>JAQHUG010000175.1:2587254-2632766 GCA_028555095.1 Dicrostonyx torquatus
GTTGGCCACCTGCTGAGCTGTTAGCACCAGATGTGCTCAAGAAGACATCTGCCCTGGAGGAAAGGGAAAGTCTTAGGTTGCCAAGCAGGGGGACTGAGAGCAGGTAACCAGCATGTTCTGAAGCCTGGGTGCAGACTGGGTGCAGACTGAGAGCATGCCGGGAGGCCTGGGTGCAGACTGAGAGCATGCCGGGAGGCCTGGGTGCAGACTGAGCAGGTCACCAGCATGTGTGAGGCCTGGGTATAGACTGAGAGCAGGTCACCAGCTGGCGTGAGGCCTGGGTGCAGAGGGCACCACTGACATCCTGTCTCCTTCAGGGGAGGGTGATAAGAGTGGGCCCAGGGTTCTCCCAAGGGTGTGCTCACTGACATGTTAAGATGTTTTGGGGTTGGAGCGTGTCTGGGAAGAAGGTCAAGTGGCCTCCGGGGTTGATGCCAGCCTGCAGCCTTTGGGCTGGATGTAATTATCTTGGCTCCAGCCTTGTTGGTCAATGTCAAACAGACGCTGCTACCCTGAGAATCTGGGTCTGTGGGGTGAACTCTTGCCACAAAATAGTCTTGTCCTCCAGCCTGTTGGGTAAACACCAGCGCTTGGCCCTAGGCTCTAGTGTGCCTCCCATTTGCATATCCTCTACAGCGCATTTCAAAGTATTTCCTACAAACAGCAATCGATTCATTTTCTGCTGTAACTCAGCACACACACAGTTCCTAGAAAAGCCATTCTCCTCACTAAATGGAATGGCGGCCACCTTTCCTGTTCTGTTCCCCTCTTCTAAAGCTGCTGTTCACGATCCCCAACTGAAAAGCCTTCTTTTAGCTCCTTGTGCTTTTGTGTTTTCTCGATTTTCATTCTCACAGAAACTCCAAGAGGGAGGCAGGCAGGGCAGGCTTTCAGCTGCACAGCTGGCAAATGCGGAGCTGCTATGTCCCCTCCCTTTCACCCACTGGCCCCATCACTCACTGTTCATGCAGGCGACCCCAGCTGAGAAGCGTCCCGGGCCATGGGAGCAGTGCACAGGCCCATGCCTCTGACACTGCTGAAGGGCCAGCTCTGTGCCCAAGCAGCGAACCCCGCTCATCACCACCTCCTTGGCCTCTGGTGTCCCCTGCCAGTACCAGGTATCCTAGGAAGACAGCCAGCATCATCCCATCAGAGCAGAGGCGGACTACGATGCAAGTCATCCCAGTGTCTCCATCACGTCATCCCCACCAGGCAGTCTGGCACAGGCCTTAAAATCTTTACCGATGAGAGCCCTACCGCCTGGGCAAACCATATCACATTTGGACTCCTCTGATATTAAAGGTTTATGTCATTGGGGCAATTCTCTGCTGCCTGTGACACTGTCCTATTCACCTCCAAGAAGGCAGCACTGCTCTTTGATCAGGACAAGCCTGATCCCTCATTCCTGCATCAGGTAGTGTGTCCCCATTCCCTGCTGCTCCTCTTGCCCCAATCAGAGCAGAGCCCAGGCCTCTGAAATCTGCCCTTGCCTTGCCCAACAGCAGGCCTGTTGGCTATAGTGATTTTTGCCCCTGCAACATTTACCCTTGAACTTTGCAGCCTTCTCTCCGGAGAGCACACTGCATCCCCAGCCCCTCAACTGAGTCAAACTTTTGCTGGTCACAGGCCCGGCTAACTTCAATTCGTGATTCCCACGGATGAAGATAGATAGCAGGCCATCTGAGCAGGCTTCCCTCAGCTGGGCTCTGACTTATCACAGCATCCCCAACTCTCGTTGGTGACAAACCCATAGCTTCACTCAGCGAGTGACTGCTGAATGAATGAATGGCCAGCAGCTCTGGCAGACCTTAGTCCTGCTAGCCCATGGGGCTGAGGCTGTACAGAAAGGAGGCAGCCTGGAGCCTACCTTGATAGCGAAGTTGGCATATCCCAGGCCAAGTTGTCGGCAGGTCACCATGGCTTCCATGAGTCCCCAGTGATCACTGCATACAGTCCCCCAGCGTGGGACCCCATTCACCTCCACCTGCACCTCCACCACTCCCTCTTCAGGGTTGCGCCCGCCAGCCAAGCGCACCTATAATAGTCAGAGGTGTTCAAGGGGAGAAGCCAGGATTGCAGGCTGGGAGACCTGCCAGATAGGTATGGTATGATGCTACACTAGCCGCCACCTCTACCCGTCTCCTCTGATATGAGCTTAGTTCATTAGCTAGTGTGTGAGAGCCCTGCACACTAGAGACATCTGACTTAAAGTGCTTGTGGCAGGGGTTTCTGTCCTGGCTCTTGCCTTCCTCCTATCTAACCTCTCCCACCATTAGTGATGACTCAGTTTTCCAAGGGCATTTGTAACTGTCACCTTGTTGGCTGTCACTGCATTAGAGAGTCAGCACCATTTTCCAAGATGCCAGCAGTTTGCCCACAGTGCCCAGTGCTACTCCCCAGCACTGCTTTCAGAGGGCCCTGGCTTAAAGCACCTTCCTTCTCAGCTTTGCTCAGGACCCGGGAGGATGAACCAGTGTGTGTGCCATAAAGTCCCATGTCTCTCTGCCATCCATGGCAGTATATGTGGAGCCAGGTGATAGAAGACAGTTCTTAGAGCCAGCCCCAAGGGCACTTGGATCACCACAGCCGAAGCAGTAGCTGTTCTTCTGAATCCCTCCCCTGGCACCAGGTTGTGCCCTGGGGGCTGTCCAGACCCTGCTCAGACCTAAACCCACCTGATTTTGGAAGCCCATGTCGGGGATGTTGCACCTGACAGCAGCGTCATTTGCATGTTGACAACCATTCTGGGACCCTTCTAGGGCAAGGCAGTCACTCAGGGTCCGCTCGTACCCCCGGCAGCGTACCTCACTCAGGTGAATGGGTCCTAACCCTACAGGGAAAAGCGTGCTGTGTGAAGCTCCTCTAAATCACCCCGTGACTTTTCTGTTCTGGGCCACCAAGACAGCCAGCGGCATATCTGGACCCCCTATACATACCCCATACCTCCTTGCTCACCTTGGCCCAGCTGGGCCCCAAAAAGGGCCTCCCGGGCAGAACCAAAGCCAAGCTGACGACACACGACGCTGGCTGAGATGAGGTTCCACCTGTGGTCACAGACTGTGCCCCACTGGCGATTCATGAGCACTTCCACACGGCCCTCACCCACCTGAGCCCCAGAGCGCAGGCGCACCTTCAGCTCCTGCTAAAGAGGAGGAAGCTGGTTTCAGGAAGGGCAGCCAGGGGCACTGAGCCACAGGGTGGACTTTGGGGTGGGGCTCCTTCAAGCTTCAAGGCCAGAGCCAAGGCCCAGTTTCTAATCCTGCCTTTGACTTCCCACAATTATCCCTTCTCGGCCTCTGCTTCTTCGATGACGTGGCAGAGAGGGAGATGGGTTCCCTTTGGTTTTGTTTTGGTTTTTGGTCTTTTTGTGATTGGGTTGCTGTCCTTGAACTCACATAAAGCTGCCTGTCTCTGCCTCCTGAGTGCTGGGATTAATGGAATATGCCACCACTGCCCGGCTCTCGCTTACTTTTTTTTTTTTAACAAAAGGCCAGGCTCAGGTTCAATACCTTCCCTTTTGCAGCTACAATTTAATTACAATTTAATTAATTCACAGTTGTCTTCTATCCATGGCAAGTGATGTCAACTTTCCATCTCTGGTGGGATGACAAATGACCTCCTTTTAAAAAAAAAATCCCAAGGTTCTTTCATTCTGTGAACCCAGTTCCTCTCTCCTCTACCCACTGGGCAAGGCACTGCTGAGAAGGACTGCCACCTTCAGGCTGGTCAAGGGTACCCTGGTGCCTACCTCTGCATGGGACTCCTTGCGCCTGAGCTTCGACTTCTGTGGGCGAAAGTGGGGCCCTGCCACACAGCTGACCACAGCGTGCATGCCCCCTGGACAGGCTGGCCGAAGCTTGCCCCTTCCTGGAGCCACCTGTACCTGGCACTTGGCCAAGTGGGGCTCTGTCCCCAGACAGTCAACCCGATGAATCCAGAAGGAATTTTTCTTTGTCAGGCTATTCAGCCTGGAAGACAAGGAAGTATGAGTAGAGGGCTTGAATGGGAATAAGGAAGCTCAGGGGAGAAGGGGAGGGAAAGAAAAGGAATCAGGGGAGGAGGGGGGAGACACCACATGCCACATGCATATCTGCCCCCTAAAATACCACTCCTCACCTAGACTTGGGATCCTTCATCTTCAGATTCCAGACTTTTCTGTGGTAGAGAAAACAGATAGGGTGGAGGGGTGCAAGAATCCCCTGCTCCCCACTTGGTTCCTCAGTTCTGAAGTTCACAGCTCGTAGACTTTCCCCCAGATCTTCTCCTCCCCATCCCTCTTCCTCTTTTTCTTTTCCTCTCTGTTTCTCCCTCTAAAGTCTCCACTGTGGTGGGGCTGTCAGGGAATAAGCAACTCATTCTTGCCACTCCCAGTTCGCACAAAGGGATCCTTCAAGGGGTCCCTGAGAGAAGAGAGCTGGGAAAGGTCCCCCTGGGAACAGTGGCAGTTGAGAGCCTCGTTGGGGGGATTGCGGCAGGGACTGCCATCCAGGCTGTAACCAGGGCTGCTCTGCTGAAGGGTGGTAAGTTGGCAGGGCCTGATTTGCAGTTACCAGGTGGTGGGGAGCCAGGGGCCCATGTCACCATCATCCCCAGGACAGTCATGTGGCTGCTCACCATGCTTTAGATTCAGAACCAGGCTGCTCTAAGCCAGCAGCAAGGGACTTGCAACGGCCTTGATGAAGCGTGGCAACCCAATAGGGGTGGGTGGGGCAGGCTGGATGATTCACAGGCCCCTGGGGGGAGTCTTCTGTCTTGAGAAAGGCTTGAGGGTGTCACTGACACCACTGGTGGGACTGGGGTTGCGGGGGTTATTTTTGGAGTTGATGCAATCTTCTGTGACAGTTTGGCCACATTTCTGATAGAGTATTTTTATGTCTGCTTTACGCAAACTCCCCACCCAGAGCCCTTGCTTATATGCAACCCAATTATAGTCTGGCTGGAATCAGAGCAGGAGTTCCCAGGGCAGCTCAGAGTCCCAGCAGAGGATGGTTGAGGGCCATGTATACCCCAACCAGAGCTAGTTTCTGATGGAGTCAAGACCAGGATACAGTCTGTCTACACTGTAAGGACCTTCAGCTAAGTCCTTTTTACTGGGGACACAAAGCTTCCCATTCAGTTGTATTCATTGGGTACCACATTTGGTTCTTTCTTTTGGTTTGGCAAGCACGAACTTTACTTTCTGACCACTTCTAGATGATTCTCAGGACCTCGAAGTTCCTTGCTCACTCTTAGCTATCTTGAAGGGTCATTAACTCAGCAAGTCCAGGAGATGTCCTCTGTTGGTCGGTTTTCCTCCAACACGTGAGGACTGCACTGCCACAGACCTCCACCTCATCTGTGTGGCCCTCCAGAATCTCACTGAACTCTTCAAGGTTCACACCATGCACTCGCAAGCACACAGGACCAGCTTGGCAACCCTGCCCCTCCTACCTGTAGTAGTGGTTGTTGACAGGTACCTGGCTGGGAAAGCCCAGCATCCCGCACACAACCCTGCTGTTGTTCATGGTCCAGCCCTGGTCACACACCTGCCTCCAGTGGCCCTCGTACCGTACCTCCACAGCCCCCTCGGTCACGGGGCTGTGCCTTTTGGCACTGGCGAGGATGGGTTTGAGCCGCACCTCTTCCAGCCGCTGGCCCTGCAAGGCATAGAGTCACCTCACTACAGGCCAAATCCCTGGGGTCCTGAGCCTCCTGTAGGCCATTGCACTGCAGATCTTCCTGAGAAAGCCAGGCTCAAAGCCATCTTCCCGCCCCTCATTGTCAGGCCCAGAGAGACGAGGCATTTGCTGAAGGCTACAGGGGAAGTGGGAGTCAAAGTCTTGGTTCATCTAGATCCTCTCCCTCCTCTTTTCAGATCTATCAAACTGGGGTCAAGACAGTTTGGAGGATGGGGGTGTTTGCTGGGCATGGAGGGGTCTTCTCTGTGCCACCCAGACAAGAACTGAAATGGGCACAAACTGTTGCTTGAGACCATCCTCTGTATCCTGTGGACCCACCACCCTATCTCTGAGTGACTTAAACCAGTGTGGAATCCCCTTGGTGGCCCATTGTAGATGCAGTGTGCCAGGGCCAGCTGTCCTCAGGCAGAGGCTGCCCAGCAGCAGAGGGTGGGAGCCAGCTCCCTGCCCTGCCCATTACTGTTGTTTGGCTTGAGCTGTTTTTAGCTTGGGGCTGTTTGTGTTGGGAAGAGGCAGCAATTGTGGCCAAGCCTTGTGGGTGAAGCAGCCCCCTTGCCCCACGTCCCTCATGGGGAACAGCTTCTGAGGTTCCCACCAGGCCGAGCATCTGGTCCCTTGACTGGTTCTAGACTAAGCTGAGGTTAGGATTGCTGCTTAGCCCAGTGCTCCTCATTCCTTCTCCTTCCTCCAGGCTCACCCTGCAGAAGGCTTTCTGCTCTGTCCAGCCCTCAGCTGAGGACAGGACCTGGACAGCCTCCTCACCTGGGGCCCGAGGGCATTGGAGACCTTCTCAGAGTGGTAGCCACGCTGGCGCTGTGGGTGGCATACCACTCCAACATCTTCTGAGTGTCTGCAGTCACTGACGCCCCAGCCATTAGATGCACACTGGTCCAGGGTGCTCTCGGTGCCCAAACAACGCACATTGTCCAGCCAGATGGGGCCTGTGGGGGAGGGGAGATGAGCTCAAGGATGAGGGGAGACCCTACACTATCACAGACTGAGGAGCAAGGGAGAAGAAGGGAACTGGTTCTCTCTGTGTGTGGGGAGGGGTCTTAGTATTCACACCCCCTGCCCACTGCTTCCTCTTGGAGTCAGGTCCACGGAAACTGTTTCTAGATAGTGGTAGGTAGATCTAGTGATCAGACCCACCTGTTCATCTGTCTGTCCTTCTGTCTGTCACTTTCTAAGCACCCACTGTATGCAAATCACTATGCTCAGAGTAGTTACAGTTAGTGATGGTGATGCTGGTAGTCCAAGGGAGAATGGGAAGGCCAGAGCAAAGGTTATCTGCAGCTATACTCAGGAAGGGTCTTCAAGAGGACATTTGAAAGGTTGAGTGGGCTTCTACAAAGTTCTGTTGGAGCCTCAAGGAGCCTTGTCCTAAGAGAAAGAAGCTGGCTCCCATCTCTTTGCATCCAGTGGGGCGGTGTCTCCCATCACTCACCCTCCCCTTGGCCATACTTGGCACTGTGTGCCCAGGTCAAGGCTGACTCAAAACCCAGCTGCCGGCAGGCCACTGTCGCCTCCTGGAGAGCGAAGTCATCATCACACACAGTGCCCCACTGGCCCTGGTGCAGCACCTCCAGGCGGCCCTCCTCTGGCCTGTTCGCTGGACCCACCAGCCGGAGCTTCTTGGTGCCTGATGACTGTGGCATGCTAGAAGGGGCTTGGCCTAGCAGCAGCATCAGGAACAGAGGGAAAGTGACTGGTGGGCGCCACATCATGGTGACTTCAGGGACACCTGGGGAAGGAACAGACAGTGATCACCACCTCCCACCTATCCTCACAGCGTGTAGGCAGGAAGAGGAGAGGCCTGCTCACCAAATGCTGTCCCTGGAGCTTCCTCGGTACCCTCAGGCAAGAAGCACCTGCCTAGTGGTAACACACTTGTCTGCCATCTGATGTTTGTGGCACCCCAAGTTGAGGGTAAAATGCTACTCCCAAACCCACAAAAAGGTGCATGGAATGCTGGGGTGGGGAGAAATATTCAGGGGAGTCTGGGCTCTTCCACTGCTACTGTGTGGCCTGGCCTAGTAGTCTCTTATTTCAAGGTGAGGAGGTTGAGCCAAATCTCATCTGCTGTCTCCTCTGGTTTGGGTGGCCTGTCCCTACAGCCACAGCCCAGGGTCATGCATTGTTTACACTTTTGGGAGGGACCTGGCTTTGGGCCACTGATTCAGCCAGGTGCAGGGACATGGAAGTGAAGACATTACATACTCCTCACCTTCGCCACACACAGAAGGGGAGCTGGGGGAGGCTTTTAAAGAAGAGATGTGTAAGCTGACCATGGGAGTTCCCACCTATAATCATAGTACCTAAGAGATAAAGGCAGGAAGATCAAGTGTTCAATGTCAGCCTCAATTATATGATGAGTTCAAGGCCAGCGTGGACCACATGAGACCCTGTCTCAAAAACCAACTAACCAAACCAAGAAAGAACCATGAAAAAGACAAGGGACCACATAACTTGGGTCTTGTTGGATAAATAAGAGTTCTCCCAGGCTGGAAAGGGAGCAGTCCAGCTGGAGAGGACAGGGTGGCCAAAAGAAGGGAGAGGGAAAGAAGTCAAGCGAGAGCGGAGCAGGAGGTGCCCATCTCCCAGTGCCTGCCTGATATCTCCCAATGCCTGCCTGAGATCTCCCATGCCTGCCTGTCTGAGATTCCCCCATGCCTGCCTGAGATCTCCCATGCCTGCCTGAGATTTGGAAGGGAAGGGGAGGTGCAGGCAGGTCCCAGATGGTCAGGGGTCCTGTGTTTCTCCCAGAGTGTGTTCCCTTCATCTTGTCAAAAATGAGGAACCCTAGGAGGGTTCAGGCAGGGACACATACATTAGAGGGAGGGTCAAGCTGCGTCCCTTAGTCCTGGGACTGGAGAGCAGGGCAGGACACAGAGATGAACCATTTTTCTGAGCTACTAGAGTTACTGAGGCCCCCACTGCTGACTTTCCTCCACCCTGGTTCTGAATGTCACTATAGAAGTGGACAGAGGAGGTTGACACCCTGCCAATCTGTGTCTTCTGAGTGATAAACACACACACACACACACACACACACAGAGAGAGAGAGACAGAGAAACAGAGAGACAGAGAGACAGAGGATTTTGCTATTTAGCTAGAGCTGGCCTTGAGTTTGGGACCCTCCTGCCTCTGTTTCCCAACTCCTAGGATTACAGGATGTGCCAGGACAGCTGACCTCTTGGGGATTATCAGTTAGGCCAGATGTTGAGGCACAGAAGTGAAGACATTAAACAGTACTCCTTACCCTCGCCACACACAGAGCAGTGGGACTGGGAAAGCTTCTAAAGGCAGTACAGGTAAGCCAGGCATGGGAGCATCAGCATGTAATCTCAGCACTTGGGAGCTGGAGACGGGAAGGTCCAAAGTTGGAAGATCAGCCTTAGCTACCTGGCAGCCGTGCTCATGGGGGAGCCCATGAGCCAGACTAGAGAAGGTCCTGGACCCTGCCACTCCAGTCCCCAAGGTTGGCATCAAGCTGTGGTGAGGACTTCCTCTGTATCTCCAGTGCCCAGAATGGTGCCAGATGTGAAGATGGCACTCTAAACCATCTATGGTTGACTGTGTGTGAGGTGCCATGGCATGGAGCTTGAGTCTTGAGACAGGGGAGTCAGATTGCCTGAGTTCAGATTGTCTAGGCCACTTTGCACCTCAGAATCCCCTCTCTGTAAGATGGGGGTGACAACATCTACAAGAAGTCAAATACAATAACTGTCAATAAGACTGCTCACTGGATGGACACACGCCAGTCTCTTAGAAGAGGAACTTGCAGCAGTGAACTATCAATTACACCACAGCAGCTTGAAAGGACCGCTGATCTCCACTGTCCAAGTGTGGTCCCTAGACTCACCCCGTCCCTTCCTCCTAGACTGCGAAGTCAGACTCCCCCTGCCCCATCTGTCCACTGAGGCTGAGCCCCTGCCATTGTCCACTGGCCCTGCTGCACTTTCTTCCAGATGCCAACACTGACCTGGTATCACTCCAACTCAAGGGCCCAGGGGGCTGCTAGCTGACCGCCAGCAGAATGCTCTCTGCTGCTTCCCCGTGTGCCCTTTTTCTCCTGCATGCTCCTCTGAGGAGGTGGGCACCAAGGTTTGAGCCACACCAAAGTCACCCTAGACAGCGCATTCCCTCTCCAAGAGACAAGAGGGGATGGGAAGCACTGGGGTGGCAGCTGGGGCCACTGGGTCTGAGCTGAGAGGTGGCTACTGTCCCGACAGGAAGCAGAGAACTAACTGCCATGGATGGCAAGAGTCCAGGTGTCTCAGTTTGCACACCTGTAAGAGGAGCAGTGGCCCTAGGGTGTAACATGCTGTTGGGGGGGGGGGTTCTAATGGGCTGAGCTGCTCTGCTTTGGGGCTTGTGGCTAAGGTCCACACAGCATGGAGGAGGTCTCCTCAGAAGGCACGAGACAGGGATCTTCTGCAACAAGAGCCTGGGCTCTAAGCCAGGGCAGTGCCCTTCTGTTCAAGCTACCAGGAAGCAGACCCTGGGAGGAGTCCCCCCCATATTTCCCACCCACTCCGGGATCCCATAACTGTTACTCACCCCAGACTCTTCTCGTCATCCCCCCAAAAGAGCCTTCATCTCCAAGAGTGCAAGTTTTTGAGCCTGTTGCTCATTCTACTCAGATTATTAAACTCCTACACACACTTCAACACCCAGTTCAAATGCTGCCCCCTCCAGTAAGGCCTCCCAGTATCCACAGAACTGAGTGCAGGAGGAGGGCAGGCTGAGAATTAGCCCTAGGAGAAGGAAGCAGTCCCTTTTCTCAGAGGAAAAAGGGAATGGGGTTGGGAGGCTGGAGGATAGAATGGGAATGCCCGTTAGAAACATGTCAGGATAGGCATCTTCATTTCACAGATGGAAAGGTAAGGCACAGAGAAATGAAATAGCTGGACAGGCCAGGAGTCAAACAGGCCACCAGGCCCCAGGCTGGGCTCTCAAAACCTCAGAGTGAGGGATGCCGGATGGGGGAGGGAAAACAAGGTGGCTGGAGCTGCCACCTTTTGCTGGTCAGGACTCTGGCTGAAGTATGAGGGCTCTGGTGTAGGTACCAGCCCTGCCTGCTGCCCAGGGGCAGCTCCAGGACCCTGGCAGGCCCAGGCTGAGCACCTGTGCCAGTAGGGAGGGCTGGCAAAGGGTGATTGCCTGAAGAGTACAAGGGGGAAGCTGTGTTGGGCCCCCAGCTGTGGGTCACTTCTACTCCTTTCTCTGCAGCTCTCTGGGCCCTGCTCTGGGCTCTGCGCCCTGGCGGCATCATTGTCGTGGGTAAAGCAGAGCCTGAAAATGGGCCCCCACCTGTATAGGGCTTGAAATCCTCTGCCTCCATCTCCTCTTTCACCTCAGTCAGCTCTGGGTGGGTAATTAGGGGAGCCCAGCTCTGCCCTGGTGCTCAGTACCCCAAGTCACAGGAGTGGCATCTGGTCCTATACAGGTTTTACCCTGTCCCTAGCATTCTTGCAGGGTGAGAAATGATTACACAAGTATGTTCACAAACCTAACACACAGATTCCCTCCGGCCAGGGTGCACCACCCATGTAGCCTTGGACTGACTCCCCCAGCTTGGGCACTTGTCTAGTGGAGAAGCAGGTGGTGACCTGGGGGCTAGGCCGACATGTCCATGAGGTCCCTCATCCCTCGTAGTCCCTCGGAACCCTTAGAGGCCTGCCCACCCGCGAGAGACAGAAGTAAGGACAGACAGCAAGAGGCAAGCCAAGCCGGAGGAATCGCGTCAAGCTGGAGCTCACCGGCTGGGTCCGGAGGTTGGGGCTGGGCCGGCGCCGCAGCCAAGCAGCGCTAACGGGCCTCTCGGGGCGCCCTGGGGGCTTTTATCCGCCAGTCTCCCGCCCCCAGTCGGGGCCGTCCCCTGGGAGGCTGCTGGCCCCGCCCCGGGCGCGCCTGTGTGCACGGGCGCCCCGCCCGGCCGGCCCTCAGCCAGGCGCGCGGTTCGGGACAAGGCCAAGCCGGGAAGTCCCGGACGTTGTGTGGAGCTCTATGGGGTTGGTTGATGGAGTCCCAGGAGAGGCGCGGAGGGGGCTAGTCCCGTTGCACGCGCGGTTTCCTCCTTTGTTTCATATGAGATCAAGGCTGTGTCCCTTTGACCTCGTGGCACTGAGCTCCCCACAGTCTTAGGTCTGGACCCCGTGGGCTGCTTATGCAGGACAATGCAGGTGCCCTTTTGGGGTGAGGACCCTGTTCCAGTGGTAGGGTACTGCTGCTTGAGTAACGGGGTAGACACTCTGTAACCTGGTCCCCAAGGTTCACTGAATGCAGCCTGAGAGGTGTTCTGCTCATTGTGAGACAGAAGATAGGACTTGCTTCCCAGAGTCATAAGCCACACTGAGGAGAACTTAAGACTTGGCCCTAGTCAGGCTTAAGGAGGTGGGGGAATGGAGGGGCATTGGTGGATAGTGAGAAGTGAGAGGCTATGGAATATAACAAATGAAGGAAGGCCTGAGATGGGGAATCCCTAGCTGAAGTAATTCCCTGGCTCCAGACTACCCAGTCTCGGCCCTGTCCACTCCTTCAGGATCCCACTTTTGAAATGGGCAGAAGTGTTCAGCTTCTCACCTAGTTCCAGAGCAGCGAGTGGCTTGTCTCCCACCTCCAGTCTTACCAGATGTTCCTGTAAGGGCTCCTTCAGTCAGGACCCTCTGTTGATTTTCTCCTATGTGCTAGAAAAGGGGCCGTGGTGCTAGACACTAGCAGGGGCTGCCCCAGTCTGGAGAGGGGGGATGTGCAAATAAACATGACCTCAAGGCAGAAGGTAATGAGGGCCAGGATGACACTTATTGGCCAGGTCACTGTTACCCTGTTGCCAGAGACCTGGGTCCACCCCTGGCTGCTCATGTCAAGATGTCCCCCCCCCCAGTGGCCCTGCCCCACCCGACCTGGACCCAAAACATTCCCTGGGATGAATCAACAGGAAAGAATGCTCCCAGCCCAGGGTCAGTGGCAGAGACAGCAACCTGGCTCCTCCCACAGGGACAATGAGGCAGCTGTGGACCAGGATACCAGGTATGCGTGGGCCTCTGCCCTCTGCCCAACCACCTCTAATGCTGAGCCAGGAGCAACACGGAGGCTCCGCCTGCTGCCAGTCACCCACCAGTCAGGCCTGGCTGCCCAGAGCTAAAAATACCTTGGAGCCCAATGAATGAATTGATGTCCTCCGGAAGTCCTTACTTTTAAGATTGGGCAGAGGTGTGATGGGCAGTGGATGAGGGAGCTTCCTTGAGAAGTTAGGATACCGGTCTAGGCTTAATTGTAGAGGGATTTTCTGAAGGAACCATACCCTCATTTTTTTTCCTTTCCGAGACAGGGCTTCTCTGTACAGCCCTGCCTGTCCTGGCACTTAGTCTGTTAGTCTGTAAATCAGGCTGGCCTCACACTGGGAGATCCGCCTGCCTCTGCTTGGGATTAAAGGTGTGCACCCCCTTGCCCAGTCTTATACCCTCATTCTTAAGTACCATTTTGTGAGGGTCAAAAGGGAGAACTCAGTTCATCTCTGCTGGCTGTGACTGGATTGAAATGCTGGAATTTAACTGGGCCTGCAGCGTCCTCCTTCCGGCCTGGCTGGACTCACAGGTCCTCAGCCCAGTGTCTGTGACCCCTACCATACTCTTCAAGGTCAAGCCTGTGTCTGCCTTGCCTCTGCAGTTCTTTGACCTTCTTGTTTATCCTAACCCCGAGTCTTTTACCAGGTCTGCCATACAGCCGATACTCAGTCATTACTCACAGATGGAATATATGGGCCTCAGGGTCACAGGTCCCCAGACTGGTTCCAGGAAGACACAGACAAGCCCCCTGTGGTCCTGTCCTCCCCTTAGTGAGTTTGTAGAGTAGGGGATACATTCAACCAACCAGCCAGGAGAGGCCCCTGCCAGGATCTCTGTAACAACAGGAAGGTTGGGGGACAGTTGCTCTGAGTTCCATCTCATTCAGTCCTCTCAAAAAATTCCATGCATCATAGTCTCACAATTTTAATAACAGATATTAAGATGCGGCAGAGGGAGAGGTTATATGACACGGTCAAAGCCACACAGTTATCATCTACAGAGGGTGCCCGTGGTGAACTGAAGTAGAAACACAGGGCTGAGAGGGTGAGGGGAGATACAGATTCACCTGAAAAGCACCTGTGCCTTGAAGCAATAACCTGGGTGGGGAGGGTGAGAAGTATGGTATGATGATTTTAGTGCTGATTGTTGGCATGACGGGAGCCAGGCTCACTGAGGAGGCTAACCCCTGGCATGTCTAGAAAGGACTTTCTACATGGGGTTGGTTCATGAGGTGAAAGACCTGCACTAGCTGTAGGGGGCACTGCCCCAAGGACCGGGGTCCTGAACAGAATCCACAGGAGAACGTGATCTAGGCATTGGCACAATCACTCTGCATCCTGGCTGCAAAGGCAGCGTGATCATCTACTTCATGCCCCTGCTGCCGTGCCTTCCCTGCCAAGAAGGGCTGTATCCTCAAACTGTGAGGAAAGAGAAAAGAACTAATACATGGGGTGATCAGAAAAAAACCAAAAACACCTCCCAGTGTCCTTGAGGCTGTGATGTGTTGCACATACCAGCCAACTTCAGTTCCGGTTCTGATAGCTGTGTGACTCCTGGACGGCATCTGACCCAGCCAAGGCACTTCCTCCAGCATCTGTCTATCCCTCCATCTCCCTCCTTGGCATCCCTGCCTCACCGACATCATGCCCCTCGCCAGTGTGCTCTGGTAACACCCTGGAAGCTGCTCCCCTTCCCCCTCCCCTCCCCACCCCTGTGCTGTCCCCGGCTTCACTATCCCTCACACAGACTGACCTGTGTAAAGGACTGACAAGCCCCCTCCTCTGCCTTCCTACCACCTCTGCTCGGAGCTCATTTTCCCTGCTCTTCCTACCCTGGCTTAACTCAGTTTCTAACTATGCCACAGGTTCTTCCATTAGTTCTTACATGGATGCTCCCAGAGCAAAAGGTGCGGGAAAACAATCAACCAAACCACACCATGAGCTGAACCAGACAGTCTGCGCCCTTAAGGAGCTCATGACTCAAGGGCATAGACAGCTGTGAAGAAGATAGACTCTGATCAGGAGAGCAGGATGAATGAGGGAGCACAAACCAGCAAGGTGGGCTTTTCCCTCACTGGGAGATGTTTAGCAAGCACAGCTATGGGAGCCGGGGGTGGGGGACTTTTCAGAGGAGGCTGGGTTGGTACTGTGAAGAAAGAAAACCTAGCAGGGAGGCTGAATGGCCCAGGAGATGGATGGGGAGAGACAAGGGATAAGTGGCTGCAAGAAGAAGTCATAGACAAGACAAGCAGATTGTGCGACACCCTCTTCCTTTGGGAAAACTAATGAGATTCCTAAGGTTTGGAGTCAGACAGGCTTCCCTCAACATCCACAGGGACCCAGGGTAAGAATCAGAGAGGCCTCATTCTGTACATACACCTAAGTGTTTACAAGTTATTAATCAGTCTGATTGCTAGATAAATCATGGACTACCTTCCAATCCTGATGTGCATATGCATATCTTTAGGGAAACCTACCAGGTTGGGGTTCAGAACTTTCCAGTCCTTACAGTTCTGAGTGGAACGTGTTATTATGGAAGCTCTTCTAGC
Organism: Dicrostonyx torquatus; assembly: GCA_028555095.1. NCBI lineage: Eukaryota > Metazoa > Chordata > Mammalia > Rodentia > Cricetidae > Dicrostonyx > Dicrostonyx torquatus. The sequence continues at coordinate 2,602,551 of JAQHUG010000175.1, forward strand.
CGTGGGTCCCCATGTATCCAGTCCATCTTCTACCCTTTCTCCATCCCACAACAAGGAGTCTTCGGCTGTCCCAGCTCCATAAGCAGTGTAGATCTCTGCACACTGCTGTCTTGTGCCACACCCAGTGCACACCTCAGAGGCATTGGGTCGTTCAGCTTTGCTTTGGGGCTATAAAGGGGAAGAAGATGCCCCCAAGGAGGTCAGTGAAGTCGTGATCCGGGTTGAAGTTGAAGATATGGAACAGAGAAGGCTGAAGAGTGAGAGTACCCTAAGGACCCGAAACACAGGACAGGGACCAGAACATCCTGGGCTGAGAGCCAAGAGGGTCCAGCCCACAGAGTCAGGTGGGAACTGACCTTTCCAGCAGGGTGCGTGCGTGTGTGTGTGTGTGTGTGTGTGTGTGTGTGTGTGTGTGTGCGCGCGCGCGCGTGCATGCATGTGTGTGTGCATGCGTGCATGTGCGTGTGCGTGGTGTGAGACACAGCTTTCTGAGGAGCTGTAGGTTCAGATTTTTAAGAACCTGGATCTTTTTGAGCATGGATTGGGGTGGGATCCAATTCCTCGTGTTCACACCGTGGGCTGGAGCTGGGGTAGAGGGACAGCGAGGAGTTTTCCAAGCAGCGAAGGTGCCGAAGGCGGGATTCAGACTCCCACCTGCAGGTCTGCCTCTACACCCGGGATTCCCCAAGGAACCCCAAGCTGCTACAGATGTTTAGACCTTCAGTTCTACTTCCTACCAACAACTTAATGCTCATCTCTTCCCCAGATCCCTTTACCTGCCCCTGCGGCAAGAAGCATGTTCTCACTTCACCACCCATCCCCCAGCTTCTCATATCTGACTTCTCCTCACCCTCTGCCTGTCCCCTCTTCACCTCTAGATCACTCTATAAGTTAAATTCTTTCTCTTCCTCTTAGCCACAGACCCCCTTGAACTTCTCTTGAAGACCTTTCTAGCTCCTTCAGAAACATCCCCCACCCCTGTCCCGGGATCCAGGGTCATCTGCCACCCTTTGCTTCCCTGTCTTAGCAGCTAAACGTAGGCACAGCACAATGCCTGGGCATGCTTCTGCTCAGGTAAATTAAGGTCATACTTTCTGAGGGGAAATGAGACTGAACAAAGACAGAGTCTAGAAGCCTCCAAGGTTCCTTCCTGAGTTCATCATATCTACACTGCCCTTTTTACCCACCAGTAATTGAGGCCCTTTTTCCTCACATGGAACCAAACAAGTTAAATTAAAAGACATTTCTTATTCTATGACGTTTTCCTGGGTCTTTCATAGCAACAAGAATAATAATTGGATTTCTTCTTCTAGTCTCTCTTGGCAGGTGAGATTACCAGGCCTTAGTGGGCTAGCCTGGGAACTTCAATGACTGTGTGATGCCTCCCCTCATTTAGGGTTTTAGCTCATCATATCCTTTCTGGGAAAAAAAAATCATTGATTGAGAACAGAGGCACCTGAAACACTGAGGTGCTCTCTCTTGATTACCAGACCTTAGTGGGCTAGCCTGGGAACTTCAATGACTGTGTGATGCCTCCCCTCATTTAGGGTTTTAGCTCATCATATCCTTTCTGGGAAAAATCATTGATTGAGAACAGAGGGACCTGAAACACTACGGTGCTCTCTCCTAGTCCTGGATCAACCATCTGGAGCTGACTGGAATTCTGAGGGGAAGAGGAGTTTAGGAAGAAAGCTGTTGACTATGGTATCACAGCTTCAGCATAGGCATCAGCAGTTTTATTTTCTCCTGAACTGGAGTTTGTCATTCCTGGACCTTTGAGAGCAAATCATATAATCTGTATAAAGAACTGGTCTTTTTCTTTCCAGTAAATATGTAATAGTGTTTTAATTTTAATTTGTATTATTTTACAAATCTGTTTATTTAATTTGTATTATTTTACAAATCTGTATCTGTTACAGGGTCTCTCTGTGTAACCCTGGCTGTCTTGCAACTCACTGTGTAGACCAGGCTGGCTCGATCTACTTGCCTCTGCCTTCCAAGTGCTAGGAATAAGGTGTGTGCCAATATGCCCAGCAATTGTTGGAGATTAGGACTGACAGATCCTGAACAGTTTGTGTCCATGTAATCAGCATATATCCTGCTCCCAGAAACCAGCAGGGGGCCGATAGGAGGGGTGCTGGTGGGAATTTTGCTGACTTTGCTTGCCAAGGAGTTGAGGAAGGACTTGCTAGAATAGATATCAAGAAAGAAGAGTCAATTCACCCAACAGAGAGCTAGGAGGATGTGGGTCCATTGGCATCAAAGGGTAACCAAGACTAAGGTAGACCTTAGGCTAGAGGATAAAGGGTTGGAAAGACAGGCCCTATTAGAAGTCAGAGATCAATACACCGGACATGTCATATTGAGATAGGGCAGGGGGCACTCCTGGCACCACATGCTGGTTCAACCATTCTCTGAGAATGGTCCTGGACCAGCAACATCAGCATCACCTGAGAACATCCTAGAAATGACAATTACCAGGTCCTACCTTAGACCCACTGAATTGAATCAGAAACTCTGGGATTGGGACCCACACCTGGTACTCAGCAAGCCCCCCACCTGATAATTCTAGTACTTGTTGGCACAATAGAATGTCCTGTTTGCTCTTCCAGAGTACAGAGTCTTGTGGATGCCATTTCCTTGGCATCTCAGACTTGACTAGTGAACTTTTAACCCTCTCTGATCCTCTTGATTATGGTAGGACTCCTTCAGGTTGGGTGGAACGAGTCTCTGGAAATGCCAGCCTTCTATATATCTGGGATTATTCTCAAATGCATCTGAGATTCTCAAATCTCTTCTTGATGGAGCAGATGAGTGGGTGAATCTATAGGTCTTTAATAGGTTTTCTGTACCCCAATAATAGATTGCTCCAGCCAAATCAAGCTGAATTGAAAAGTATAACAATAGGTTTATCTGAGCAAAGCCACTCCGAGGTGGGTTCTCCAGTCCCAGAGAAGCCACACAGCTGATGAACAGTCTGCTTAAGAGTTCTTACAGGGGCCAGGCAGTGGTGGTGCACGCCTTTAATCCCAGCACTCAGGAGGCAGAGGCAGGCGGATCTCTGTGAGTTCGAGACCAGCCTGGTCTACAAGAGCTAGTTCCAGGACAGGCTCCAAAGCCACAGAGAAACCCTGTCTCGGAAAAAAAAAAAAAAAAGAGTTCTTACAGGAACTTCCATGACCCAAGGAGTCCATCCTGTTGTGAAGCATTTGAGTGTGGGAGTATCCCTCATTTCTGTCCCCAGGAGGTTCCCATTTCCTCAGCCAAGAATAGATGGTCAGGTCAACTTATAGATTGTGGCAGAGTCTTTTTTGTGGTAGGAAATTCAGCTTTCTTCAACATTGTAAGACTCAATGGCATTGCAAACATCAGATTCAATAAAATCTGGAATCTTGTAGAGATCAGTTGGCCAACAGGTGTCACGGAAGCCGACTAGCTTGTATCAGGCTTTCTCTGTGCTGCCAGCTCCCAAATAACAACATGGAGATTTCTTATTCATTATGAAAGCTTGGCCTTATCTTAGACTTGTTTCTACCTAGCTTTTATAACTTAAATTAACTCATTTATATTAATCTACTGTCTGTCCTGTGGCTTGTTACCTCATCTCTCCATACTACCCATGCTGCTTTCTCTGTGTCGGGTTGGTGACCTTGCTTTCTTCTTCCCAGAATCCTCTATCCCCTTATGTCCAGCCTATTTCCCCTGCCTAGCTATTGGCTGTTCAGCTATTATTACACCAATCGCAGCAATCATTTTCACACAGAGTACAAATATCCCACAACACTAGCTCTTGCAGAAAGACCAAGAGCTCATTCTTAACGTTCTCCTTCTTTTGGGGGTTGGTCCAACTTAGAGTTGACTCTGAGTCTTTGTCCCTGACTATCCAGATACCCTGGTGGCCAAAGAAGAGTTAAGTACCTATAGGGTTGTTAATATTTCACAGGAGAAAACTGCCCAGAAAAGAACAGAAAAGCTTCATTTCCTAGCCACTTCCCGAAAACCACTTTTCTTAGGACAGCTTGACCTCTACGTGTTGACTGAAGGTCCAGAGGAAATGCAGATAACCTGTGCCTCCTTTTAGCCCTGAGTGCTAGTAAACAAGGTGGGGAAAGGAATTCCACCAACATAGCAGCAGCAATGTGCTTCTGAGGGGAAGTCATTTCCTCTCTTCATTACCAATTAATGAGCATAACTCCTGCCCACCAGGGCTCCTTGAGTTACAGTCACTGTGGTGAGGTGGGCTGATGGGAACTTGGTGCAACGCCTTATGCCTTTGGCAAGCATCAGTAAATCAAAGCTAATGGCTGAATGCATCTCATTCAAGACAGGGTGTTGTCCTGTACTAATTCCTGGGCACAGATCCATCATCTTTGCAAAGAGAACACTTTTCTAGGCACTACAGGAACACAGGGAGGCAAAGGCCCAGCTCCTGCCCTCAGTGTGAGCTGCCCAAGTCATGAATTGAATCTGAGTCATGGTACAAAAGTATGAATCCCATTGGCCTGTGAGGTCACTCATGTACATTCAATAGGTATTTATTGAGCATTATTGTCTATGTAGTAATTGGGGGACTCTAAGGAAATCAAGCCCAAATTTCCAAGGCTCTCCCCGCCCCTAATCAGGTGACCCCTTGGTTTACACTGAAGAATTTTCTGAGGGTCATCGCCATGTACCCATCAACAGGCTGTGAACTCTGATTAAGTGTGCCCCCCCACCATCATCTTCAACCTCAGCTTTGCTCCATCTTCCCACAGATGTTCATAACCCAAGAAGCTTCCTGGAAAATCTTTTAGAGTCTGGGTGGCTACTGGTGCAGCAGGAGGGTCTTGTGGATGACATGCCTGCCATTGTCACCACTCCAGGCACAGGGTCCACTTTCTCCGTGGAAGTTAGGAAGATGCCCTCCCCACTGGACTACCACATGTCATGGGCGCCGACCTATGCTTCCCGCTGCTGAGTCACACAGCTAATGCTGCATTTCATACCACAGTGTGAGCCTTTCAGAGTGGCTCTCCTCCCAGACTGCCTGGCTTTGTGGAGTTCCTTTGTATTTCCATACCTATTTTAAAACCATCCTAAAGGGGCTAGTGGGATGTTAATTGATATTGCACTGAATTTAGAGATCAGCTTGAGGAGAGAGGCATTTCAAGAAAACGGGGCTTTCAGATGCAGAGTTCTCCATTTATTTTCCTTTCCCCTCATTCCTTTAATCAGTGATTGGTAGCTTTCAGCATAAATAACCAACAGGCCACAAAGTTGCATTACACTTACATATTTGGTACTATTAAGTAGCACATAGAAGTTTTCTTAATTCTGATTATTTATTGCTAGTATATAAAACAAACAATTTTTACATGTTGTCCTTATGTACTTCCCATGAAACTGCACAACTTTGAGTAACATTGGATTTTTCTGTGTAGGCTGTCATCTGTGAATAGGGTGTCTCTTTCTCTTTTAAATATTCATTTATTTTTATTTATGTACGTGGCTATTTTGCCTGTGTATTGTGTACATGCAGTGCCCATGGGGGCCAGAAGAGAGCGTGGATTCCCTGGAACTGCAGTTATGACTGTGAGCCTCCATGTGGGCTGCTGGGAACTGAACCCAGGTCTCTGCGGGAGCCGTAAGGCTTTTAACTTTTCGTCACCAAACCAACTCTCCAGCCCATCTACTGGTTTTGATGAGTTGTATTTTCATCATTTAGTTCAGTTTTTTTTTTCATTAATTTCCATTAAGACTACCTTTGTGGGCCATAGATTATTTAGAAATGTCTTGCTTTGTTTCTGTGTTTGACTGATCCAGCTTTTTTTCTCTTATTTAATCTCTGTTTGATTCTGTTGTGCTCAGATAATATACACTTTGATTTACAAATCTGCTGACACTTATTCACCATGGTGAGGCCATGGTAAGAGGGATGTGTTCTAGGGACTCCCGGGAAGAATGTGTACTCTGTAAGGGCAGGTGGCGTTTTCTACAGCTTTTGGGTCCTGATGTTTAGTAGTGTTTTGAATCTATATTCTGGGCTGGCTGTTCTATTGCTTGTTGAAATATGATGCTAATGTCTCCAGCTGTACTTGTGAATTAACCTGTTGTTTTCTTTAAGGTTCATCAGGTTGTCTTCACATATTTTGTACTCCTTTGTGTGCACACAAGTTTAGGACTGCGATGTCCTTGGCGTAGACTCACCTCGTTAAGACCCATCTCTGTCAGATATCTGATATGACTACAGATAAACCCATTTCCTTCCCTCTTTTCTCCCTTCTTCCTCTCTCTATTTATTTTAGACAGTATCTCATTGTGTGTCCCACCATCTCTGAACACATGATCCTCCTGCCTCATTCTTTGGAGTCCTGATTTTCTTCTGATCAGTGTTTACATAATGTACTTTTATCCCTTCCTGCTAAGCTGATTAGATTGCTGTATTTGAAGTGAGTTTCTTGTAGTCAGACTATAGTAGGGTCGTGCTTTTAAATGCACCTGGCATTTACATTTATATTTAGTAAAATCACTTGCATCAGTACCACACTCTGCCATTTTATTTTGTTCTCTCTCTCCTCTCTTACCTGAGAATTGTCATCTTTGTCTTAAAAGATTTCCTAGGTAGGGAGCTGCAGAGATGTGTCGACAGGTAGGAGAATTTGGGGCTCCTGCACAGGAATGGAGTTGGGTTCCCAGCACCCCTGTCAGGTCATCATGATAGCCAGTCACTCCGTGGGGGTCCAGTGTCTTTTTCTGGCCTCCACGGGCATCTGTACACGCATGGCTTGTATTTACACAGGCACACAGATAAATAAGAATAAAAAACTTTCTAGATATAGAATTCGAGGCAAAGAGTTCCTTTCTTGAGGGTGGTGTGCCGTTTCTTTCTGACCTGTGTTCTGGAGCCTGCTGTTGTTCTACACGTCCCCTCTGGGAAAGGGTTTTGTTGTTGCTGTTTTCACAGTTGCTTTGGTTTTCAGAAGTCTGGCTGTGGTATGTCTGGAAACAGATTATAGGGTAAAAGGAAAAGTCAAAGACACCCACTATGGCTCTGAACCCAGAGTCAGTGAAAGAAACACACTCTGGATCTGAAACCTGAGACAGTAAAAGAAACACTATCCTGAACCCAGAACCAAAACACCCTGACTCTGAAACCAGACCCAAAGAAATGCACTTTAACCCTGGAACCAGAGCTGGTGAAAGAAATATACCCTGGCCCCAAAACTAGAGCCAAAAAGCTAAAAAGACCAGTGAAAGAAACACAGTTCGGCCCTGAAAACAGAGCTAGCTCTTCTGTTGACCAACTGAAACATGAGAGCGACCAATCCCTGAGCAGGAAACCAACCTATGCCTGAGCACCCTAACTCTGAACCCAGAGCCAGTGAAAGAAACACTTTATCCCTGAACCCAGGACCAAAGAAACACACTTTGGCCCTAGAACCAGAGTCAGTGAAAGAAATATGTCTTAGCCCTGAAAACAGAGGAAAAAAAAGTTAAAAGGGGAGGCGCAGTTTGAAACTGGAGAGGTGGCCCAGTGGTTAAGAGCACTGGCTATTCTTCCAGAGGACTCGGGTTCAATTCCCAGCAACCACAAAACTCCAGTTCCAAGAACCTTCTGGCTTCTGGGAGTACCAGGCATGCACTAGGTACACAGACATACATGCAAACCAAACACCTATATACATAAAATCATAAAATTTTTGCCAGGCACGCCTTTAACCCCAGCACTCTGGAGGCAGAGGCAGACAGATTCCTGTGAGTTCAAGGTCAGCCTGATATACAAGAGCTAGTTCCAAGACCGCAAGAACTGTTACACAGAGAAACCCTGTTTCAGTTGAGTGGGGAGGAAGGAATGGATGGACTGGACACAGTTTGGCCCTGAAATCAGTCAACTCTGCCCCTGACCAACTATACTAACCAATCCCTGAGCAGAAAAAATTTCTCCATGGGAAGCATTATATAAGCCCTTTTACCTGTCCTTACCACCCTGGAAGAGGCAACCACTTTCCTGGACTCCTCTTCTTATTGTTCTTTCTTTCTTTTCTTTTCTTTTTTATTTCATTTCATTTATTTTATTTTATTTTATTTTGATTTTTCGAGAGAGGTTTTCTCTCTGACCTGGAACTAGCTCTGTAGACCAAGTTGGCCTCAGACTCACAGAGATCCGCCTGCCTCTGCCTCACAAGAGCTGGGATTAATGGCATGCACCACCACCTTTTCCTAAAAGAGTTTTGGGTGAAGATCTTTTTTTGCCAGTGCAGACCAGAAACCTTTACTAAGAAGTTCCCTTAGGGGTGCTGAGCAGAAAAACCAGAAGAAACAGTTAAATCTGCTAGCAAACTCCAGAGGGAGTTAACAAAAAAAAGTAACTTTCTCTGGAGCCAGAGGAGATTGCTACATTTTTCTACAGGGGCTTTTCTTTTAGCAGAAAGGAGGAGAAGTAACATCTTGGGCTACAACAGAAAGCTCTGCTACGGGAACTGAACAGAGCTCAGCTGTAGCGGCTTTCTCTAGGACAGGGGCAGGATTACTGCATCCTGCGGGGAGACCATCTCCCACTACACCCCAGCTTCAGGTGTAGCCTGACGTCTGGTTAAAGTCAGGATACCTTATCCAGCCTCCAGAGCTGTAACACTCACACTCGCTTACACAGGTTGGTTTGGTTTTATTCATCTTCTTGACTTTGTAGGTTTATGTATCTTAAAAAATCTGGGAAATTTTCAGCTGTTATTCCTTCAGGTACTTTTTCAGTCCCATTTTCCCCTTGCTCTGCTTCCAGGACTCCAGTGGGGTGACTGACCTTGTTAAATCCACAGTTCATGGAGGTTTTGGTCATATTGTAGGTCTCTATCAGAAGTATGTAATTCCTTGTTCTTCCCACAGTATTCTTGAGATTACTCACTGAGATTTAAAACTTTGTTCATTGCATTCTTCTGTTCCAATGTTTCCTTTTTATTCTAGTTTATTTTTCAGTTCTTTCTCAGATCTCCCTTAAGTGCAATGGGAGAAAATCTTCTGTTTCATCTTTCTGGAAATTGATCCATGCTTCTTCCTGGTCTGCTCATGTGTAGGCTTGGTGTTGCTTCCTTAAATATCTGGTAGAATTTTCCAGGAAAATTTGATTTTCCCCCCACTGAACTGGAAGTTTTCTTTGTTGGAACTGGAGGTTTTCTTTGTTAGAAGAGTTTTAACTAATTTCTAGGGTTATTTGGGTTATCCAGTTCTCCTGGATTGGGTTGACAGTCCAGGAGTGTCCTAAGCCGCATCTCCTAGACTCTTCCAAGGTGACTGTTACGATTTGAATTAGAAATGCTTCCATGGGCTCATGTAGTTGAGCAGTTGGTTCCCAGTCAGGGGTGCTGTTTTAGGATTTTATGGAACCCTTAGGTCATGGAGCCTTGTTGGAGGAAGTGGGTCACTGGAGGTACGCTATGAGAGCCTATAGCTTCACCCGGAGTCTCGCTCTCACTCCCCTCTGTGAGAACCTACAGCCTCACCCCAAGTCAGGTTCATACTTTATGCTGTGAGAACCTATAGCCTCACCCCGTGTCTGGTTTGAACTCTTATTTTGTGTGTGGATAGGCATCGTCCAGCTCCCTGCTCCTGCTGCCATGCCTTCTCTGCCTCGATGGACATCTAGCCCTCTATAGCCATAAGCCAAAATAAACTCTTTCTTCTATAAGTTGCTTCTAGTGTGGTCATTTTATCACTGAAATAGAAAAGTCACTAATACTGTGACCTTATTTGGGAAAATGGTTTCTGAAGATGCTGTTAGGCTCTTGACAAGAGTCTCTCGTCTTTTTAAAATGGGTCTTACATCTCATGATTGGTGGTGGCGGGGTTTGAGACACACAGGCATAGAGAGAAGACCATGCAAAAACAGGAGCAGACAGCACGCAGAGTACCTGCTGCTACAAGCAGGGAACTCCTACAGCCTGCAAAGGCTGGAAGAAACAAGGGGGGTATGGTGACTCACGCTGATTGTCACCTTTAGGACCCGGAGCCACCCAGCAGATAAGCCTCCTGGCACTCATGGGGGATGATTTAGACTAGATTAGTCTCTGGAGATGCCTCCGAGGGACTACCTTGATTGTGCTGATTGAGGTTTCACATTTTTCTTGGCTTTGGCCATGGACTGCAGAAGAAAGAAGGGAGCGAGAGCGAACTTCTGTTGCTTTAAACTGCCCAACTGTTTTGTAGTAAGTTCTCTTGGCAGCTCTTGGCAAATCATGCAGCACTCATAGATGAGAAGTGGCTGAGACCCCACTGCTGCTTTGGAGATAACAGCAATGACCTGCCTTTCACTCACCTCCCGACTCTCACTCTCAGTGAAGTTCGTGCATACCGACGTCTTAATATCTACTCAGGTTTCACCGTGACCTGCACAATGTCTCTCCTTAGCCCCCAAATGGGAGAAAGGGCTGGAGGTCAACAGGCAGCTTTGCTGGAAGACACAAGTATCATCCCCTAGATCTTCCTAGTGGGAGCCTTTGGGGTGACATTGATCTGAGGCCTGTGTTATTTGGAAACAGTGAGCACCAACTTTTTCTAATTTTAACAGCAAGGAGTTTATTGGAAGATGGTAGGAAAGGATGGACACTGTGGTGTCAGGCTAAGCTCAGGAGACCTGCCCTTCAGCTGACACTACCGGCTTTTGATTCAGGTACCTACAAAGTGGCCTCAGGTCATGCCGTGTAGCTCTATGTTCCCAGCAAAGAAAGTCCAGCTGGGCCTGAGGATGCCTGTGTTCAGGGGTGCAGGTGGCAGGGGGTGGGAGGGAGTGCAGAGGTGAGAGAAGGACCCTGCCTGGGACACCATGAAAGAAGAGGGCAGTTTCTTTAAGACAGTATGATGCAAGTACCAGAGAGAGAGAGAGAGAGAGAGAGAGAGAGAGAGAGAGAGAGAGAGAGAGAGAGAGAGAGAGAGAAAGGACGGGTCCAGTCTGCTGCTCCTTCTCCAATTTTCCTTTCCAGTCACATCTTCCTGCCTTGTGCCTAGGAAGGGCCAGGAAGGGCCAGGAAGGGCACTGGGTTTTTCTTTGTTTGTTTTTTTTGTTTTGTTTTGTTTTGTTTTATTGTTGTTGTTGTTTTGAGACAGGGTTTCATTCTGAAGCTCAGGCTGGTCTGAAACTCACTATGTATCCCAGGCTGACCTTAAACTTGCAGCAATTCCCCTACCTCAGCCTCTGGAATGCTGAGATTACAGGCTTGAGCCACCAAGCCGGATCCTTCCCCCCACCTTAACTTTAGAAGATACCTCGAGTCAGCGGTGAGCGATAATTAGGCTGTGATCGTTCTATTTAAGCGCTTCACTTAATCAATTCCCATCGTCCATGCCGCCTCCTAGTATTGATCACAGAGATCCTGGTTCTGAAAGTCTCTGAGCACCCTCCTGGGACGCAGCCGCCGCCACTGCCTGTGAGTCTCCTCAGCATACCAATGCTCTGTACTGAAGCACACCTTCCTGTGGGTTGTTTGGGATCCTCGCTCACCATAATTGTTTCTGAGATAGGACAGAGTGACAGCCCCTGCCATCACTAACCCAAACCTAAGTGAGGAGCAGTTCAGTTAATGGCGCATACAGCTGCTCCCAGGAGGGAGGGACGGGCTTGATTGCTCCAGACACCTCTCAGAGGACAAGGACACGGTCTAGAGGTCAGCAATGAACATTTATGAGGACGATAATTGAGGAGAGGTGTCCCTGGGCAGACACTGAGCTGCCCCATCTACCTACAATCATTGCAGTAGGCGGTGGTGCCTGGCCAGTGACCTGTGGAGGGAAGAGAGGGCTTGAGCTTCCTTTGCCATAGGCCATAGAGGAAACCGGGGAGGGCTGGAGGTCAGGCACAAGGGGACAATCTGCCGTGATATCAGCTGGAAGCGTTATCATACAGCACATGCCCTGGTTCTGCCCTCACCTGTTGAGTCAGAATCTCAGGAGCCATCTTTATTCCTCAAGCTCCGGGCGACGGCCTAATAGTTGAGGAAAGGCCTTACTGCCTGGTTTAAGCCTCAGGTTCTCCTAGCCTTTGCATCCCGAGGGCTGGCATTGCAGGTATGGGCCCCTGCAATCTCGTTGCATATTGAAGTTAATAATCACCCGGCAGTGGTGGCACACACCTTTAATCCAGTACTCAGGAGGGAGAGGCAGGCGGATCTCTGTGAGTTTGAGGCCAGCCTGGTCTACAAGAGCTAGTCCCAGGATAGCCAGAGCTACACAGAGAAACCCTGTCTCGAAAAACAAACAAGCGCAAAAAAAAAAAAAAAAAAAAAAAAAAGCTAATAATCACTGGGATAAAACAGGCTCCTTAACCTGATGGCCAGGGCTTTGGAAATCTGTCCTCTGAAATTGCCTGCATTTTTTTTAAGCGTTTATTTATTGTGTTCATGTATGTGTGGGCATGTGTACACCACAATGTGTGTGGACACTTTACAAGAGTTTATTCTTTCCTTTTGTTAGGGCATTTTATAAAAGCAACAGAATTGAAACTAATACATGTCCTTAAAAAAATGATAGTTTAGCTGCAGAGTTGTGGCTGGCCGGGAGGGGATGAGGTGAGAACTCCCTTCCTTTTGTGGGTTCTCAACTCCAGTGTGCACTAGAATTACTAAGAGGCTGTTGACACAGAAGCTCCTTGGGCTTTGGCACAGTGGCCAGCATCACATGATACTGTTGCTTATGTGACCTTGAAGCCCCTCTATAACCCTTAACAAAATGACCTCCCTCCCTCGGCTTGGCAGGGAGCCCGCTCACTGTCAGTCTTGTTGGTAATGGGGCAGGTGACTTCCCTCCATTTCTGTGAAGGAAGCAGTGTTCAAGGCATCGGCAGTGCTGTGTGGAGCATCCTTCCCCTGAATGCTCTGTCCTGTGCGGTAAACATTTTACAGCCACTGTTCGGTGCGCTGGATGTTGCTGCTCTTCTCAGGACTTTCATGTGTCCCTGGGAAGTTTTAGAAGAGATGAGATCCCCTTATCACCCATCCCTTACTCATTTTGAATTCTAAGCAAGCAGGGGAAAATGGAATTAATTAAATATTTAATTTATGTCCATTAAGGCTAGGATATTGGTTTTAGTTCAAATTTATGGCCTTGTATTTTTTTTTATCGCTGCCCATATATTGCCTATGGGCTATGGGCTCCTTTCATATAATAAAATGCTCAGTATATTTGTGCCCATTTTATAGGATTTAGAACATAACTTGAGTGTTCTCCATGCTTATAGAAACAACCAGTGTTTATTTTTATGATGCTGGTAGTAACCGTGATAAATTTGCTGTTGGGTTGCTACTAATCGGGCCATAACTGCACTCACTATTCCATGCCTGTGGGATGCAGGGCCTGCTACCTCAATCCTTTTATCATGCCGTGCTTAGGGATCTTTCGAAGCTATTGGTTTACTGACCATGATGCTGTTGGTACATGGACTGTGAGGCTGTTGGCGACTGTGAGGCTGTTGGTGACTGTGAGAGTGTTGGTATACTGACTGTGAGTCTGTTAGTGACTGACTGTGAGTCTGTTGGTGACTGACTGTGAGGCTCTTGGTGACTGACTGACTGTGAGGCTCTTGGTGACTGACTGACTGTGAGGCTCTTGGTGACTGACTGTGAGGCTGTTGCTGACTGACTGTGAGGCTGTTGGTGACTATGAGGCTGTTGGTACACTGGCAATGTTCAGGTGGAGGGGTGGATGTTCCCTGACCTCACGTTAGCAAAGCAATGCTCAGAAGCAAAGTTCTTGTCTTAGGACATGACTTCAGCTTTTCCTTGTGGGACAGAGTAGGTATGAGTAACACGTACAGCTGAGAGAGGACCATGCAGATTTCCTTCTGCTCCTTGGCTTGTCTGGAACCTTGGACAGGCCAGGGTGACTTGCATAAGGTCTCCTGGTCTTCATTAGTTATTATTATTAACTTACAGGTACATGTGTGTATTTTTGTACTTGTGCATGTACCTGAGATTAGGGCCATCTGCTGGAGCTGGAGTTGTAAGCAGTTGTAAGATGCCTGATGTGGGTCCTAGGAATTGAACTTGGGTTCTCTGCAAGAACTATATGTGTTTGTAACCACTGAGCCGTCTCTCCAGCCCAGATTTCCTGGTTTTCTACCGTCAGTGAAAGTAAGGTTGAAGTTGTTTTGGCTTAGTGATAGAATGTGGGGCACTGACCTTCTTCACGTTGGCCCTCGTTTTCAGAGAACCGATTTTGTATAACTTTAAATGTCTTAGGATGGATGAAATGGACAGTTTCGTGTAATGTAAAATCTGGAAGAAGGGGCCACGCAGTGGTGGTGCTCGCCTTTAATCCCAGCACTCTGGAGGCAGAGACAGGCAGATCTCTGTGAGTTTGAGGCCAGCATGGTCTACAAAGTGAGTTCCATGCACAGAGAAACCCTGTCTCAAGAAACCAAAAAACAAAACAGCAACAAAAAAAACAAAACAAAACTGCTGGAAGAAGATTTAGAGGCAGATGCCCTTGAAGATAAGTTGTGTGTGGGGGAGGGGGTACAATTAAGCAATACAGAAAGAAAACCAACTTTTCCTGAAAACACAGCAGGTACCAGGCTGTCCTAGGGTTACCCAGTCTCATTGGCCCTCAGGAAAGCCCTTCCCCATGGAAATCCCATCCTCACCTACTGATGAGAAAAGCAGGGGCTGGGTGGAGTTGATTAACTTGTTAAATATGTCACCTAGTGAGCAGGCATTTCAGTTACGAGGGGTCGCCCCATCCCCACCCTTCCCCTGGGAGGTCTTTGTAGACTGGGGAGTGGAGGGTGAATTCAAACCCAGGGGAATGAGAGTCAGAGGCATTAGAGTGACCCAGGAGAAAGCTTGGAGATACATCCAATTCTTTCCACTTTTGCCAGACAGAGGGTAGAAGGACGCAGAGGGCAGCTTCCTGGCTTGATCTAGTCCCTGGTCTGAGAACACTCCACAGGCTCCCCAGAACTCTTTATTTGAAGCAAAGCGTTTTCAAACCTTGCAGCAGCGTGATGTATCTCCACTTCAGTATTTCTGGAGGACGTCGTGTCCTTGAGATGGACTAGGAGTGACCACACCTGAATCCTAAGCCTTTATTTAGAACTTAATTTTGATACTCAGAGTCTCACTACGCAACAATTGAAATCCCACAAATTATGGCCTCACTGAACCTGCAGGACTCATTCTGAGCAGAAACTTAAGGACCAGGGAAGCAAAGAAACCTGTCCACAGGCACAGAGTGGAGTCCCGACTGGGCCAGTTCCTATGACCCAGTTGAAGCTACTCCCACCATGTCTACTTGATATACCCTAAGGGATTTGGGCATTGGGCACACCTGGTGCTTTGGAGACGGTCCCACCTGGCACACAGCCACTTTGATCCCTCCTTCAGCTCATCTTTTTTTGTTGTCTATTTATTTGTTTGTTTGTTTTTTGAAACAGGCCTGCACGGAGAGCTGTGTAGTATTGGTTGTCCTGGAACTCGATCTATAGAGCAGGCTGGCCTCAAACTCACAGAGATCCGCCTGCCTCTGACTCCCGAGTGCTGGGATTAAAGGTGTGTGCCACTATGCTCGGCTTCTTCAAATCCTCTTTAGACCTGAGTTTTTATTTCAGTTCATCACATTCTGGCTTCTGCCTTGGCAGGGAAGAGAGCCCAACTTTCAGGTGGAAATCACAAAGGAAGGCCCATTCTTGGTAAGCAAAGCGGTAAAGCTGGTTCGGGAAAACAATTCAGTTCTTCTTACAAAGTCAAACGTACATCTAGCACACGGGCCAACTCACTCCTGGGTGTTTCCCCAGAGGAATAAAAATAGATTCACATGAAAACCTATACATGAATGTTTTTAGAAGCTGGATTCATAATCAACAAACAAGCAAAACCCCACAAAACATCCCAACTATTTTTCAGTAGATAAGTAGAACTGTGGAACGCCCAAAGGCTGGCTCCTGCTCAGCCACACAAGGACCAAACGCAATGGCTGGTGACCTTCAGAAGCACCCTCGGAGCTGAAGGCCCTTGATTCCATTTGTAGAACATTTTGGAAGAGGCTAACTCAAGGTGATAGAGAATGCATTATCAGTGGCCAGCGATTCTGGGTGTGACTTCAGGGAGTAGAAGGGGGCTTGGGGTGATGGGCGCTTAGTAACCTGACTGTGGTAGGCTGTGTGTGAATCTGCCTAACATAACAGAGCAGGCCTGCAGGCTGCTACAAGTGAACAATCAGTAAATCCCCCCACACCCAGAGATACAATCACCCCACAGTAACCAACATGACAGCAGAGCTTGGCAGTTGCTCAGGGGTAGAGTGCTTGCCTGGTGTGTTCCAGGCCCTGGGCTTGATCTCCAGCACCACCCCCCATCAACAATAGCTACAGCCTCAGTGAACCGCACACTCCAAATAAGGAAGGACCCATGATGCTAGCATGCATCCAGATTCAACAGTGTCAGGAGGCGGAGTGTCACAGAGCTGAGGACCCCACTTTCTGCCGTACCTTGGCCCCAGACTGCATTTCCCTTGCCTTTATAGGAATGCCCCCTCCTGACAGCCCACCTCTTCCCCACCCAATTGGGAAGGAGCTCCAGTTCTGAGGCTTTTTCTGGAGTATTCTGAAGCTGGTCAGGAGGAACCAAGACCCTCTGCCCTCTGGATACTGGGGAACAACTGGTTGGCTCTAGGGACAGAGGTGTGAACCACGCTTGGCTGTTACTTGGAGCCCTGCCCACTCCCTGGGATTCCAGAGAAAGGAAACCCACCCTCCACTTCCACCCTAGTCTCTCTCAAGGAACAACCACTCCACCCAGTTACTGGGAAACACTCTGGAAGCCAATTCGCTGGAGTCAGCTAAACTAGCTAAGAGCTTGGGAAAGCATGCAGAAAGAATCCAAGGACTTGGGACCCAAGGGTAGCCAGCTCTTAGGGTGCTGAAGTTGATGTCGGCAGAACCTCTGGCCCCGTCTGAGGCTGGGGACTATATGAGGTCTCGTGTGACACAAGGTTGTGTCAGGAGACAGGAGGGAAAAGGCTCAGCGGTGGCTCTAATCATCTGTAGTTGCACAGAGGGGATTCTTGGATTTGCGTCTTATGGCACGAGTCAACGTCGGGCTAGGTGGTGGGCAGAACTGGGCCATCCTGGCGGCTCTGGGGCTACCGGTGTCAGCAGCCAGTACTTTTCCCCGGATTACTCATCCAGCTTCAAAACAACTCCACCCTCTTGCTCCGGAGGCTACCCTGCGTTTTTCACCTTTGGGCTATCATGCCAAGGAAGGAACATCAGCCCAGGAGGAAGGTTTTGGCCAAGTTCAAAGGGAAGGGCTTTGGGGAATGGAAAGCCCTTTGAAATCTGGCTTGGATGGTGACTGCCTGACCCAGATTTTTCCTTTTCAAAAATATGCTTGGAGCTCAAAGGCCCCGGTGTCATGTAGACATGGGTGTGACAGAGCTGCAAAGAAAACAGAAATCAAAACACAGCTGCCATTTTACTCCGAGAAATCTCAAACCTATGCTTGGCCAGCCTCCAGAGGTTAGCCTGCTCAGACACGTTCCTGGAGGGTCTTTAGGGGCACTTGTGGGGGTTGAGCTTGGAGCACACCTAGTGTCTCTGACTGTGTATTGGGGGTCAATTCCTGTGCCACTCCTCTGCTTTGTTCCTCCTGCCTGGGTATCTTAGTTCCCTTAGACAAGGAAGCTGAGACCCAGCAGGTGACCAACTATCACCCAGCAGGGATCCTCCACCTGCCTGTGTTTCTGAAGCCTGAACTGTGCAGGTCGGAGCCTCAGACTCCACCCTCCACAGTGAAGGTGGCTAGGGTTACATTTTCTATGTCTCCTTATCCTGTTCTACAGTTAGCTGTCGCCTCCATGAAGACAGAGAACTTCCATCTTTCCTCCTTCTGGCAGGGAAGTGGATTTGACCCAGTGAGGACAACCATTTCTCATCCATTTCTAATGGCTACTTTTTCCCTTATAGAAAGAGTCAGAGGCAGCCTTTTTGTAGGTTCTGGTCCAGCTAGGACTTTTTTTTTAAAAAAATATTTATTTATTATGTATACAATATTCTGTCTACATGTATGTCTGCAGGCCAGAAGAGGGCCCCAGACCTCATTACAGATGGTTGTGAGCCACCATGTGGTTGCCGGGAATTGAATTCAGGACCTTTGGAAGAGCAGGCAATGCTCTTAACCACTGAGCCATCTCTCCAGCCCCAGCTAGGACTTTTTAACCCAGATTTTCTCAGTTATCTGCTTGAGTCACCACTGCCATGACATACTCGAGTCTCGCCTGCACCCGGCTGCCAGGGGTCCTGCAATTCCATGGCCCCAAAGCCTCTACTTGGCTTTCACGTTGCAGACCCGGGCTTCCCTGACTCTCTCCTACCTGCCATGGACCCTGTGTTGCATTGTCCTTGACAGCATGTCTCGGCCCAAGCCCAAAGTTTTTGTCTTGATTCTGTGCTGTGGTTCTGACTCTGTCGGCATGTCCCTTTGCTAGCTGGTTCCTGCTAGAAGACAAGAAGACAGAGGAGCCTTGCTGTTCCTGGAGACCTCGCCCAATGATGAGTCTTTATCTTGGCAGCTAAATCCAGTTCCTGTGTTTGGTTTTGACACTAGGTCTAGATTCAACTTCCTTGCATTCTTCATATGTATCAAGCAGTCAGCAATCCTCCTCAGAAGCCTCATCCTATCTCCAGCCCCAGCTTCCAGCTTCCAGCTTCTAATAATGCCTTTCTGTGTATTTTTGCCTGGGGCTGGCTACTGCTGTTTTCAGTCAATCCATTCTGGTATCTCAATGTTTATTTGTACGTGTATGTATGAATGTATATATGTATGTATGTGTCTATCTACCTATCTATCTATCTCTTCATTTCTAATACCTAATTTCATCAATCCACTAGGTTAACTTTTCTTTGTTAAAGTAACTGCTGTGGTTTGTTTACCTGATCAGATGCTGGCTGCTACCCACCCCAGGACTGCCAAGCAGACTGAATGAGGAGGCTGTAATTTACCATCTGTTTTTCATTCATCTAAGGAGTAGGTAGCTACCACTTTACCTAGTCACCACACTGTGCTGAGGCCATCAGCCCAAAGCAAGAAATCCTGATATCCTGGCCAGCCCTGTAACTCAATTGGGAGCAAAATTATGGATGCCCCCTCATCTTTAGAAGTAGCAGGATGCCGTGATCACCGGAAGAGGGTGTACAGTTGTCTGGCCTCAGAGTTCCTTGGGCTTGCAGCCATCCCTGTAGTCATGAGACATTCCCTCCAAGTTCCTGATTCTATGGTTTCTCCAAGGTTAACCTCCTGTGCCCATCTCTTTGCCTGTAGACAGTCAGGAATGATCCCTATGATGTGGTGGAATTCCCTGGGGCCCACAGGGAATGAGGGGGTTCCAACACACAAAGCAGCCAGGTTGATTCTTTCTCATTTTAGCAGCAGCAGAAAGTCAGAACTGGAAGACTACCCAAGGACCAGCTGTCCCTGGCCCACCATTTTACTGATGGGCCCAGAGTGGTCGGGCGGCTTGCCAAAGACTTGCTGTCATTAGAAGCAAGCTGTGGCTAAAGCAGAATTCTCTGTTTCCAGGGAAGTCCTGGCTCCTCTCATGGGCCATGTTGAAATTACTCTAGTCCCCAGGTCTTTGCAGGCCAGCTGAAGTCAGTGTATCCAAGGCCTCGTGTGAAGTTAGAGGAGCTCTCTGCTAAGCCCTGACTCAGCTCAAAGTTCCTCAGAGCTCCCCTTGATCCCTGTCTTAGTCTGTCTGTGAGAGAATGTACAGCCCAGGTTAATTGATGGGAAAAGACCCACCCTAAATGTGGGTAATGCCGTCCCATAGGCCTTGGACTGAATCAAAAGCAAACAAGCTGAGCACCAGGATTCATCTCTGATGTGGAGGGAGCTTGACCAGCTGTCTCCACATCAGCTTGACTGCCTTGAACTAAGATCTTGTTCTCAAACCACAGACTTGGAGGTACCATTCTTTTGAAGGTTCCTGGGAATCAGGGCAACATCCCATCCATAGGAGTCCAGACACACTGTTCTATTGATCAGCCCCGGTTACTCCCTAAGGCATTTTCTCTGGCAAACTTGACAGTACAGAAGAAAGATATCTTCTTTCTTTGAGCAGCAAAAGCAGAGGCTGTTCTTAGAAAGTTCATTTAGATTCTGTCCCTACCTTAATAGAATCACAATTTTCATTTGTGGCAGGAGACTTTTTACCCTGGTTCAATGCCTTTAAAGTCCAATGAGACTAGAAGTCACCTGGGAAGGTTCTTAACATATGCTCTTGCCTTCCTCCCTGCCGAGCTTCCCAAACAGTCCCCCGTGTGTGGTGGAGTGTCTAAGGATCCCATGCTCAGACAAATTGAGATGCGCTGCCTAGACAGATAAACAGCAGTATGTGAAGGCTATCATCATGCTTGGGTGGGAAAGAGGTTATAGAAGGGGGTCTGTAGT
Organism: Dicrostonyx torquatus; assembly: GCA_028555095.1. NCBI lineage: Eukaryota > Metazoa > Chordata > Mammalia > Rodentia > Cricetidae > Dicrostonyx > Dicrostonyx torquatus. The sequence continues at coordinate 2,622,956 of JAQHUG010000175.1, forward strand.
GCATGCAGAGTGATGAGATGCCATCAAACCCTTTGAAGCTGAACATCTGTCCCAGAAATGGGATTCGTGGGGTCAGATTCTGGGCTCAGCTCTTTGATTCCTTCTTCTTGCTCAAGGGTGACTCCTGTGGGGTCTGGCAGCTTTTGGAACACAGACTGAGAAACTGGAGACCTTGCCACTCTGCTGTCCTTCCCTGCTGGGTGTCTCTGGGACCATGCATTCCTTTAGGGGCTTCTGTGCAAATGTGTTGTTTGTGATATATGCCCCACACAGAGCTATCCAATGGCCTTTGTAGTCTCACTTCAATTTTGATGAAAATCATTACTTTTTATTGTGTGTCAGTCTGATAATAAGAAAATCACATTTGGGGCTGGAGAGATGGCTCAGCAGCAGTTATGAGCACTGGCTGCTCTTCCAGGGCACCTGGATTCAGTTCCCAGCACCTACATGGCAGCTCACGCTGTAGCTCCTGTTTCAAGGAATCCAACCCTCACACAGAAATGCATCCAGGCAAAACACCAATGTACATAAAATATAAATAAGTAAATTATATTTATAAAAATCATATTTGAAAAAAGGAGTAGCTAGGGGCTGAGGAAGATGGCTCAGCCATGCAAGTATGAGGACCTGAGTTTGGATCCCCAGTACCAAAGTTAAAAGCCAAGTAAAGTGGTGGAGTATACCCCAAATGCCAGTACTGGGAAGGCAGAGGCAGGAGGATCTCTGGGGCTTGCTGGCCAGCCAGTCTAGCCAGATTTGTGGGCTCAGGGTTAGTGACTGAATGTGACTTAAGAAATAAAGTGGAGAGCGATAGAGTAAGACATCAACTGTGGGAGGCTCAGCTTAAAGAAAGCATCGGAGACACCAGGATTGTCAATCATGCGGACCTTTCTTCTTCAATGGAAGGAAATGATTGGTGCCTATTAAACTGGAATGCCAGCGCGGAAAGTGGTCAATCAACCTGGTGATTCTTTTAGGAGCCAACCTGCACCTGAATGCCCCAGTATCCTGAGCTTTGTTTAGATCCTGACCCTGCACTGAAAAGAGCAGGTCCCTATAAGAGAGGCCCCACCAATAGACTCTATTCATATGTTTATTACAGACCCTTCTCTAGGCCCTATACCTGAGCTCTGTTTATCAGTCAATAGAGGTCATTCTTTTTGTAAAGGTCACAGGTCACAAGTTCTACTGTGTTTAGATACGTTAGAAAAGTAAACCATGAAGTCAGTCCCTGGAGGTCTTGACCCAGTGTCCACAAAGATGGCATCCAGTGCCCACAAAAATGGCACTGTCCCAAGTTTCATTCTTCACCTCTCCCAAACACCACCCCACCCTGGTCTTGAGGCTTTTGGGGGTCCCCAACTATCAACTTCTTTTTATACACACACACACACACACACACACACACACGATAATTTTAAAAAGTGATTAAAGTACTTTTTCTTCTACCACTTCTATTTTTTAAAACTGATTGGCCCATTAGCTCAGGCTTTTTATTTACTAATTTGTATAACTTATATTAGCCCATTATTCTTGTCCATGTTAGCCACGTGGCTCAGTACCTTTTTCAGTAAGGCAGTCACATCTTGCTTGCTCTGTCTGAATCACGACTGCAGACTGCAGAATCCTCTTCCCAGAATTCTCCTGTTCTCATTGCCCTGCCTCTACTTCCTGCCTGGCTACTGGCCAATCAGCATTTTATTAAACAAGTACAAGAAACAAATATTTACAGGGTAAAACCATTGTCCCACAACAATTCCCCTCCCCCCCCCTTTTTTTAAAAAAAGAATAAGAACTCTGAATCTAATATCCTTTGTTTAGCTTTTTTCCTGACCATTATCCATAACAACTTGTAACCAACATTCTAAACAAAGGAAGATATCCATAGTTCATTTTGGGGGGGGAATGTGGTTGTAGTTTTTCAGACTACTTCTTGCTGAGTTGGGGCACTGATAATCTTATGGGGACCTGAAGAAAATTTAGAATTATGATCAAATTGTGACTGGAGTATCCAGTGAGACTTGATCATCTCAGGCAGCAGTCTTGAGGCTATTCTGGATGTAGAACTCAGACATCTGAGCCATCTGCTCCTATTAGAGATTTCTTAGGGGGGTCTTCCTTGATCAAATCTTATTTTTCTTAGCCCAGAATAAATCCATAGCATATCATTTTCTGTGGAAACAAAAGCAAAACCTCTTCTCCAAAGTAACATATCTTTTGACTTCAATTTTGAAGTCAAAACATTTACAAAATATTTATGTTTTATTAATCTGGCAGCCTTTATATTGAAATTCTTTTAGCAGCTGTTGCTCCTTCCTCAGCAGTCAAGCAATTCAAAGACAATATAATAATATAATAATTATAATAATAATTCTCTGAGTATTTTTCATCTTTATGTGACTTTATTTTAACCTCTATTTCTTTTATTTTTATTTTTAATTTTTGGCTTTTTGAGACAAAGTTTCTCTGTGTATCTTTGGCTGTCCTGGAACTTCCTCTGTAGACCAGGCCATCCTTGTACTCACAGAGATCTGTCTGCCTCTGTCTCCCAAGTGCTGGGATTAAAGGTTTGTGCCACCACACCTTGAACTCACAGAGATCTGTTTGCCTCCTCCCAGGTGTTGGATTTAAAGGTATGTGCCACCATACCTATTTATTCTCTTTTTTTCTTTTAAGGACTTTATGTGTTTTTTTTCTCCCAAGCCTATATATATTTTTAAACACACAGTAAACCATTTAGAGGTTTTCTTCATCTTTGAATCTATTTTTACTGTATCTCTCTCTCTCTTTTCTGACCACATGAGTCTTTAATTTGCTAAGCAATATGGCTAGGATTAAAGCCCTGGCTTTGATGGCTGGATCCAGCTTCTTCTTTAGCTTTCTGAGATTTCAGCCTCATGGTGGAGGTACTGGCCGCAGCCATGTTTCTTGCCGCAACTCTAGGGTATTTCAAGGTCCCCGCCACCACCAAAAAGCGTGTGGTCAGCTTTTCATCAACACCATTTAAGTGCTTCATGGAAGGACCTCTTAAAAGAGCTGCAAGGTTTTACAGCTAAAGCTGATTCAGGAAGCCTCTCTTAAATGAAAGCGCTTGCCTCTAGCAAGTAGAGCAGACCTGAGAAATTGCTGATACCAAGAAGCCATGCTTAATGCTGTTATTTTGTGTCTATAATTACTCCCCAAGCTCTCTCAGGTTTTCTGTGGATGCAGTTGCCCACACACTGGGCATTGTTCTGTTGACTGAGGCTTTCTGTCCTGCCCAGTGTCTGCAGTCTTTAAGTCCCAAAGAAATCACACAGAGGTCTACATTAGTTATAAACTGACTGGCCCACTAGCTCAGGCTTCTTATTAACTCTTATAACTTATATTAGCCCATTATTCTTGTCCATGTTAACCCCGTGGCTCAGTACCTTTTTTGGTGAGGCAATCACATCTTGCTTCCTCTATGTCTGGATCACGACTGCTCTTCTACCACTTCTAAATTTGATCCATGATAGCATCAGGAGATTTACACATCAACCAACATTTGAAAACGGAGTAAACCAGAAGCCAGACAACCCCATCAGATGTGTGTTCACCCCATCTTTCTGGAAATAACTCTTCCTGTCCCCAGGCTAGCCCATTTGGATTGTATTGATCCCAAACAGATCCAGTCATATTTTTCTCTTCCAACAGGTTGGTCAAGGTATATCCTGAGCCTGCAGCATGAGTATTTAAGAACAGGGTAGTCCACTGAGTGCTGTGAAGAACAGAGACACCGCTGGGAAGTGGAGATGGCAAGGAGCCTGTGGCCTTACAGACCTGTTTTACAGCCCTTCTGAGGGTCTGCTTCATGCACTACCACATCCTTGTAGTGTGCCACCCTTTGTTTTCCTGTGTTTTTGTTACCTGAACAAACACCTTAAGGGAGGAAGGAATTATTTGGTTCGTAGTTTTAGCCCATCATGGTGGAGAAAACAGGGCATACCATAGCAGCTTATGTCATGGTAGCCAGGAAAAAGAATGAGGAAAGAAGTGGGAGAGGAAAAGAGAATAAGCCTGTATTAGAATGTCAGTGGTAGGTTGCTAGATGCTAGCTGGCTTTCTCCTACCCCTGGCCCCAGCCTATGGGATGGCACAGCTCACATTCAGTATGGCTATCCTCTTTTTGGAAACATCCTTGCAGATACACATCTTGAAGTTGGTTTTACTAATCCCCTAGGAGGAAAATCAAATTTCCCCATCATACAAGCCCACACTCATTTTCTGTGGCTTGCAATCATTGAGTCCTAACTCACCAGGTCAGGTGGCAAGAGCAGCCTAGATATGGCAGGGAGACTAATATGGGCATTAACACCAGGCATTTGTTTGGGGGCACCTGATGTATGCTAGATACTGATAAGTGTTTTATGTTCGCCAACTTTAAAAATCTCTATATCCCTAAGAGGCAGATGTTATTATCTCATCTCGGAAAAAGGAGCTGAGACTCAAAGAAAAGAGACAGCTTCCTCTACACAATAAACAGTAGAGCTGAGACTCAACCCAAACCTGTGTGGGTTGAAAAATCTACTGTCTTTCAATGCTGCCACACTATTTTTTTTTCGTGCACTGGAAGAGTGAAGAGAATGTAGATCATGTCAGGCTGTTGATATTGTATGTAGTTGGCTTGTGGACAGCCAACCCAGCTCAAGGCCAGAGGGTCTGCTGGGTCAGAGTTGCCAGTGGAGGTTGTCCAGTACCCTGGAGAGCTCCCAACAAGCACAAGTCCCTTTGGTTTCATAGACTGGAGCCTACCTGGCAGCTCAGCCTCCATCAGGACCATCAGAATGCTGACTGCTGTTCAGTGGCATAGACAGTGACCTCTCATCCCTGCGTGGGTCTCCTAGGTCATCCTCCCCACTCCATACTAACACACTCTAAGTTTATCTACATCAGCTCTTGGGAGGGGATGCTGACTGAGGGTGCCCGTGTTGCGGTAGCCAGAGAGTTGAAAATAACTTAATCTCTTTCTAGCCAGTTCGCCTTTTCCATAGATTAAGAGACCGGCAACTGTGATCTGTTAATCATGCCAAGCCTCCTTCAGCAATGTAAAACCAAACTGATTGCTTTGCATAATAAAAGGTTAAAATTATGAGCCGTTGAGGGAACAAATAACGCTTGATCATTCAGGCTCAAAATGTGTGACTGGCATCTTTGCACGTGCCTTCCCCCTTTGCTCCATCATCAAAGTCTGCCCTCTACCACAGCTGTTTATCCTTAATCCATATTTCCCCAAAATAGATATTCATAATTTTCCTACAGTGTCTCTGGCAGCACCTTCTACCTCAACCAAGAGCAACAGTATTTCCTTGACTGTGCATTTGGGGTTTTCTTTGACATATAGATGGATCGTTTGCTTGGTGTCTAAGCTGTTTCTCTGTAGGTAGTGTTGGCTGGCTCAGGCTTCCTTAATATGTTCTTCATGACTGCATTTTGATGACATTAATGAAATCATTCTGAATATCAGTGGGCAGATAATGAGTCTCGAGGTAGGGATGGTGTGAGGGCCCAGATGGAGGAGGCGCAAGGTGATGAGAGGGGCAGTGAGTGATGTTTGGTTTTCAGCTCCAGAAGAAAGGCGATGGTAGAACTTTAGACCCCTAAGGCCCACCTTTTCTCCCTCCATCTGGAGAGATGTAGTAGGGAGCATCCTGGAGTTTGGCAGTTCTGGCTCCAGCTTGGGTGAGCAGGTTCCATGCTGTGTCTATGTTCTGGAAGAGAAGTTAGCTGGGGTTTTCCTTTTTGAACTTGGCGAGACCCTGAGGCAGGATGCTGATGGGTTTTGAATGTGTGTAGCTATGTAGTCTTCTTTACTGCCCTTGTGGCCCCCACACCGGCCCTACTCCCTGTGGTCTCCCTCCCTAGCACCCTACTTCTATACTGATGGAGCAGCTGGCAGCCCTCTAACTCCCCCTTCCACTCAGAGGTTGGCCTGAGCTTCTATCTGTACTTCAGCTATTTTCTGGGTCTGAGAAGGGCAGAGGAAGCTCCACTGATCTGCTCCCCGAGTTTATGGGTCACCAGAAGCCATCTTTTCCAGGCTGAACCAACAGTTGAGGGGAGTAAAGGGGAAAATCAAAGTTCTTAATGGGAATTCATCTGAGGGGAGGCAGAAGGAGACAGGAATTTCAGTCCAGGGTACCACACACAGTTGTGCAGAAAGATTCACAACACAGGCTGGGAAGGCAGGTCTTGCTTGTTGCTGCTATGATTTACAATGTTGTTTCAACTGCTGGTGTGGATTGGGGGATATCTCTGCATCTCACTTGGTGTAAATTCACTCTGTCCATCATGCTGAGCTCCAGCAATGTGAGTCTAAACTTGTTTCCAAAACTAAGACAGAGAGATGTTGACAGGGTAGCTGGGTTCTCTGGAATCAGTCATGTGACTGCTTGGACCCCAGTTGATCATCTGTGGACCATGATGGCCATAAAGTCTGGTGACCTTATATACCAGATGTCAGAGTGCAGGCATGGAAATGATGCTCTTTTGCTTCGAAAGCTGGAATTTGAAGTTGTTTAAAAACTCTGATCCTATAATATACACAGGACTGCACAGGCAGAGCCAGATACCCCCCATTCCCGTCCACCCTGCAAACAGTAGTTCCGTTTCATCCCTCTAGACATTCCAGAGCTGTTGGACTAACAGTCTGTTCTTCAGAAGTGCCATTCAATAGCCATGGCCCTGCCCTGCCCCTCTGGCTCTTCCCGTAAGAAAACAAGCAGGCAGGCATCGCCGGAGGTAGGAGTGTGAGACCAGGGTCAGCAAGGCAGCTGCAGAAAGCACTGGCTGAGCCATTTGTGCAGCTATGACTGTGGGCAATGGATGACCCAACTGAACAGCCAGTCAGAGTCCCTCAGGGAGGTCACTGGGAGGCCAGGAGCCTTGGCTGCCTTGCCAGGACACAGAGAGTACCTCTTCTCAGCTCTTCAGTAGGAAGGTTGGAAGAGGTGGTCACAGAAGGTCTTAATAACTTAGCTGATTTGGGGCAGTTCACCTCCCAACATAGCCTATCGGTGCCTGGGGAGGGGATGGCTCACAGGTGGGTCTGTGTCTACCTTGGTCTTGTCACTGGAGCCTGAAGCTCTCAGACCACCCCCAGACGGCTTGGATGGAAGAAAATACATTCCTTTCCCATCTGGGAGTGGAGTGTTTCCCCAGCCCAGCTCTGCGGCCCCAGCTCCTGACAGCTGCTCTCCCAGCTGGAGTACACAAAGGTGCCAGAGCAGCAGAAGCACTCAGGCAATTGATTTTGCAGAGGCTCTGAGGTTGTGTGTGTTTTCTCATCCCCTGGAGAAACTATTCCCCAGAGCCAAACAGCTCAGGGAGTGCGAAGTTGATAAAAAATTAGATTGCAGTCAGAGTGGCAGAAATAGGAAGAGGGATGGGGACTCAGGACCTTCCCAAAAATCCAGCCATGGGTTCTACCTGGGGAGGGACCTTAATGGCTCTCTGAATGCCAGTTTTGGACTATGTCCTCACTCAGGGAAGGACATGGGGCTTACAGAAGGATGAGGGTTGACAGCATCACTTAGTGAGAACAGGAACTTGATTGTAAGTGAACCACACTTGGCCAGGTACAGCAGGAACTGAGTTTGCTATTCCCAGGTGATCACCGTACCCTTTGCTGAGAGCTAGCTGCACACCAGAACTGTTCGTTATCGCTTCAAATGTTCTCAGAGCACAAGTCTGTGAATTATGCTGTTAGAGTTAGTTCAGGCTGCCATAACAAAACACTGTAGACGGGGTGGGGTAATAAACATGGAAATGGCATCTCAGTTCAAGACGGAAATGTTCTGTGTGCTCAGGTTCTGGTTGGGGCATTCTTCAAGCTGCAAACCTTGGATTTCTACTGCACTCTCATGCATGGGAAGGAGGGAGGGAGGGAGAGAGGGAGGGAGTGAAGCAGAGAGAGAGAGAGAGAGAGAGAGAGAGAGAGAGAGAGAGAGAGAGAGAGAGAGAGATGCACACACTCTGGGGTCCCTTTCATAATAGGCCAACAATAGTACTCCTAAGGTCTCCATCCTCAAGACCTTCACACCTATTGAAGACTCCACTCCTGGGGCCACCACATCAGGATTTCAATGTGAATTTTGGTGCATTGCATACCAGGCAGGAAGGAGCTGAAGCAGGAGCTTGCCTGAAGCCACCCAGCTGGTCGGTAGCCATGCCAAGTCCTAGATCAGGTCTTTTCAACCATTAAGCCACATGCTTAACCAAAGTGTGGGCAGCAGACTAGGGGCTTCCCAGCAAAATATAGGGGGTGTGAAGACCAGCGGTGGGTGTCAGTGCGTTGGCAGAGGTCTTCAGTACCTGAGATGCACAACACAAGAGAAAACAAGGGTACAGGTCTGGCACACATGTCAGAAGTGTCAGGGGCCTGGGAAGTTGGGGGAACACTGAGAAAGTGGCCTTTGTCTGGGTGTCTGGCAGAAGTACAGAACAGGTGATGCAATAGGCAGGCAACTGGCCCAGAGAGGGATGTCTGAGATGCTTGAAGGTTTTTTCAAAGCTTTTAGAAACCTGTATAGACCAGAACCAGGGCCTGCCCATGATGCTCTCCGGGGTGGGGATGGGGCCAGGCTTGCACAAGTTTCTTGAGTGCCTCTGAGTTAGGTGATTATAAACCACACTACAGGAATCTTCAGCCCAGGAGACTTGAAAAGAGCTGGACAGGCCCCATCTCAGAGAAAATGGGACAGGAAGGAAGGCAGCCCTTGCTGGAGCTTGGGTACCAGGACACAGAGAGGGGCCAACTGCTATCAGAACAGAGCGTGGATTCACCAGAGGAGCTCCCAGTGTGTAAAATGAGGTCTCCTGATCTTTATAGGACTTGATGTGCCCTTAGAATAAATCCAATTCCCTTCATGTCCTTGAAGGGCCCCCAGCCTCTTTGTCTCCCTCCCTCCATGCTTCTACCTCCAAGCATCTGAACACACTGCCCTGTTTACTCTGAGAAGCTGGCTGTCTATGTTGGCAGTCACTTTCCTCCCAACCCTAAGGGATGAATCCAGGCTTGGATGCCTCTCTGAGATGATGCCCCTATGCACTGTCCCCAAACACTGTCCTCTGCAGTTGTGCTTTCTCACCTGGATCCCAGGATATCTTGCATCCCAGGGCTCCTGGGTACCATCAACTCTCTGAGGTTGGGAAGGGCCCAGTAGTCAGTCTTGCATAACTGTACATCCCTACAGCCTATTGCTTTATCATTGTATTAGTGGTGTGTGAGTGTATGTGTGCATGTGAGCATGTGTGTCAGAGTGTGAGTGTGTGTGTAAGTGTGTTAGAGTGTAAGTGTATATGAGTGTGTGTATATATGATCAGCAAGGCTGCAGATATCTCTCTGGTGACTTTTGAAATGCTTTAACGTTAATTTAGCGTCCTGGCATGGGGAAATGGGAGGAATCATATCCCTTCCAGCTTTGGTCTCCAGGGATATGTGTGTTCTTGCTCACTCTTCACAGGGTACAATGAACATGGTTGTCATCTGCTGACAAGTCCCCTTCCTCAAGGCTTTGCTTCAAATGCCACCTCCCTAAGAAGACCTTTCCCAGCTACCTCCTGCCTCAGCTGGCAGAATGTGCCGCACTGAGATGCTGCCTCAGTGATGCCAGGGCAGAGTTCCTGTGTTTGTAAAATTGCTGTGCATGTCTGGACTCATCTACATGCCTTTGCCAATGAGAGGAACTTCACTCAAGTCCACTTAACTAGTAAGGAATAAAAAAGGTGGTGCTCCAGCTGATGAACAGTGGTGCTCCAGCTGATGAACAGTGGTGCTCCAGCTGATGAACAG
>JAQHUG010000175.1:2642204-2665229 GCA_028555095.1 Dicrostonyx torquatus
CTTCCCCTGGTGTGAGTGTGACTGGTGACTTTCACCTGGTCTGAGTGTGACTGGTGACTTCCCCTGGTGTGAGTGTGACTGGTGGCTTTCCCTGGTCTGTGAGTGTGACTGGTGACTTTCTCTGGTCTGAGTGCGACTGGTGGCTTCCCCTGGTCTGTGAGTGTGACTGGTGGCTTTCACCTGGTCTGAGTGTGACTGGTGACTTCCCCTGGTCTGAGTGTGACTGGTGGCTTCCCCTGGTCTGAGTGTGACTGGTGACTTTCACCTGGTCTGAGTGTGACTGGTGACTTTCCCCTGGTCTGAGCATGGGTTTCACAGGGAACACATCTCAGAAGCCAGCAACACAGCTCAGCAGGTGAGTGTGCTCTACAGCCTGATTGCCTTCATTTGATCCCTGCAACCCATATAAAAGAAGGAGAAAAACCAGACTCTACCAAGTTATTCTCTGACCTCCAAACTTGTGCTGTGGTACTCCCACACATCAGTCATAAATAAAACAAACAAACAAAAAAATGAAGTCAGCCACACCTTGGGCTGGAATTTTAAGCCACATTTAATTGAGCCAAAGGTAGAAACCATCCCAAGAAAATGAGGGGCCCTTGAAGACCTTAAAATTTACTTCTAGAATTTCAAGGGCAAAGCTCTTCTAAACTGCTGACAAACATCCATGAAAGACATTTTAGCATTAAATAAAATCCAGCATGTTTTCATTGCTACCTTCTTAGGGCCAGATATACATGGGGCAAACCTGGAACTCTTGAGATGGGGACGGAGAACTCCTGGTGCCGCCGTCCTAGCGCCCTCATGCTACTGTGGTAGAAGAGTCCTCTGGTGAAGCTGTCAAGGATACCCAGGAGGCATTGCTTCCAGAACCTTCCTTTGGAGCTCATCCACACTATCATTCCTAAATGAAAGGAAGAAGTGCTGGCTTAACTTTCTTCAGTTCAGACTTTTCTGAACTTCTTTGGCGATGTCTCCTCCCCTAGCACCCTCTTGCCCCTGGGGAACGTTTGTTGACATCCTAGGAATAGTCCAGGAAGCCCCTTTGGCCAGCAGGCAGCTCCGCGGTGGGCAGGTGGACTGGCAGGCAGAGGAACACACCCTCGATTCAGCAAACCATCAGCCTCTGCTGTGGGAGCTGCCAATGCCTCTCTTTGCTCTTTGGACAGAAAACGTGTTTGCTACGGCTAGGACCTAGCTTGGCTGCTTTCTTAAAATGGGTGTCTTTCCAAATTGGGGGATTACTCAGACCTCTCAGCCTTTGAGCTAGAGGGATCCCTCGGGTCAGCAAACAAGTGTTCGGGCACGTGAGTGCGGAGCAGCAGGGCTCTCCGAAAACATGCAGGAAAGCTTTCCAGCAGGAGGGGATGTAGCCTGAATTCTAATCAGGTGAGCACACTGGAAAACAGCAGAAGAAGGTCCATTGCCGCCAGCACGCAGGCCCCTGCTTTCCTTGGTGCTGAGCTCGCCCTGCCTGGAGCCAGACTACCAGCATTCATGTGCAGGGTGAAGAGGGGATAGTAACTGTTTACAGGACCCAGGCTCCAAGCCTGGACCTCATGGCCATGGCCTCTTCTCAGAAGTGACACGTAGTCAGGGCTGTTTACCCAGCAGAGCCAGTGAAGAAGGCCACTTAGCTCGCCAGGGTTGTGGTAAATTGAAATGCCTGCATGGGTGTGGCGACATTTTTTTCTAGGTTGGGAAATAGCGTGGCAGTGTGACGAAGAGGATGCTCTTTTGTGTCCCACAGTCCTGGCCCGGCCTCAGGCTTGTCACCAGGCTTTGTGAGCCACCAGCTCTTTTGCGAGGCATAGACCCCCCTGAGCTGGCTTTCGTGTTGGGTTGTCAAGAGTCTGTGGAGTCTCTGCAAACTTTACCAAGTCGTCTCTTCTGAGTAACGTGCATCTCAATGTCACTCCTCAAGTTACCTGTTAGGAAACAGTCCCAGCATTCCTGGGTGGAGCTGGTACCTCTGCTGAGGTCTGTTCTGCAGAGCCCAGGTCTTGGCCTCCTCACTTCTGCTAGAGAAATGTCCTTCCTCCGAGCACCTGGAAGAGAGTGCAGGGCCCCAGGGCCTCCATGTTCCCTCTTAGGACGTTTTTCTGCCAGGTGCTCCAGAGAAAATGTGGGGAAAGGAGAAGTGGCCTTCTCTGGCCTGTAGGCAGCTGTCCTCTCGGGGTCATGAGGGCCTGGGTCATGGTAGAGGCACAGTGGCTTTGTTGCTGTGTTGTGACTAGTGTTGGGGACGTTTATCAAACTCGCTGTTCTATTATCTCACTCTGTCCTCCCAAAAGCTATGAGAAGGGAGCAACCAAAGGTCTCATTTCATAGTTGGGGAAACTGAGGTACAGAGGGAAAAATGTATAAAGTTATATATTAGCAAGCGTTGTAACTGAGGCCTGAACTCGGAGTGGCTGACCCTGGGCTGTGTTTCAGCTCTGGAAGGCTGAAGGGAGAAGATGTGGCCTTGTTCTCAGGCCAGGCCTGCTGAAGAGATGGGCCCTCATATCATAGGGAGCCACAGACTACATATATCTACCTCAGGTCTCTTCTGTCTGCATCCAGACCCAAGGGCAGGGTGTGAGAAGAAGATGCATTAGTTACTATTCTTGTCACTATGATCAAAACCCGTCAAGAATCATCTTAAGCGGGAGGGGGGAGGTAGGGAGGGTGAGGGGGGTAGGGTGGGTAGGGGAAGCAGATTTTGGTTCAGAGTTTTAAAGATACAAACCTACTGTGGTGGGGAGGTCGAGGCCGCTGGAGCAGGAGGCAGTTGGTCAGGTCGCATCCACAGTCAGGAACCAGAGAGCTGCCGGGATCATTATCTTCCAAAGCAGCACCACTAGCTGGAGTCCAAGCAGTCAAACACAGGAGCTGTGGGAGGCATTTCACATTCAGACTACAAGGGTGTGTGTGTGTGTGTGTGTGTGTGTGTGTGTGCGTGCGCTTGGTTTCAACAGGGTTTATTTTTTAAATCAGAGCAGCCCCTGAGCCTTTCCCTGTTCAGAACTCATGCGTTTCCTTATACAGAATCTCTAGTCCTTCTTGGTACTCAGGGTTCCAGGACCAGGATATTACAAGGGAAGTCAGGGCACAAATTCAGCATGCTTGGAAGCACCGGGCTGTGGAGAGTCTGTACTGGGAAGAATGGATGAGTGACAGCTGTTCACACAGGCTGAGCCCAGCAGGAGGGGAAAGGAACCCCTTTATCTATTGGCTCCTTTGAGACATTTTACTAAGGGCCTGCTGTGTCAGGCACTGTGATTGGCTGGCACTGGGGTTAAGGACAATCTCAATGAACTTGAGTTTATCTCCATCTGAAGCCGGTCACTAAACTTCCGGGCATCAATGTCCTTCCCTTCTGAGTGAAGCACAGCTTCTGAGCTATAATGAGGCCTCTGTGAAGTTGCACACACCAGATACTGAGAATAGTGTGCGCCTGTGTGAGTGCTGAACAAATGGGGGCAGTCAGTGCTATTATTATCTCTGTCCTTGGGAGTTGACTGTCTGGTGAGACACAGACATTAAAGGAAGTAGATAATTTCCTGATGATTTTGGGCCAGGAAGTGATGCTGAGTTGCTCAGAGCAATGAGGTCAGAATTCCTGCCTCCTTGTTCTCCCTGAAGGGTCTTGGGGTCTGGGGCTCAGGCCAGCTTCAAACACCATTGCTCTGACCCAGGGGAACCGTGGCCCAGGATAGGTTCCCATGCCACTTTGACTGTTTTTGCCTTTTAAAATTAGGAGGGCAAAGCCTGCTTTGCAATTCTGCAGTGCAGACAAGAGGCAATGAGATGGGAAATCCAAATGGCCAAATGAATATATAAGAGCAAGACATTTAGTGGCACGCGAACAAACCATTCGTGAAGGGATTGTCCCCTGGCAGGTGATAAGCGTTTGGGAAGCAATGAAGCAGAAAAGGACCCTCACTCCCTGGCTGGTGCACTTCCTCTGAGGAACTCTCCGCTGTGTAGACAGGCTTCGCTCCCCTATGGCAGAACCCAATTCCCAGGTATCACCTACTTTATTTCATTCATGATCTTAGGCTCCAGTGGCTCCAGACATTCTCAACCTCAGTTCAACCTATGGTTTTCTTACCTTCTGAGTCTCGTTAAAGAAAAGAAATGATTTTTTGCTTTATATTGTCCACTTTTTAACCCCAAAATTATCTCACGGGGATATTTTTTACAAACTGAAATACGATGTTGAAGTAAATTGTGGTGTGTTTGGAAAATCATTTTCCTGGGAGGAACAGTATGTTGGACTTGGGGGAGATGGGGCTGAAGCTAGAGGTGACTCGTGCTGTTGAATGGTGGGGACATTCCTGGGTAGTGCCGTGATCTGGGCCCTGCCACAATGCCGAGCTGAGACTGTGGGGAGAACCAGGCTGAGAAAGAGGAGGGCCACAGGTTGAGCTAGCTCCCTGCAGGTGTTGAAATCACTTGGTGGTCTCGTCTTGCTGGAATAATGGGTTGAATGGTAGATTCTCAGAAGATCTGTCCACACCACAACCCCAGGAACCCATGAATGTGACTTTATTTGGAAAGGGGGTCTTGAAGTTGTGATTGTCTGGGTGGGCTCCAAATCCTTATAGCAGAGTGGAGAGAACCCTGGAAAGAGAGAGAGCTTGGAGTTTGCAGCTAAAGCCAGGAGTGCATGGGCTTCAGGAACCTGAGGAGAGGGAGGCTGTCTCCTGAGGAAGAGGGTCACTTTTCTTTGGTGTTTTAGACTCTGACCACAGGAACTATGAGTACATACATTTCCGTGGTTTTGTGTCCCCAAGTTTGTGCTGGCTTACTCTAGCACCCCGAATGTAGTGGGTGGGGAACCAAGTGTGAGAACCTGGGGTGAGGAGCTGAACCCATGAAGACAGCGGCTCCAGAGCAGGAGGGGATCTCTGGAGGCGCTGGATCTAGGGTGGGCTATGTGCGACAGAGCTTTACATCAGCACACAGCCCGAGCACAGGCTCAAGAGGAGATTCCCGAGGGACTGGTTAAGCCCTGGTCTGGGTAGCCCTCCCATTCATTCCTGCTTCATCCTTCCCGTTATGATTCCTGACTAGTCATGGTCATGAAGAAGAGACTTACCCAGGTGACTTGAGGATGTATGAGAACACAGCACAGGGACATCATCTCCCCAGCAGCCAGGTCACACTGGAATCTCAGGTCACACTGGAGTCTGATACTTTAACCCTTGTCCCAGCAGATGCTCAGGTTTAGGACAGTGTTGGTGGCTCTGGGGAACTTCCCAAGACCACAAGACTCTCTGACAATGGAGAGCAGCGCCTGGAGCTGGAAGGGGCTTTCTGAATCTCTGAAGGGCTGCGTTCCTACCCTCAGTTGCTCTGTCCTCTCACTTCTGACCCATGCTTTCCCCTAAGCCAGCGCGCACCAGGCAGCCTCCGACTGTGAGCACAGACCAAAAAGCTGGGAAAGACTGCTGCTGTTCACTAACAGCCCGGCGATGCCTGCGCCTGCATCTTTTCTCTCTCTTTTTTCCTGCGACATGTGTGTTTGTGGTTGTGGTATTGTATTGGACACATTAATGTAGTCATATTTTTTTGCTAGTAAAATTGCTCCTGGCTTATATAATGGGATTAAATTTATCAGTATTTCATGGTGTTCCGCAGAAAGCCGCATAACTTCCAGGTGCTCAGCCACATGGACAAGTTTGAGAACCACTGATCTATAATGAAGGGCGAAATCACTGAACACAGAAGCAAGCAGGATGTTTGAAGAGAAAAAGACCATTTGTCGTGAATCCTTCAGCATTCCGGAAGGCTGTAACTGCGCATGTGTTGGTGATCTGATCACGCAGGTTATTTGAGTTTTCCGGTAAGTGCTTGGGAGGCTGGGAAGATGGCTTAGTTGCTGGTGTGCCTGTGGTGTAAACAGGGAATAGCAGTGTGAAGACCCTTCTTGGTCATCGACTCGACTGTATCTGGACTGCAACCCGGAAATGGAGGGTACACCTGTGACAGGTTTTCTACTTGTTTTGAAGCAGACTAGAAATGGTTCTAGTCCAGACCTTTGAGATGGGAAGACATAAGCTTTGGATCCGGATCCGGAGGCAGGAAGACTCGCCTTTAATCTGGGCCACACCTCCTGCTGGAAGCCCATATAAGGACGTGGACTCAGGCCCCTTCAACTCTTTGCCTGCCTGCTGTCACCTTACTATCACACCCACTCCTAATCTGGCTTTGGAGCCTACTTCTTCGGGATTCTAGCATACACAGAGCATGAGCTGAGACATCCAGCCTTGTGGGTAGGAGCAACTACTAGATTCTTGGACTTTCCCTTCACAGCTAGCCATTGTTGGATTAGCTGGACTGCGGTCTGTAAGTCAGAGAGAGAGAGGGAGAGGGGAGAGAGAGAGAGAGAGAGAGAGAGAGAGAGAGAGAGAGAGAGAGAGAGAGAGAGAGAGAGGAGAGAGAGAGACTCATTCCATAAGTTCTGTGACTCTAGAGAGCCCTGACTAGTACACTGAGTTTGGATGTCCAGCACCCACATGGAAAAGTAGGAAGGTCAGAAGATGCCTGGCATACATCTCTGGTTTCTACATACATGCACACACATATGCATACATGTATGTGCATGCACACATACACTGCATACATATACACACAAAGGAATTTGGATATACATCACATCTAGTAGACTTGGCATGAGGCGTCCTTGAGTACCTCCTTGACCCCAGAGGTTAACTAAAATATCAGCCTCATTGCATTGTGAACCAGTTGTAGCCTAATAAGTAAAGGTCATACTTTGATTTCCTTCCAGCTTGTCCACATAGCTAGGTACTATCTGTGAGAGCCACACCACAGCTCTTGTGGGCCACCTGTGGTCAGCTGGCTCTGAAAGACCCTGAAGAGAGGAGGCCATCAGCCCTGGGACCAAGGCCATTGTTTCCTGACATGAGCTGCTTCCTGCTGGGGGAAATCACATGAAACCTAGGTCACCTTGAGGCCCAGAAACTGCTCTCTGCAGCTGTTTCTGTTCTGCTGAGGGCAAGAAGCTTGGATGCTGGCCCAGTGCCAGCATGCCTCCCTCAGCCTCTCCACACAGAAAGAGCTTGTCACAGCTGGAGTGTAGCCTGGTTTCCAGCCGCTGCAGCCCTGGAAGAGGAGACAGGTCAGAGAGGCTTGCTGAGGACTGCAGGCTGGTGTTTGCGGGCAAGAAGTTAAGAGCCATCATACAATGGTGGGCAAAACAACTCTGTTTGTGCCAGTGCAGAATTATCATCTGTATGCAGAAAAAGCAAGTGGGTGGCGGATGCGCATCAGAGCTGGAAAGAATGGCTTGGAATAAGCCGGGAAGAAATGTTCCTTTGTAAAATGGAGTATGTTACCAGAAAGTGATACCGCCTCAGGGTGCAGGCATGGGATCATTTTCTCTGCCGATTAAAGACTCAAAAGGCAGAGGTGTCACCAGAAATCATGGAGGAGTCCCAGCAGGGCCATCATCCTATGCTGGGAAAGTCAGGGTCCCCTCTTAAGGCTCTTGGTTTCATTAACAAAGGCATTTACGAACAGACTCAAATTTAAGCTTGAGGGCAACCTATTAGAGTTTAAAGGAAAAGCTTCTGGGCAGGCAAGCTGTCGGTCTCACAGCTGCCCAGAGGAAGAAAAGAGAGCAGATAATGGCGGGAGGGTCAGCCACATGGCAGCCACATGGTAGGGAGCGGAGATTCTAAAAACGGAGCAAGGAAGCTCAGGGCATTAGGAAATTTAAAAGCATGCTTGGGCTGAGAAAGAAAGACAGAAGAGAAGAGAAGGAAAGAGCTACGCCTTTCTGAGTCAGGACCCAGATGAAAGAGCCTCCTAATGCCTCTTGCCTGCGGACTTCTCCAGAGGGCGGAACCTCTTCTCCAGAGGAGGAGAAGGACCCAGGCCTGAACAGCCCTGGACAGCCAACCCCGTGCTGGGGCTCCCCTCTCCACAAGGGACTTACAGGGACCAATGGTTTTGAAAGCGTTGAAATGACTTGGTCTCAGCCAGAAACACAGACAAGGCGACACAGTATAAACATTCGATCTTAAACAGTGACGGTTAATATTATTGGCTGTCTTGAAGAGTTCTAAGTGCCTCATTTTAACATCCTCCATTATGACTCTAATAGAGAGGGAGGCACTCTGGGGACAGGGGTCACTGGGCAAGCTCCAGGGGCTTCCGGAAGGAGGGTGCAGGCAGCTCCAGGGGAGAGGTAGCTAGAAGCAGGTGCTCAGATGCAAGGGTGAAGGACAAAGAGACTGTTGGGGTCCCAGGGACCAGTTGAGGAGGCTGCACTTCCGTTGACTCTCGGGGAGGTGGGAAGCCATCTCAGCAAGAGACAGTTGTTCAGGGTCAGCTCTGTTCCCATTCTCTGGGAGGCCCAGGGTTTCTACAAAGCCCTGTCAGCCTGTGAGACACAGACTATGTAGCAGGAGGATAAACAGTCCAGGCTCCCTGGACATGGAAAGACTGCCTGCTAACTCAGCTTTCCTCCCTCCTGGGAACATGTGGGCACCTACCATAGAGGAAGATGTCGCCCCAACCCTGCCTGCCCCTGCCTCTGCTGTGCCTACCAGCTTAAAAGCCAGCCAGACTCTCCATCTGCCCAACTTTGTGTTTCATCCTGACCTCCCTACTGCTGGCACAGGGGCTCATCCCTACCCCACTACCCTCCTCACTCCCTCACGAAGGCTCCTCCCACTCCTCCTGACTGACTCCTTCAGACCTGTGATACTTTAGCTGTTGGACCGCCTTTGTGAGGCCTGTCTGACACTGGCAGTCCTATCTCCTCACCTCTGTCCTCCTGAGGCCTTGGCCCCAGGCAGGAACCCACTAGCTGGCCTCGTCTCCTCATGGCCACTAGCATCTGGGAATCCAGTGGGGTCTCACTCATCCCTCTAATCCCCAGTGTTCCACGCAGTGCTGAGCGACCATCTCCAGAGGATTTTCATATCTGATGTGTCCCAAGGGGCACTTCTCAGAGTACTCAGGGAGGTTAGGTGGCTCGTTTTGAGTCACACAGCAAATTAAGAAAATGATGCCACTAGGACTCTGCCACAGCCTGGGTCCATGACACCTCTAAGGGACGATAGATGTCCTAGCGCCTGGGTTGTCTGAGTTTACTCGGAGCTTGGGGCATCTGGCTGGTACAAGCTGAGGGCTGTCAGTCCTAGGGCTCCTGAAGAAAGAGAGAGAGAGGAACCAGAGGCCTTTAGGAACCAAATATTAGTGTTCGTCTGATCCTGCCTGCCATGGGGCTGTTGTCTTGTTGAAGTGTGAGCTTTGTGGTGCTTACAACCATGTCCACCAGAAGAAAGGCACAGAGATGTTGGGTTACCTGCTCAAGGTCACACAGCTACTCAGTGACAGAGCTTAAGAGCCATTTATTTCGTGAGGTCTTTGACACAGAGATCATGACAGAGCCTAAAACAAATCTACCCCCAGGATGGCTGCTGCTCATGATTTAAAGGGCCCGACAGTACTTAATCTTGCTTCTGGACTTCCTCATTTTAGAAAATGTAGAGATTTAAGAGCCTATAAAACTGAGCTATAACATGGCCTGACAAGAGTCTTGCATAGGCTCTCTATCCTGGGCTGCCCTTTGCTCAGGGGTCTTGATTTTGTCCCAGGCCACTCCAGGACACGTCTGTAGTCAATTAAATCTGCTGGCCTCAATTCATCCTCAGGGACCCAACGGGCCATCACGTCCTTGCCAGGACCCCAGTAAGCTTCTGAGTGATGATGTGCAGTTCTCAGTAGGACTCCCCGTATTCTTCAGGACACTGAAGATGATGGTGATGGGGGTGGCTGCAGCAGCAAAAGCAGAATGACACTGGGCATCAGGGCACAGCTTGGTGACAAAATCCAATGAGCACTGAGTATCCACACAGGGCTCATGCTTTGGTGGCCAGACATAGGCCCACAGAGGCAGCTCGTAGCTATCAGAAACCCGCTTCTAATCTGTTTCCGTTCTCACACCCTGAACATCATTTTCCAGTCAGGTCTCCAATACATTGTACAGGTCTATAAGGTCTGTCTGACATGCAGGATGCATGCATCCCCCAGGAGCTATGAATGCTATGACGTGATTGGAAACTTACTTAAAACATTGTGTATGTGAGTGTGTCTAATTTGTTTTTGTGACTTGGTTGTGCATTTCTATGGTGTGAACTCTGTGGATCACAATGCTGTGTTGCAATGTCAAAAGTCTGGACCCCATTGCATGTGGCCCAAATTGGGTGGAAGGATGGACAGACAGAAGGAGGGATGGTAACAAGGAAGGGAGAGAAGGAGGAAGGAGAAGAAGGGAAGGTCGTATTGAGTATGAAAATGACCCCAGTTCTTCTACCTGGATCCAAACCCTCCCAGTGTGACTTTTAAGCTCCTTGGTTAGAGAAGTGGCATGCCTGGTCCATCCATTAAATCTAGGAGGCAATTGTGACTTGCTTTGGCTCATGGAACTCGGTAGAAGTGAGTGTTACAGGTTCCCAGAAAAGGCACACCATCTCTTGGAATGTTCTCTCTTATGGGGACATGTTCTGCTGCCAAGTGAATAAGTCTGAGTTGACCTAGTTATGACAGACATGTGGGTCGATCACATTTCCTTCCTTCTCCCATCCATCAAATGTCACCCACGTATGGGAAAGACTCAAGCTGGCCAGAGGCGGTTATGAGCCTTGGCAGGGTCAGTCACACATGGCTTAGGTCTGCTCAAGAAGGAGCCAATCGCACAGGAACACAAATGTCAGCTTCTCCTAGAGCACTTAGCTAAGTGAGGCTTGTCATGTCATGGTAGCTACCGGCCCCAAGGCAGAGACCATGGGAATCTATCTGTGTGTTCCAGGCCAGTATGACCACAAGCTTCAGAGTCTGAAGGTTCTTCTTTGCCCCTGTCCTATACACCTTGCCACATCCTTCTTAGAGGCTTTATCCCATGCACAGATTCTGAAGCCCTTCCAGTGCAGTTCAGCCAACACTTCCAGTGCCTCTCTGAGTGCAAGATGTCATGGCAGTCTTGTGACAGTGGAGAAAAGTAGCACAGTTCTTACCTTCACCTACTTGGTGATAAGAGCAATATTAATGACAATGATGCCTGCACAGTGTTGGGCGATACATCAAATGCATTCGTGTGTTTGGGGGATCTGAACTGACATCACAGCAGCACGAATGCAGATGTGGCCCCCAAGTGTTGGCTGTGTCCGCAGCTCATGATGGAGGCTAGTGAAACACAAACATCTATCTTGGTGTGCTGGTTAAGATTCTCCCTTCCCAGAAAGTCGTGGGGATTGAACCCACTCCCTTTATGCCGATTCCCACTAGTGGACATCCAGCTTGGCATTAGTGTGGAGGAACGCTGTGGGGTCACGTCTGTGTGCAGGCTGGTAGGAGCCTGGCTAGATCGAGGTCCAGACCTGGTTCCACGTTCCGAGTCACAGATTGGCAGATGGGGCTAGCCTGAGAGAGTGCAGATGGAGAACGACTGGAGAGAAATCCAGACTGATGGGGAGATTTCAGGATGTGCAGCCTAAAGAGGAGTCTGAAGAGCGGCAGAGGACAGTATCTCAGCTCTGGAAACCCAGTGGGTTAGGGCACAGCTTCCCCTCTGTCAGTTGAGCAGAGTGAGGGGTAGGCTGGCATTTCAGAACTGGGGGGTGAAGGGGGGGTGCTGTCCCTCACACTTAAGAAGCTGCTGTCCAGCTCTGAGCCGCACTGTCTGGCAGGTTCTTCCACTGCCTGAGCCTCGGGCCAGGCCACAGCTTCCCTCACCGGCCGGGGTTTCTCAACCTCATCCTTCCTGAGTTTCTGTGAAGAGCAACAGGTCCTACCCGTCTTTCGGAAGATGGAGGCATGGCAGATGGAAGCATGCTGCAGTTAGTACTTTGGCCTGGTGCTGCTGAGCATAGAGAAAGCATTGGTTCCCAGGCCACACCTTCCTATCGGAGCCATCGCCAGGGTTACAGAAACCTTGTCTGCAATTACACAGTGACATCTATAGAAATGTGGCATGTAATTTACAGTTCTTCTCTGAAGAGTACATTCCCATACACACTTTTTTTTGTCACAATCAGTGGCTCATCCTTCACAATTAAAGAGTGCAAGCGCCACAAGTTGGCCAGAGGCAGCTGCAGAGGTGGGTAGGGAACTCACAGTGATCACGCCTAAAGGGTGGTCAGAGTAGCAGTGCCACAGGGTAGCATAGGGTGCAGGGTGGCAGTGAGGATAACGGTGATCTTGGTTGGCATTTATTGAGTATGTACTGTGTGCCAGGGACTAAGCCTTTCATATATCACCCCACTTAAACCTTCCAGCACCCCATTGTGGTAGATGCTCTTTGAATAGAAAGCAATTAAATCACAGTGTTAAAGTAAGTTAGCCACGGTCACACAGACGGGAAGTGGCAGAGCTTATGTTTGAACCTTACCCCCTGTAAGTCTGAGTGGTCCTATCTTCTCTGTCTGCAGAGGGCCATCTGTCTGTCTGTCAGTCATGTGCAGTTCCTTAGGGATGATGACATCAAGGCACCTTTCGAGAGTGAGCAATCCCGCCATCTCAATGTATTGATTCCTCCTACTGAAGGAGGCAGGAGAGAAAGATGACTCCTGCCTGGCAGCATAAATTAACTCTGTGCCCTTGGGTTTTGTGTCACCATGCTGCCTCTTTGCCATTCAGGGCTGGCCTGCTGCAGATCTGTGGCTTTGGAGCGATTCATGAGCGGCAAATGGCAAGTGCCGGGACAGCAGCGTCCACATGGAGCCTGGACAAATGGCAGCACAGAGCAGAGGGCAAGGCAATTTACAAGGAATCTTAGCAACCAGGCACCGGGCAGTAAACCAGAAAATCGCCAAGGAAACCCAGCAGAGCATGAGCTAAACGAATTTCAGGATTTGTGAACCAATTTACACCCATCAGAGGAGGGACAGCTCGGAGAGCCACAGCCAGCGACACAGAGGCTGTCACCTCCGTACACTTGTTGAAGGGCAGTGAGGACGGAGACTCTATTGAGGGTCAGAAAGTCAGGAGCCTCTGGAGCACTCCCGAGTGGACTTCAGGCCTGATTTGGGAGCACCTATCATTGCGCCTGGGAATGGATGTCGTATGCAGTGGGAGGCTGCAGATGCAGAGGCTCTTTCCCCTGATCCGGGGAATCAGTCAAAGAGAAATGGACCACTGCTGATCAGAACTGGAGCCCACCCTTCATGTCCATCCCGAGGAAAAGGAAGTAGGCTCTCTTGATCATGTAGGGCACCTCACTGGGAGGACAGAGAGGCTCATGGGGATACGGGAAGCAGGCAGATGAGCGAGGCACTGTTTGTGAAGGATGACTTTGGCGCACATCTGCTCAGAAGCACATTGTCCTCAAGGACAGATTCACTTGCCTCCAGGACCTGTGGAGTAGTGGGGTCCAGAGGAACAGGTTTCTGGGTTATAAACATGTCTTCTGGTTAAACAAGAGCCCTGCAAAAACATCCACAGGTGAACATGTCACTTCTAGCCATACCACAAGCAGAGTACTGGCTCTGGTTCCATGCAGCCCTGCTTGGGTGCCAGGGTGATGAAGCAGCACCCACAGTGGTGTGGCAAGGTGCAGAGTTAGTCGTAAACAGTATCACCTCACATTAAACTGTGCACGCATTTTCCTACGGAAACCGAGTTGCCACTCATGAGATAATGAACTGATGAGAACAGTTTCTTCTCGATCATGGTCTTAGAGACTTCAGTCCATAGGTGGGTACTCATTGCTTTTAGGCCTTTGGCAGGGTGCTGAGTGGCAATGCCAGGGCATGTGTGACAGAGTGAACTACTCACCTCTTAGCCAGGAAGCAAAAGAAGAGAAAGGGATTGGAGTCCCACAATTCCCCTTAAAGACCCTCCCACCAATGGCTTAAGGGTGCACATCGACCTGCAGGTTCCATCACTCACCGACAGCACCATCCTGGGAACTGAGTCCTCAACACTCAGGTCTTTAGGGGGCGTTTCATGGTCAGATGGTAACAAGGATCAAGGTGCTGCCCCAGCAGTGCGATTCTTGCTGATACCCTGCATAGTTGGGGAAGAACTAGCTTTCTCCATCTTTCAGTGAGAGCACCTGGGCCACACCCAGCTCTGCCCCATTGGCTTGGTGTTGTGTTTTGAGTGTTTACTCTTTTCCATGGGTTCTTGTGTCTGAACCCCTGGTTCCCGACTGGCGGTGCAGTTTGGGAAGGTTGTGGGTCACTAGGGGTGAGCCTTGAGGTGTTGTGGCCTGGCCCCACCTGTTCCCTCTGTGCTTGTCTGACTGCTCACACAGTGCAGAAGCCGCATCCCGTGCTCCCGCCATACCTTACCCCAGGCCGCCATGCAGGACTGTATCCCTTTGAACTTTGTTTGGACCCACAAAACAGTTTCCGGCCAGGCATTTTGTCACAATTTGAAAAGTGTTGAGCACTCGGGCTCTACCCTGGCGGAGCAGAATGAGACAGGCTTCCTATAAGCTACACAGAGCTCCTGAGCATGTATGTCAGTCAGTGCCCCGTGTGTACAGCAAGGTGGTCACAGCACCTGCTATGTAGTTCTGTAATTCCCTTCAGTGACATATGTGGGCACTTGATGCGGGGCCTGGTGTGCTGTTAGCACACGCTCAGTAGGTAGTGACAGTTTTCAGTATCACAAACTGTGGTTCAGGAGTAAGGGGTACACATTCTGTTGTATGTTCTCTTCCCATGGGACAAGCTGCAAGCTCAGGACTGTGCATGAGCTGGGGTCACTGTCACCTTCCTTCTGCTCTGACGAAAAAGTGGCTTAAGGAAGAAAGACTTCTTTATTTTTGCTTACAGTTCTTGAGGAGGGGGTTAGTTTGTCATAGCAAAGAAGTCATGGCAGCAGGAGCATGAAGCAGTCAGGAAACAGAGAGAGTCCATCATCTTATCCCCAAACAGGAAGCAGAGAGATTCCATCATTTTATCTCCAAACAGGAAGCATAAAGATTCCATCTTATCCCCAAACAGGAAGCAGGGAAGCAGAGCGGGAACACACTTCCTCCAGTAAGGCTTCACCTCCTGAGGGTACCCTAACCTTTCTAACAGCTCCACTTGACTGGAAATGCAATGTTCAAACACATGGCATCTCTGGGGGAGCATTTCATGCTCAAATCGCAAGAGTTGGGGTCTTGAGACAGACTTGGAATACAACAGAAGTGGGGCAAAATTTCTGGGGATCTTTGTCTGAAAAATCAAGGACAGAGGATAAGACTGAGAATCAGGTCTTCCAGGAAGGCTGTTTCATAGTGTATCGGTCAGCTTTTGCTGTATAACAAACAGCCCTAGCATCTCAGTGGTAGGCAGCATATTCTATACTGATGAATCTGTGGGTCAAGTGAGGGCATTCTGCTCCATAAGGCTCCATGCTTAAGGAACTGACACTCCCATGGCCTTGGCAGAAGTGTAGAAGGTCACTAGGCATCACTAGTCTTACTTAGGCTTGAAGCTGGCACACTGCCGCTTATGTCCCTTCTAGTGACTAAAACAAACCACAGAGTCAAGCTTCAAGTCAAGAAACAGGGTCTACTCTGCTGGCATTGAGGCCCCAGCAGGGGTGTGACTGCAGAGAAACTGTGTGGTGATTTCTTGTGTAGCAGTCTCTGAAGGGTGGGGGTGAGATAGGAGGCAGAAAGACCGCAAGGGGACACCAAGGGACAGACATCAAAGTGGGGAGATGAACACAAGGGAAGGTCCAGTGGGGCCTAAATGTCCTTAAAGTAGCAGAGCTGTCAACTCCCATAGGTCCCAGAGCCCTGAGCCAAAGAGTCATCATTCAACAACCCCCGCCACTTGACCCATCAACCGCCAAGCAGACCAGCATGAGAACAGGGCGACTGTCATCCTCACAGGGACACAACCACTGCCACATCAGAAAGCCAGCATGTATGATAGACTTGCAAGACTGTCATGGATACAGGAAAATGTCTAGTTGATCCACCACATGAAAGTCGCTTCCTGAAGACCTCCTCTGCTCTGTCAACCCTACTGTCCCCACATTCATCTTGCTATAGTTTCTTAGTCCAAGAGCTTGGAAATATGGGAAGGGAATCTGGGGCTGGTGAGGAGAATTGCCAATTAGCATGGCAGGCAGGATCTTAACGGGCTGGACTGGGGTCAAGACGATTGTTTGTTTATTTATGATTTGGATTCCTAGGAACGTCCCAAAAAACTTTGAGATGATTTATAATTAAAAAGATAGGCCCTGCGACAGCAAGATTAAAGATAAAATATCCAAAGTCACACGGATGAAGGGAGGAAATGATTAAACCAGAAACCTAGCAGAAGATGCTCACCGCAATTGCGCATTAAATTGAGCTAAAGCGAAGGGGGAAATGTGATGAGTTATTGGATAAAAGAAAGTATAGCCATTTGTCAGGGAAGCCAAACTTTTCCCTGACACTCCATGTGAGCGCAAATTTATCATAAGAGTCGCAATGGAAGGGACAGAGAGGCACATAATAGACACTCTCTTCAAAGACTTTTGCAGAAGATGCAGAAACATTCTTCAGACAGTCGTTTATTATATCGACCCGGGATAAAAGCTAAGGACTTAGGGATGAACCCATCGAGATTTAATATAGCCTTGGCTAATGGCTTATAGATTGCTTCAGGCATGGTGTTTGGAAACCCAGGGCTAGAGCCAATAGCGAGAGTCTTGGAGAGGTGTGCGTTCTCCTGGAAGACACATGGAGATCAAACTCCTCGACTAGACATGGTGAGTGTGGTTCATGCCATCCTGCAATCAGAATGGACTAGCACAGTGTTCCCAGTGAGTAGGGAAGTCCGCTGTCTAAGAAGAGATGCGAAAATCAGGCTACTGAGCACAGAGAGTAGCCACATCTTCTCATTGACAGAAAGAGAACATCCAAGAGAAACAGGAGGGAATTGAGAACTCCATCCACTCCTTCCCAGAAGTCGTTTTGAGGCTGTGTGAACTTGGAGGATTCTTTTTCTTTATAATGTTTTATTCTGTAAAATATCAGTGTAAAACAATTGGGGGGGGGCCGGGGGAGCGGCTCAGTGGACAAAGTGCTTGCTTGAGCAAGTGTGTGGACCAGAATTTACAGCCCCCAAACCAGTGCAGAGGCTGGGTAGGTGTAATGATCTCCTGTATTCCTAGCACTCAGGGGAAAGAAATAGGGGACCTCCTCCAAGCCATCTGGCAAGCTGATGAAATTGGTGACCTCTGGGCTCAGGAAGAGGCCCTGCCTTAATATATATAGTAAAGGGAATAAGCCCATGTGAGTATGCTCGTTCTCTCTCTCTCTCTCTCTCTCTCTCTCTCTCTCTCTCTCTCTCTCTCACTCACTCACGCACACACACACAGGACTCCATACACGTGCAAATGCAATACACACATGCACTAATGCCACACATACAGATGATGCAAAAATGTTGAAAAGGTTTGTTTTCTAAGTCCTGATTTTTGACGTCTTTGGGTTTTAGGGAGGAACTGCAGCTACGACTTGTACTCTCTTGAACCTCCTAGGCAGGTGGAAATGAGAGTCTCAGAAGCATGGCTTCTCTTCATCCCCATCTCTGCCTCTCTCACAATATCCTAAACCTAACCCCACTTTCATGATGGCAGAAACCAATTCCATGCCATTCACCTCACTGAGGGATAAAGGAGACAATGAATGGCATGGGTGGCAGGGTGAGCTGCTGGATCTAAGGGTGACATTGCATTGACATAATTTCTCTGGCAAGAAAACTGGCATTTTTGTCAAAAGTTTAAAAAAAGCACGTATCTTATCCCTGTTTTAGGTTTACTTGTGGGAACTTGTCCTAAGGAAAGAATCGTGGCTGTGTGTGACTGCTGAGCCATAGAGCATATTATTTATGTGGTGACATGGGGAACAACGTGAATATTGTCTTCCGGAGGTCTAGTTGAGTCGAAGCTGTCGGAAAGATCATGCACCCATCCCGAAGGGCAGCCGGAAGAATCCTGAAGGTGCTGGTCATGCTTTATAGCCTCTGCTAAGAGAATCATGTGGATTGGAAAGACCACACACGGGACCACTTCTGTTTTGGAAAAAAAAAAACAAACTAGATGTGTCACTCGGGGTGTAGGTAATTTTTTGTTTCTTCTTCTGCCTAGCTGCCTTGTTTCTGTGTATTTATTACAATTTCTTTTTGTTGGCAATTAAAGTAAAAGGAGCATTCTTCAGCCAAAGCACTAGTGTTATTTCGTAGTCCTGTCTTTGAGGGCAGAGGAACATAGGATGAGGGACTGAGACAAAATCTTACTATGTAGCTCAGGCTGGCCTGAAACTCACTATGTAGCTCAGGCTGACCTGGAGCTTGAAAACGTCCCGACTCTGTGGCGCTTGGACTGTAAGCAGGTGTCAGTGTGCCGGGCTTTAAGGAGTTTATTTGGAGTAGGCTGGTCCTGGTTTCAGGGTAGGACGCTGTGCGGAATGAGACACTCTAGGCCACCCATCTCTTGTTTTCTCCACCCTGTTCTTCTCTAGGTTTGCAGGAGTCTTGTGAGAGGGCAGAGCCTCAGCAATCACCCTCTACCCCTTCTCCTATGCTGACAGACAGGGGAGTGAAGAATTAGCTCTGGGTGATTACGGGGCTTGCTTCAAAACGGTGGCCCGTGGTGACATACCCTACTGGACTGAAAAATGATGGTGGCAAGAATGAGAACAATTGGCAGAACTGACACCAGGTTAGCTTCTAAAAGATGACACATTCTTCTCTGGATAAACCAGTTTCCCAGAGACCAGACCCCAAAGCGCGCCCCATGCCTCGTGTACACACGCCAAGAGATTTATTTGGCTTTTTGTTATTAAGTTCAGCCCTTTGGAAATCCATCTCAGTCCAATTTCTGACTGTGTCACTCCTCTTTGCAGACAGGCTAAGAGAGACGAACACCTCTCCCCTTGGCGTCCCTGTGGCTTGTAAGCCACCAGAAGCAAAGGGACCTGTCTTCGAGGAGAAGAGTAAATTTGAACTTGTTGTTGGACAGTGTACCATGGAATTAAGGGACATATGTTTGAGATAAAAACAGACAGAGGAAAAATGTCATTGCAGCAAAAGGAAAGACCCGTAGACCACAGGAATCTTGAGTTTGAAGAAGCCCAGATAAATCTGGGAAAGGGCTTTATTGTCTGTAGCCCAGAGCTGTGGGTTGGGAGTTGAGAGTTGTCTGGGTGTTTTGTGGACAGTGAGGGAACAGGTCTGTATGACACCATGTGTTGGATGCTCATGTGAGGTGCTACGAGGCCCCACACACCCACAGGGAGCAGCTGGCGTTATTCACCTCTGAGACAGGTAGAGACCAGAGTTCAGAGGAATCGAGTAACCTGTCCAAAGCCACACAGGGAGAAAACAGCGCTTGATTTTCACCGGGTAGCTCTCCTTCAGCACCAATGTTTATTGTTAACAATTTATGGAAACTACTGGGCATGGATTTGCCTTAGCACTGATCAAATGGTGCCAACTCTTTGCCAGAGGCACTTAATTTAAACATTTCAGTGCTTTCTCTTTCCGTGTGCCTCCATTGCTGGCTTTTGACTTGCAAGCAAGTGTTACTTCCTGCTGTCCTACCAAAGAGGTGCCAGTTTCACGTTGGCTCTTGTGAGAGATTTTTAAGTTTATTTGATTTTGCCTTGGCATTTTGCAGTGCTCAGCAGAAGGGGTGGGAAGCAGCATTTGGTTCACTGAGAATGGATAGTGGGAGGGACTTTCCAGGAAGACTCCCTGCCTGTGTGAAGCCTGCAGGGTGAGGATCATCACTGCAGCACGTGGTGGTTTGAGAACCCATTTTAATAATTTAGTTTGAAGTACTTTCACGCTCACAGAAATGTTGCGAGGACGGTTATTATCTCCTCACCCTCATTCCCCGAGGTCGACGTTCAGTTTCCTGACCTTCTCTCTGCATATGAACATCTATCCATTATCCTTATTCTTCTCGGGAACTACTTGAGGGTGAGCTGCAGCCATGATACCTTCATCCTGAAAGTCTTCAGTGTGCACTTCCCTAAATCAAGGATACCCACCCCTACCCCCCACATACACAGACAACCACAAGTCTTGTGGGTTGGGGGATGACGGTGATAGAATACGATGGTTCGGTTCCCAGACCTGATCCAAAGCTTGCTGCAGAGTTCCCTCTTTGTCTGCACCCCCTGCAATAGTTTCTAAGTGCCAACCGCCGATTTCCCATCCCTTCTACATGTATTTATTTCAACAGGAGCTGCTCTTCTGACTTACTCACCTACCCGCCGCCTCCCTCCCTGTCAGCTAACACAGTACACACAATGGGTCACAGTCTGCAAACGTCACTAGTTGTCCTGGCATCCAGCTGTCCTGAGTTTGCCTGAGAGGCCCTTCAGGCTGCCTCAGGTATCTTTATAACAGGTCTGTGTCCCCTCAGACAGAAAGATCATTGAAGAGTTTTCTGGAACAAGGTGTTATCTTTGCTTTGCTTGGGAATCGGCCATTTCTACAGAGCTCCAGTTCCTTTAGTGGAGGGAGGTGCCTGGAAAGCAACCCCTATGCTGCCATTCCTGCCTAAGCTCTTTCGGCTGATCACATGTTAGGGATCACATGTGTGCATGCAAAGATGTTCATATTTGTAATTCACTGTATATATCTGTGTGTGCACACACGCACACAAGTGCACATTTGAGCAAACGCACACGCTTATCTATCTTCATCCATGTATTTGCTCACAAGTTCACTGCCACATTTCTGATCATTTTACCTCACTTCTGGATTTTATCTTTCCTCTTTTGCAATCAATCTCCATTGCCAATTTGACCGGATTTGGAATCACCTAGGAGACACACCTCTGGGCACATTTCTGAAGGCATTTCGGGAGAGGTTTAACTCAGGAGGGAAAGTGTACCCTGGATGTGGGTAACACTATTTTTTGAGTGGGGGCCCTGGACTGAATAAAATGGTGAAAGAGAGAAAGAACCAAGCCTCAGTGGTCAGTTAATTCTTGGTGTTTCTTACTACAGACATGATGTGACCAGCTGTTGAGGGAATCCAGTAGAGGCACTGTACTGGGTAAACATTACGGTGAAATAGTTGTTTTTCTCTGTATCCGGGGTAACATTAGGAGGCAGTGGCTGTTTGTTGGAGGTATTTAGACCTTGTGGAGAACAGTGACTGTTTTCTATGCTTTGTAGAGCTGTGTTTCTGAAGGGGTTTTTCCATCCATTTCATGGCTTTGGTTACAAGATGGCCCTGGCACACCTGAAGCATCTTGTTTTATTGGGTGTTGCAAACAGTACACAGTGAGGACTAAAGTTGTGGGGTGCAGTGATGTTCTTCAGAAAACACATGGAGTAGGCTTTGGTGTGAGGAACTTGTTTTATTCAAACAAACAATCTTTATGTAACAATCAATAAACAGCTCTGTGCCTTCCCACTGCCATAGAACCTGAATGACCTTGTGGAGTGGCTGTCTTTCTTTGATCGGCCTGTGCAGCACAGAACACTGGCGACCAACTGCCTCATAGCCCCACCACCACGCTTTTTCTGTCATATGGGATTATATCGTCAGGCTGACCGAAACAAACCTTTTCTTTCTTACCTTGCTGTTGCCAGGCATTTTGTTATAGCAGCAAGGAAAACACCCGTCTTACCTCTCCAGCAGTGAAAACAATCTGTCTCCAAACCAAATGTTCCTTTATTTTCTATTACTCTTTATTTATGTATTTTGTGTGTGAGTGTGCATGTATGTGGGCACTTGTGTGGCCTGGTACACGGAGGGGGGTGTGGTCAGAGGACAACCTGTGGAGTTGGTTCTCTCCTTCTGCCACATGGGTGCCAAGGTTTGAACTCAGACCACAGGCTTGGCAGCAAGCATCTTTACCTGCTGAGCCATCTTGTCGGCGTTCCCCCAGAAATGTTTTTAACTTATTTCATCTCCTTCCAAAACTAATGGTCCAACCAAGTCAACTGACTTGAAGACCTGGCCTTGCCACTCCCATCGCATCTCACTACAACTTCCTGTGATCTGGCCACATGTCACCTGTTTGGGCTTGCTGCCTTTAAGGCATCAGCCACCACAGCTAAAGGAAGAGCATGGGTAGATGGGAGAGCATTTGGGCACTTGCTTGTCTTCGTCAGGATCGTTCTGTCTTACTCTGCTGTAATAAACACAATCCGGAGCCTCGTTTTTGGGAACCAGTCTCATTCATCCTTTGCACTTTCACTCCTGAAGGCACCGAGTGGGGCAGCTAAGGCATTGGTTGGCCAACAACACTTGTGACCGAGGGCTGAAGGGAGAATGGTGACTCCAGTGGTTACAGTGGGCAGTGGCATCACCTGTAGACCCCGACTTTCTAGAGCCCTGCAGTATTTCGGTGGGGTCAGCAGGGGCCGGTCTGTGCAGAGAATGAGGACAGGACAGAGCTAGTGTTTGTGGAGCTTGAAGCTTGTATACTTTTTCTTTTTCTTTTTTTTTTTTTTTTTTTGGTTTTTCAAGACAGGGTTGCTCTGTAGCTTTGGAGCCTGTCCTGGACTAGCTCTTGTAGACCAGGCTGGTCTCAAACTCACAAAGATCCGCCTGCCTCTGCCTCCTGAGTGCTGGGATTAAAGGCGTGCACCACTACCACCCGGCCGCTTGTATACTTTTTCTTGGGAAAAATTAATATACTCTAAGTGCCGTAGGTCATGTTTGTTATTTCTATAACCAAATACCACAGACTGGAAAGTTTACAAAGAATAAAGGTTTACTTAACACAATTTATGGAGGGCAGGGCCTTGGACAGCTGCATTTTGTAAAGATCTTTTTGATAAGGATTCTGTGATGTCTCCGGTGATACAAGGCATGTAAGCCAAAAGACACTCTCTCGGGACAACCCCTTAACTCACTGGTCCACCAATGAGCCAATTACCTCTTGATCTCGTCCTATTGTCATCTCTTAATATTGGCCAATAGGCACTGGATTTCAACATCAATTCTTTGAGGGACACTCATGCCATAGCAATTACAGAAATCCACAGCCCTCAGACACCTCTCTCTCTCTCTCTCTCTCTCTCTCTCTCTCTCTCTCTCTTTT
>JAQHUG010000175.1:2668949-2692789 GCA_028555095.1 Dicrostonyx torquatus
ACGTGGTGATGTACCGGAAAGGTCTAACCTGCATCCATCTGCGATGGTGGCTCGTGGCGTCTGGCTCACTTCCTTCTCTCTTCCCAGAACTTCCGTTCTGTCTACTCCACCCACCTAAGGGCTGACCCATCTTATAAGCCAGGCAGCTCTTTATTCAACCAATAAGAGTAATACAAAATACAGGAGAACACTCCCACATCAAGGAGGGACCTCTTCTCCTCAGCCTCCAGCTGCACATGCTCTAAACAAGCTACTCACCTTTCCCAAACGCTGAGTTTCCTTCTATAACATGGTGCGAAGAGAACACCTCTAAGGCTCTTTGTAAACAGCGGCCGGCGACAACAGCGATGAAGGGAGCGGAGCTGTCCTTGGGAAGGATGTGCCCTGCTCTGGGTGTTGGAGTTTGCCCAGTGTTACTTAACTAATGGTAATTCTTGTTACTTAAAGAAATCAGAGCAATGCAGGGCCTCACTCAAGGTCATCGTATTATTCTAAGGCAGTGGTTCTCAACCTTCCTAATGTTGTGACCCTTTAATACAGCTCCTCATACTGTGGGGACCCCAAACCATAATATTATCTAGTTGCTACTTCATAACTGTAATTTTGATACTGTTATAAATCATAATGTAAATATCTGAAATGCAGGATATCTGATATGTGACTCCCGTGGATCTAAAGGATATATTTTTACTTTCGGAGGGGAAATTCACAGAAAATTCTCTTCCTTCTGACTTGGGAAAGAAGGGGTTTGGGGAGACTTGTAGGATGTGGGGAGCACAAGCGCCTGGTCCATTAAGAGGAAGGGTAGCATCCATACCTCTCCAGAAAGGACATGTGGGTCTAGTGAAGGACTCTGCCATTCTCTAGAGAGGCAGGAATAGGTTCTGCCTGTAAGCTCAGAACTGCACTGACCTCGAGGACAGCCTGTGACCTTGGCTGCCCCAGAAAAGTGGCTCCAGGTCTCCCTGAGAGGAGTGAGGCTGTTTGGGCACAAGTGACCCAATACCCTGTAACAGTATGCCTCTTGGGAATCACCACTGTTTCCAGGGACTGTGAAATTCAAATTGCTACTTTATAATTAAGTAACATCGGGAAACTTATACTTTAAGACCTGTGTAAGCTTTGACTAATTTGGGGGAACAAGTTTGGTGACCCTGAAAAAGAAAGTCTTATGAGGCATTGCTTGAAGGTGTCTAGCCACTAAAAAGATGTTTGCCCAGAGACCCACTCAACTCAATGACATGGCCATTTAGATCTAGGTCTAAGTGCCTTTCTGCGTTTAAGAGCTTGGGCTGAGGAGTTATTTTGAGGAACTGTGAGCAAGCTTCTTACCCGGTCTACACCCCTCCTCCCCAGGGTTTATGGGGATTAAATGAGTTAACACAAGTGCCGGGCTAGCCTGGCTGGCACAGTGTGAAGATGAACTTGTGGCTGAGGGGTAGTACTCCCTGCCCAATTCGTTTGAAGCATTGCTGTCCTGCCTCGGGTTTTTTGACATCCCTGGCCTGGCCAGCAGTGTACCGCACACACTGATGACTTCAAATGAATGAGTCTTTGCACTGGAACACAGCTGTGAAACGTTGTCACAGTCACAATAACGAACAGATCCATCACCCACAAAAGATCCCTCCTGCCTCCTTCTCTTCTGCCTGCACACACTCCTCAGATGTTTGTCCTGACCCATTAAGCTGCGGATTCTAGAACCTTTAGAAGGGTGACATGATGTGCACTTGGTTTGGGTCTGGCTTGACTCAACATAACTACTTGAGATTTGACCTTCTTATCTGTTATTGACATGGCTTTTTAAAACATACCTTCCTCAGCCCGTGGCAAACAAACATCTCCCAGCGAAAGACAAGGGATAGAAGAGTCTTTGCTGGGGTCTTTCTGGGCTTTCTAGTCTGGACTCCTGGTGCTGGGAGTCTCAAACACATGCATTTTGAGTGTTCTGACACCCATGTCCCACAGTGTCAAGTGTCCATGACCATGACTCTAAAGCCACAGGGCTTTCCAAGGGCACATGTAGCTTTTCTTATTACACATGTCCAGGTCTGAGGTGTGACCTGATTGAAAAACACTGCTCTGAAGTGGCACTAATTTCTGAAGGCCATTTGAGCAGTGTCACCAAAGCAGAAGGTAGAGGACTCAGGCAGCATTTGGTGGTGAGAATGACATTTTATAGAGGGGCTGGAGCTTAACTGGAAATACCTTATGACACTCACAAGTGGTCATGTGACTGACATAGATTGATCATCTCTAGGCCCAAACTCCCAAATAACCCAGTTCTGAAACTTTTTTGAGAACCTGTATGATCCCACAAGTGGAAAATTCTACACCTAATCTCATGTGACAGGCTGGCACTAACAACACAGGCTCATTAAAAATGCCCTATAGCTGGGTGGTGGTGGTGCACGCCTTTAATCCCAGCACTCGGAAGGCAGAGGCAGGCGGATCTTTGTGAGTTCAAGATCAGCCTGGTCTACAAGAGCTAGTTCCAGCACAGGCTCCAAAGCTACAGAGAAACCCTGTCTCGAAAAACCAAAAAATAAATAAATAAATAAATAAATAAAAATAAATAAAAAAAATAAAAATAAAAATGCCCTATAAAGTTACTTTCTGATTGTGTTCATGATACGTATATGAAACACAAGCTAATGTCATGTCCAGATTTGGGTTCCAACCCTTATGTTGTCTCATCATGGATAAGCAAAGATTCCAATATCTGTTTTTAAAAATTGGAAATCTGAAGAATTATGGTCCCAAGCTTTTCAGATTAAAGGTGATCACACCGAACCTACAATCTTAATGGTCATTTCCAAACCTCTATTTATTTCCCGAATTGTTTTTTTCAGCTTTCTAGACACACGTGATGAGAGCAACATTGTATTTGCCCATCAGGAAGTACACAAGGGTGCGGCATCACCTGCCCGCACACACAGTTCCAGAAAACCACACTCAAGGGGGCGCGGAAATCAATATGGAAAATGAGACACTCAAGTCACCACAGAGGGCTATTTTTGCTTATTCCAAATTGCTCTGTTTCTGAAAGTAGCTATTTTCAGTCAGGCGCTTCCCTGGCTATGTATAGGGATGGCTCTGCAATTTAAACACAAGTGGCAAGCAAAAGAAATCTGCAAATAGGCTTGCACCCCAGGGATAAATCTGGGGCAATTGAAAAGGTGGTGGGAGCTGGTTCTGTTCCCAAATACGGAACCACTTCCAATTCCACTCACAGATTGGAACCCATCAAGAAATAAGTATCTGTGTAAGCTGGAGGGACGGACACTTTCTAGTAAGTGCTCAGGGTTTAAAAATAGGGATTTCGAAGGCGGCGTCTCCTGTGTGTCTGGGGGCCACTCCCTGGGCTGTCCTGCTCTGCCAGCCAGGGCCGTGTTTAGACGGCAGGTGAGGGGAAGCTGGCTCTATTTTTGAAGGTTTCTGGTTTTCTGATCGTTGCCAGGGAACCTGTGGACACCAGAGGAGTCCAGGACTCAGAAGGTGGCCTCACACATGGGGCCAGTGAATCACTCGTCACTTATTTACTGGTCCTACTGCCCCAAAATACACTGAATCTGCCCGCTGGGCCGAGCTCCCTTTGCCACCGCATTGCCTCAGCTGCCCTTCCTTTTCACCTTGGCCAGGGCACTTCCTGTTCCCTTCATGACCATTTCCCACAGTTCACATTCCCTCCTAAAGCCAGAGAGAGTCTTTTCAGAGTCCACATTGGGCTAACCCCCACCCTGATTAACATAAATGAACCATAAACACTTGGAAGCCCTTAATGGTGGATGCCTCTGGGGGAGGGATGAAAAAAGGCCCTAAAACTTTTACTGCCCCTGTTTCTGTGTGGTTTGAATTTTATACATTGAGCTTGTATTCCTTTTCATAAGTTTCAAAGGTTTTCAAATGCTCAATGTGCTTCCTATGCTCCAGGAGCTCTTCCTCTTGCATCAGAGTCCCACTAGTAACAATTCCAGGCATCCTGAGGTCTTGAGAAGCGGAAGTGGCCACTACAAGTGGCGGTTATTGGAGAACTGAACACCCAGTGGGAGGGTTCTGGGAGACACAGCTGCCTGAAGATTGGCTGACAGATTGCCACTCACTGACAGTGGCCATTGTCATTGCACACATCTGGTGCTGGGTGCCCTTTGCTGGGAAATGTAGTAGGGATTTAGGCTCTCACACTGTTCTGTGACCCTATGTGAATATTCCAGCAGGAACATCGCTTTATCCCTGGCTCTCAAGGGGTGTGCTTCCTCAGGCATCACCGACTGCTGCTTGCCTTCTTTCCTATCCTTAGTTTCTATCAGGCAAATGCTGCGTTCAATCCAAAAGGTGTGGACATACACAGGTTCTGTAAGAGATAGAGGGGTAAAAAGAAGAACATGGGATTTATGTGGAGACAAATTCCTTATGACAAGGGAAGGGGACCGAGGAGGACAGTGTGGATGAAGCTTTCCCACGCTTGACCTTAGGGCGTTGACTCTAAAGATGCCGCTTCACCCCTGCCCTAGGTCACCTTTTCTCTCAGTGGCTTGCTCTCTTTCTAACTCATTGCCTGAGATGTAATGTCACTTCTTGACACTCATTGTTTGATTTCTGAAAGAGAAGTCATACCCATACAGCTGTTCAGAAGGATGACATATCCTTCTAGCTGCTCTGAGACTCCATGAGGAATAAATAGAGAGATGCTAGTCCGATTGGACAAGGTGGTGGGAGTTGGTTCTTTCCCCACATAGCTCCTGCGCTTGCCTAGACGTTTACAAATCGGTTGAATGTCTTTTTATTTTTTCCCACTACCTCAAGGCCATACCATCTTTCTTTTTAATATACAGACCATGCCTCAAACAGTGTAAGTGCCAATAAATATTTGTTGAATTGATTTTCCTGTTCGGAGACATGGCAGAAAGACCCTCCTGCCTTCTGAGCATAATTCTTTAGTTTGACTTTTGTTGAATTTCTTCTTCGTGGATATTGGTCTCATCAGACAGTAAAAGGAAAGCTCCGAGTCTGAGCTAAGCTCTTTCTGGGTCAATAAACACAAATGCAGCCCAATACTGAGTTGTGGGGTGTGGCAAGAAAGAGACCCCAAGGTTGAGTTATGGTTTAGATCTAGACTCTCCCTCAGTTGATGGGCTTTGGGGAAGTGATGACGTCATGAAGGCCCTGACCTCATCATTGGATCAGTCCACAGACGGGTTTTTAATTTGTTGGACACCTGGGATGTGATGGAACCTTTAGGATGGGGGCTCTCCTCAGAGGAAGTGGGTCACTAAAGGCTCTCTCTCTTACTCTTTCTCTCCCTTTCCTTTCTCCCCCTTCCTTCCCTCCTTCCTTCCCCCTTCCTCTCTTCCTCTCCCCCAGTGGTGTGCAGCTGATTGTTATCACATGGTACTCCCTGTGATGCTCTACTTCACGGCTCAGGAACAACAGAACCAAATGACCAACCCTGAAACTTCTGAAAACACGAGCCAAAGTCAATCTTTCCTCTCGCATTCCTCTGCCATTGGTTACAGCAATGGCAGGTGACTGAGAGAGAAGGTAAGAAGAAAATCTGTCCACTCTCCCATGGACAGGGATATCCATGAGCCGGAGGTGAGAGTTGAGTTAATAGAATCATGCACAAAGAAGAGTTGAAGGCATGGAGAACAAAGGCAGTGGTGGGGTGGGCTGAAGATCAAGCAGGAGAACAGCCTGAGTACCCATGTCAGACACCCTGGGCTTGCAGATTAGTCTGGCAGAAGCCACCAGGACCCCTCCACTGTGCTGAGACACATCCTCAGTGGAGAAACCAGGTGGTTCACAGTTACCACGAGGAATAAACGAATATATTGAAAATCCTGTGAGCTGAGAAATGGAATGCCAAAGGAAGGGAAGTTAACAGGATTTGGAGACCATCGGTATCCTGGAAGAATTCTTTCCAGGTATGCCTCAGCCTTCATGGCTTCCCCACTGGTTTCTTCACAGGGACCCAGAGTCTCTAAGTCTGCTAGGGTCTTGGAATTCATTCAGCACATCTCTGCCACTATAGGCCAGGAAACAGGTTCAGAGGGTGTGATGGCTATTCTTGGTTGTCAAGGTGACTATGGCTGTAATTAACTAAAACCCAAGCAGCTGGATACACTTGTATGTAGTGGATTTTAATTGTATTTTAATAAATAAGGACTGCCTGAAGATCTGAGAGTAAAACAGTCCCACTGATCAGCCTTACAGACCAGGTTATGGTAACACACACCTTTAATCCCAGTAGCCACACTAGCTGCCATAGAAACTGGGCGGTGCATGCCTGTAATGACAGTGGTGCATGCCTTTAATCCCAGTCCTAGAAAAGAATATAAAATGGAAGGAAATAGTTCTCAGTCACACAGTCTCCTTCTGAGATTCCAGGAGCCAAGATCGCCATTTTGGTCAGGGGATTGAGGTAAGATCCAGTGGCTGGCTGTTTTACTTTTCAGATCTTCAGGTTGAACCCCAATTTCTGACCCTGAGCTTTCATTTAATTGTGCTTCACTTGTGAGGGTTTTTTTCTTTATTAAACCATCTTAAATGGGAAGAATCACTTTTACTCCAGATCTTTGGAGGTGGGAAGATCTACCTTTAATCTGGGCCACACCTTCTGCTGGCAGTCATGGACATGGAAGAAGGAAGCTGACTTTCTTTGCCTGGTTACCTTCTCTCTCACTGGCAAGTCTATTCCTTCACTGGCATTAGAGCCTATTTCTTCAGGATTCTGGTGCATACTGGAGACCAACTGAGACATCTAGCTTCAGATTCTTGGACCTTCTGTTGGTAGCCAACCATTGTTGGACTAGCTAGACCACAGCCTAAACCATTCTAATCTCTCTCTCTCTCTCTCTCTCTCTCTCTCTCTCTCTCTCTCTCTCTCTCTCTCTCTCTCTCTCTCTCTCTCTCATACACACACACACACACACACACACACACACACTATTCTATCAATTTTGATCCTCTGGAGAACCCTGGTTAATAGAGAAGGTATGTATGTTAGTCAGTGTTCTCTAAAGGAACAGATTTCATTGAATGAATGAAAATGAATGAATGAATGTATTGTATGGGCAATATTATTAAAGGGGGATTTGTTGTGAGAATGGCTTACAGGTTGTGGTATGGGTCTTCCAATAATGGCTGTTTTCCAGCAGAAGGCCAAGAATGTGGTAGTTTTTCCATTCAGGAAACTGATGTCTCAGCAGTCCCAATCTGGTGCCAGAGTTCCTGAGGATTCCTAGAAAAGGACTAGTCTAGCCTACACTGGAACTCTGAAAAAGTGGGTTCAGATTTCAGCAAAGGAATGCCTTAGCATCAGGGAAGATGAGCTTGCCAGTAAGAGTGAGGACAAACAGACAAAAAGCAAAAGTATCCTTTTCTGAGGGCTGCCACCAGAAGGTATAGCCCAGACCTAGGGTGTGTTTAGATTGGATTACCCCAAAGGATCCAGTCAAGAAGACCCCTCACAGGCATGCCCAGCTGTTTAGGTTTTAATTCCAGACATTTGATTCCACATGTGTCAAATTGACAACTGAAATTGCAACCATCACAGAGTGCTACCTAAAGTCACTCATGACTAATTAATGAACAAATCAAATGCCACCCTCCAAATCAAAGTTTCTCTAAATTGTTTACCCTAGCAGGTTTTGCTTTCTTTGTTTTTGCTGGTCTTTGTTTTACTTTCGTTCCACGTTTCATGTGAATGACAGTCATACTGGTTACTGTAGTTAGTGGCATCTGTCACTAACAATTGAGTACATGTCAGACACACTCTCAGCTGCCCTTCAGGCCTTAGCAGTCATACTTCCTCAACTACTCAGGTCCCTTGAATCTCTGCTACTGTAATCTAGCTCCCTAAGAAAGGGATGACCTTCTGCAAGGCAAGATGGGGGATAATGGGACACCTTAGCTCTCTTGTATAGCCCAGCATGGTCCCTGTATTGGCTGATAGTGACCATCAACCTGACCAGAGGTAGAATTACCTACGAGAAAACCATCTGGGCATATCTATGAGGGTTTCTGGATTGGGTTCATTGAGATAGGAAGACCCACTCTAAATGTGAGTGGCACCATTGATGTGGGATGTCCTTCTGTATATGTGTTGTTTTATTGGTTGATGAATAAAGCTGCTTAGCTAATGACTCTAGCACATTCCTATCTACCTCTTACATCTTAAATTAACCTTTTTCTATCAATAAGGATCCTAAGGTTCCAGTGTGTCCTTCTCCTTTGGTAGCTACATGACGTCTCCCTGACTCCACCCGCTCTCTCTCTTTGTTCAGATTTCCCACCTGTCTCCACTCTGCTAAGCCATTGGCCAAAACAGCTTTATTCGTTATCCAGTAAAAGCAACACATACACAGAAGGATATCCCACACCACACCATTCCATGGGCTGGGGTTTGTACTGAATAAAAGCAGAGGAGCTGAGCAGCCATATTTCTCTCTGTTTCCTGGCTGTGGCTGCCCCAAGCCCCCATCACTGTGACTTTCACACCCCTCTTGAACTGTAAGTCAGGGGAAACCCTCTCTTCTTCAAGTAGCATGTCAGGTATCACAGCAGCGAGAAAAATAACTAATACAATCCTCCTCTCCCTCGGGAGTTTCTTTTTGTTCTGGATGTTTACCTAGGTAGTTCCTGCTTCCTGCTACCTCCCCTTTTATCTGGTGAGTTTAACAGAGCCCTGAGGCACCTCAAGGGCAACCCCTGAGCTGTTCTGGTTGCTCCTAGTCTAGGTAATGGAACCAAACCTGAGACACTGAGGGATTACTATAGATCCACACCCATGTATGGCACAAACACATTACATAGCAGATGATCCAAGAGCTGATTGGAGACTGAATGAAGCATGTTCTGTGCACAGGTCTCTGAAAACAATAATGAGAATCCCTCAGGAAGATGGGTGCGCTCTTTTTCCTGCCTGTCCCTTCATGAGTGAAAAGGGGAAGAAAGGGCCAAGGGTGCCAGCAAGGGCAGAACATCTGGGTTGTTGCTCAGCCCACAGAGTTGAGGGCCCCCCACACCCCATTTAGCAGCCTTCCAAACACCATCATCTCCTCAACTGCTGGGAGCTTAATTCTGCACATTTCCCGAATCTCCTGTGACCCGCTGGTCCAGTGTGGCAGCTTCCCCACAGCTTTGCACTGTGATCTGCCCCCTGCCGGGACTCCCTGCCTGTGCCTCACCATGTCATCTCTGTGAAATCCTGGCTATTAATTGTGGGGCAACTTGGCCTCCCGGATGTCTCCCCTGTGCTTCTTGATGGGGAAACCAGCCCACTATACAATGGTGACTCCTGATGCTGGCCAGCACATTCCTGCTTCCCAGGAGCAAGATCTGATGTCCAAGGCTGATGATGATAGCAAGATGCAAGATGTGTTTTCCAAACCACCATAGGCACCACATAAATCTGTGGATGCATGCATATGCTAAAAACTGCAGACAATACTGCTAACGACCGAGCTGGAGCTGGCTTGGGAAACAGGCAGAAGCTACCAGCAATCTTGTTAATGCTAATGTGTGCAGCCAGGCACTATGAACAGAATGTCGGCGTTAGAAGGTTGTGAATCTCACGAGCTCCCTGGCTATGTTACCACTAAAATAAGTCTCGGTTTCCTCACTTGCAAAATGGGCTTAATTATCTAAATATTTCCCATCCTATTTGCCTAACAAGATTGTCGTATGAAATGAGCACACAAAGCCCCTTGAATCCTGTTCCTAAAACGACATACGTATATAAGACTATTAGTTCCACGATTAGCAATTGTCTCGCTCAGTGTAAGTACTATTGGACTATAACCCCATCTATGCAAGCAGGAACTCTGTCTCTGTAACTCAGAGCTGTGGTTTTTGTGCCATGAGATGACCTGGCACCAACATTATGCTCATTATGTAATTTATGAGGGTTTGATTGACAGTGTCATCGCTTGGAAGGAGGCAGTATTGGGACAATTAATGTGGAATTCATTCTGTCAAGCATATTTAATTTAGAGTTTTCTCTTGGTGTGGAAATAAAATGGAAGTGATCAGTTTGTCTGGGAGATGGAAGCATGAAAGAGACACTAGGTAAGGATCTCAGATCCTGAGTAGGGCAAGAATTGTTCTTAAGGTCTTCTAAGAGATTGGCTTCATTTGTGCTACTCCAGAATGCAGACACAGAGATGTATCAATGAGAGGAGGTGGGTGGGACGTGGGCTGGGGAGATGGCTCAGTGGACAAGAGTGCTTACATCAAAGCCCTGAGTTAAAATCTCTAGCACCCACGTAAGAAGCTGGGTGTGGTTGCATGTGAGTCTGTAACCCCAGAACTCTTCGGGGGTGGATCCAGCAGGACTGCTAGGATTCGCTGGGTTCCAAACTACCTCCAAGGTTTGTCTCAAGGAAATAAGATAACAAGCCATAGATCAGAGTATGGATGTCTTCTGTTGACTTCTGCGAATCTGCACAGACAAGTGCACATATAGCACTTACACATACACACAGTACACTATACACATTATCCCCCACCACTCCCACATTGAAGAGGCGGGGCGGGTTTGCGATAACTGAAAAACTATGAAGGCAGATGCGGTGTCAGGTGGCCTCTGCTTTCTCATTTCATCTTAGCCTATGGGGCTCTGAAGGTAAAGTTCAAAATAAAGAAAGAGAGGAAGAAAAGCAAGAGAGGGAATGGGAAAGACAGAGGAGGGACAAGAGAAAGGGGAGGGAAGACTTGGATCTCTCCATTGCTCTTCTCTGAGGATTCCTCCCATTGCCAGGCCAAGGCCCATGACCTGAGTCAAGTTCCCAGCTCTTCCATCCAGCCTCCAGGCAGGATTCTCTTTAGTGAAAGGAAGGCAATGACAGGCTTCATGGTGAACTGCTTATCATGGATTCTTTGTGTATGACCATGTCTTAGGGTTTTACTGCTGTGAAGAGACACCGTGACCACAGCAACTCTTATGAAGGAATACATTTAACTGGGGCTCGTGTGCCATTATCATCATGGTGGGAAGCATCACAGCAGGAAGCATTGAAGGGAGCTAGGAGTTCTACATCTGATCCACA
This sequence comes from Dicrostonyx torquatus, assembly GCA_028555095.1. NCBI lineage: Eukaryota > Metazoa > Chordata > Mammalia > Rodentia > Cricetidae > Dicrostonyx > Dicrostonyx torquatus. Next base: position 2,679,998 of record JAQHUG010000175.1, read on the forward strand.
GGCAACAGGAAGAGAATGAGACACACTAGTCTGGCTTGAGCTGATGAGACCTCAAAGCTTGCCCCAGTGACACACCCCCTCCAACAAGGCCACATCTACTCCAACAAAGCCACACTTCCCAATAATGCCGGGGCCTATAAGCCTATGGGGCCATTTTCATTCGCAAACCTCAACACTCTCACACCTGAGTAGGAATTGGAACCTATTTGTCCGTGACTCTTAGACTTCCAGTTTCCAGAACTCTGCGAAAGTAAATGTCTGTCCATCAAGAGCACCTCCTCTGCTTGTTCAGTTTGGAGCATCTAGTGCTCTCATTCAGGACTTGTTCTCTTCAGGGAACATGGAGGTGACAGTTAAGAGAATCACCAGTCTGTTAAATATTTAAAAAGCATCCACCCTCCTGGGATGGGCAGACATAGGTAATAGTTCCATGTGCAAATTCAAAGGAGGGATGGGTCCCCCGAGGCTGTAATCCACATCCTGAGCCACTGCTTGATGGGCAGCCTCAAGAACCCCATAGAGGAGTCCGTGTGGTCAGCTTCCCAGATCACATCAGAGACAGGAGAGATTTACAGCTTATCTCAAAACATCCCAAGCAGCAGCAATGTCAATTCCAGACGGTGCCAAATTACAGGCCTTGCTTCTGAAGAGCAGCTGCCTGGCCATTGGCCTCTGCACTTCGCAGTGGGCTGCCTCCTCCATGGGTCACATCTGGACTCACAACTAAGAAGCAACGCTATACATTTTTCTTGTTGACATATGGCTCTCCTGGGGCCCAGCAGGTTGGGCCAGCATGGACACTTCCAGCATCCTGACCTCAAAGATCCCATATTCTCTAGAATAACAGAAGGGAAAGGCTCCAAGTCTATGAGCTGCTCTCAGCTAAGAATCCAGGCACGTTTGCTTCATCGCTGCCCTGCTAAAACGTGATTAACATGTAACTGTAAAATGTTGCTGCCATCAAACAAAGAGACGAGGAATGTTCACCGAATAATGGCTGCACTCATGGCTACATCAGGCTGCTTTGCAAAGCCCCAGCCTATTAGGCAGCAGTCCTCTTGTTCCACCACCTTCAGTGGCATTTGCCAGTGACTGATTGCAACAGAGATCCTGCAGTTAGCTCATCTGGGTCTCCAACACCCTTGCATTTGGTTTTAAAAGACAAAAACAAAACAAAACCCTTAAAGATGTGTCCTGGAGGGGGATACATCTCAAAGGCAGGTACTCGCTCTCAAGGGCAGAGTGTGGTCAAGTTTCATGTACTAGAATTAATTTCTCTTCTTTTAGATTGACTTTTTATTTTGAATGTTGTGTATGTATGTGCCTGTGTGTGGATATGTACGAGGGAGTGCAAGTGCCAACAGAGGATGCCGAAGGTGTTAGAGGTGGTTGTGAGCCAGCTGATGTGGGTGCTGGGAACCAGACCCAGGTCCCCTGCAAATGCATTGCATGCTGAATCACTGGGCCACCTCTCCAGTCCAGGTTGGTTTCTCAGATAAAGGAATCACACTATGAAGAAAATGGGGTGTAGGGAAGGAAAATGTACAGGAGTATATAGATCCAACTTGTGTTCTGAAGTGATTTTTCTAACTAGGATAGAAAGAAATTGTTAAGACAATACAAAGGGGCCACACAACTAGAAAGATGATGTCTGGAAAATGTCTCCTGTGCCAATGCGTTAGAAATTAGTTCCTTTCTGGCGATTTCTCAGAATATTAGGAAACAACCTTTCTCAAGACCCAACAATACTACTCTTGGGTATATATTCAAAGGATGTTCAATCATACCACAAGGACATGTGCTCAACTATTTCATAGCAGCTTTGTTTGTCATAGCCAGAACCTGGAAACAACCTAAATGCCCCTCAACCAAAGAATGAATAAAGAAAATGGAGTATTACACAGCAGAGAAAAATCACGACATACTGAAATTTGCAGGCAAATGGATAGAGCTAGAAAGCATCATATTGAGTGAAATAACCCAGGCCCAGAAAGACAGTTATCATATATACTCACTCATAGGTGGTTTTTAAACATAAAGCAAAGAAAACCAGACTACAAATCACAATTCTAGAGAACTTAGACAACAATGAGGATACTAAGAGAGACACTCATGGATCTAGTCTACATGGGAACTAGAAAAAGACAAGCTCTCCTGAGTAAATTGGGAGCACAGGGATCATGGGAGAGGGTTAAAGGGGAGCAGAGAGATAGGGAGGGGAGCAGAGAAAAATGTATAGCTCAATAAAATCAGTAAAAAAAAAATAAATTAGTTCCCACTTTCTCTTCTATCAGGGTCAATGTATCTGGATTTGTGTTGAGATCTTTGATCCACTTGGACTTGTGATAGAGTTTTGTGCAGGGTGATAGATATGGATCTATTTGCATTCTTCTACATGCTGACATCCAGTCATACCAGCACCATTTGTTGAAGTTGTTTTCTTTTTTCCATTGTATAATTTTGACTACATTGTCAAAAATCAGGTGTCCATAGGTATAGGTATATGTCCGGGCCTTCAATTTGATTCCATTGATCCACCTGTCTGTTTTCAAACCAATACCATGCGGTCTTTATTACTATAGCTTGAGCTATGGTAACAGACTTGAATAGTACTTGGGTTTGAGATCAGGGGTGGTGATACCTTTGGAAGTGCTTTCATTGAAAAGGATTGTTTGGCTATCCTGGGTCTTTTGTTTTTCCCTATGAAGTTGAGTATTGTTCTTTCAATGTCTGTAAAGAATTGTATTGGGATTTAATGGGGATTGTGTTGAATCTGTAGATTATTTTTGGTAAGTGGCCATTTTTGCTATGTTAATCTTACCAATCCATGAGCATGGGAGAGCTTTCCATCTTCTGGTGTCTTTTTCAATTTCTTTCTTCAGAGATTTGAAGTTCTTGTCACACAGGTCTTGGGCTTGTTTGGTTAGACTTGCACCTAGAAATTTCATACAGTTTGAGGCTATTGTGAAGGATATTGATTCCCTGACTTCTTTCTCAGCCTGTTTATTGTTTGTATAGAGGAGGACTACTGGTTTTTAGGCACTTGATGCAGACCCACCCATAGCCAAACATTAGGTGGAGTCCTGGGAATCCTATAGAAGAGGGGGAAAAAGGATTGTAGGAACCTCAGGGATCAAGGGCACCACAGGAAAACTCTCAGACTCAACTAACCTGGGCTGAAGGGCTCACAGAGACTGAACTGACATCCAGAGAACTTGCATGGGACTGACCTAGGCACTCTGCATATGTTATAGTTGCGTAGCTTGGTTCTCTTGTGGGACTCCTCACAGTGGGAACAGGGGCTGTCTCCAACTCTTTTAGTGGCTTTTGGGACCCTATTCTTCATAGCGAGTCACCTTGCCCAGCCTCAATACATGGGGAGGTGCTTAGTCTTACTGCATCCTGATATGCCTTGTTTTGTTGATACTCATGGGAGACTTGCAGTTTTTGGGACAGAAATGGAGAAGGAATGGATTGAGGGTGGGAACAGAGGGTGATGGGATGGGGGACTGGGAGAAGAGGAGGGAGGGGAAATCCATGATTGGGTTATAAAATAAATAAATAAATAATTTGCTTATTTATTTAAAAAGATAAGTAAGCTGACTTCTTGCTGACCTCAGCTCACCAGGGAACTCCCTCGTCAGGGAACAGACAGCAGCTTTGGGTGGCAATGAGCCTGGGGAGTTTATGACTCAGAAAACAGAGTGTCACTGTGGCTATGCAAGCTAAGGACCAAAGCTTATAGCAGCCTGGATAGCACAGAATGTGTCCAAAAGTTCGCACTCCAAATCCACGTCTGTCCATGGCGACTTCAACAAACCCCAGTTTTCACTGTTCAGAAGAATCTCTTGAGGCCAGTGCATGGGAGCTGCTCAGCTCAGGTTCCTTTCTGAGCTTGGGCTGCTTAGAATTAGTAACTGTGAGACCATCCACTTTGCTATCTCTGAGACAAATTTCTCAGCAAGTGGAAAGCTGCACAGCAGGGCATAGTAGAGGCAGGGATCAATAGAGGTGCCCGGAGAGTCCGCTGTAAGCATCATCAGCATCATGCCACATTGGGAGGAGATGAGACGTCATCTTTGTGTGGTCCTTTCCTGCTGGAGGTTCCAGCATTCTGGGGGCTTTGCCTTCTGCACACATTCTCAGAGGTTTGTTTTCGTTGTCTTATTGCCAATGTCCTCCCATCCTTGGTGTCAATGGGCTCCTGTGCACATCCTTCTGTGAGGGTGTCTGATTTACTCTCCATAGGTGGCCCTTTTTTGGTTATTTCAGAGATAACATTCTTGCTTTATCTTGTTCTTACAAATGCATTCTCTTCTTCAGTATCACTACTCGAGTCTTCTTGATTCATATTGCTCTATTATTATCTACAACTCACTTTCTTGACTAAAGGTTGAGTAACAGAAATTAGGCCTCCAAGTTCATTGGTGAAACCACACAGACAGGAGAAAGTTGTTTTCTACTCTGGATACTGACAGACCTAGCCCGAAGGACCTCCTGACCCACACCATGGGACAGCACAGTATGCTTGGCTGCTTGACACAGATGTCAACGTGACCTGGGCATGAGCCTTCTAACTTTTAATATCTGTGGGATATAGTCAAGAAATGTGCCCATCTCAAGCCTCCATCTTCTGGTGTGTGACATAGACATATCTTATTATATAGATATAGTATAGACCCTGCTTAGTATGTGTCAAAGAGAATAAGCAAGCTCACACTTAGCATAGTCCCTGAAACACCTCTAGGGACCAGGGAAGAGAGCATTTGTGTTCTTTGTAACCAGGACTAGTTCTGCAACTTGGTTGCAGTGGGGGCTGCACAGGTTTACCCATATGAAGTGGCACACCCAGTGTCAATTTCTTGGCTCTGGGTTTGTACTACAATCATACCCTGAACCAGAATTCAAGGGGGGCACTTCTGTCTTACCTTTCCAACTTCCTGTGAGCCTGTAATTATTTTAAGACTAAAAGAAATAGACCAGCAAGGAAAAGGAGAGAGAGAGAGAGAGAGAGAGAGAGAGAAAGAGAGAGGGAGAGAGAGGAGACACAGAGAAAGACAGACAGATAAATGCCATGCACAGGTCACAAGGGTTTGTAGATTTAATTTTCTTCCCCATCTGCTGTGTGACTCCAGAGCCCTGGTGCAGACCTGATGCTGGGTCACTGTGTCCTTGTCTTCTGATCCGTTCCGACTCCAGCCTCTCAGCATCAGTGTTCCTCCCATCTGGGCTGAGATCACCTTCAAGCAGTGCTCTATGGCAACCACCATGGGTGACTTCTCAGTAAAGCCCAGACAACAGGAAAGGCTGACTACATGCAGCCCCAAACCAGGCTTATTCACTGTGCGAGCACAATTCTTTTGGATCTGCAGGCCTAGTCCTAAAGGGGGGCTGAGGAGTTGAAGTGTTGCTAGAGCAACAGGATTGAGGGAAATGAGCCAAGTTTGTGAGTTCAAGTCTCCACAGAAGTCCTGCCCTGAAAGATACAATAGTATCAGCCTCAAGATTTGCTCCCAATGAGGATGAGAAATTACAGAACTTATCAATGACAGAGTTATCCTCCACACGCCCATGGTCTCAGGATTCTGCCCCCAGCTTGTGGCATTATTTTTGAAACCTGTGGAGCCTTTAGGAGTGGACCTGGCTAGTTGAAGTAGGTCAGCAGGGGTGAGCTTATAAAGGTTTTACCTATATAATGTGGGATTCCCCTCTGTATGCTATGAATATGTTTTTATCACCACTGGTTAATAAAGAAACTAATTTGGTCTATGGCAGGGCAGAATATAGGTAGGAAGGAAAACTAAACTGAATATATGGAGAAAGAAGGTAGAGTCAGGCAGACGCCACATACTGCCAGAAGAGAAAGACGCCAGAACTTTATCAGTATACCACAGCCTCATGGAGATAAACAGATGAATAGATATGGGTTAATTTAAGATCAAAGAGCTATTTAGGAATAAGCCTGAGCTGTTAGACAAGCGGTGTTGTAATTAATAGAGTTTCTGTGTGATTATTTGGGTCTGGGTGGCTGGGAAACTGAAGCACAGTCTCTGTTTACACCTGTATCTAGTTTGGGCTGTTGTGTTTACACCTGTATCTAGTTTGGGCTGCTGTGTTTACACCTGTATCTAGTTTGGGCTGTTGTCTTTGCTTTCTCATACACAAATATGTAAACAGCTGTTATCTCATGCTCCCAAAACTATACACAGAGCCTCTCCAACCTCCACACCTTCCCTACCACAAAGGACTGAAATCTCTTCAAAACCATTAAGTTGTTCCTGACAGGTGTTATGGTCACAATGACATAAAAAAGTAACTAATACAGAAAACACAAAATTTCAATAAATTCTAAACTTGGTGCTGACAGCCATGGTGAGACTGTAGGGGGTATAGAAAAGTAAGAGAATCAAGTAGGCTCGGAAAGGAATGAGGCAGCAGCAGGCAGGGCAAGCTCGTCAAAGACCTCTCCATACCATTGGTAGTTAGAGCACATAAGAAGCTTCCCTGTGAATCTGACGGGAAGTGTTGAACTGTTCACACAGGACAGATACTGTCCAGGTGTGGGTTCTAAGACACCTTCAGATTCTGCTGAGGCTGCAAAGGTGGAAAAGCGGAAATCAGGCCCTCTGCAAGAGAGCCCAGCCAGAGAGACATGCTCCTTTTAGGAGTGACAAACAGGAAGTCAAAATTCTGTTCCTTCATGTTGCTGAGCTAATGGAGGAGTCTCCACTCCCATTTATGAGTGTGGGTGTATGTGGAATGATTTAGGGGAGCTCAGTTTTGTAATTCCACACATGTCTATGATGACTTTCCTGGGGAAGAAGACCACATCTCTCTGATTTTGCTAACAGAATGAAAGGCATGGTGCTTCTGCCCTGCTCTGGGCTTCCCATGATGTCTCTCACCAGCGGGAAACCTGGGGGTAGTCTCTGAACTTCAGCTTTCCCTGCTGAGGAGTTGGTGGAATAAAGTTCCTTCCATGAGCTAGCTGGGAGGTGACCTGGAAGGTGAGCGGACTTTGACGATGATGACTTCCTCTCAGACGTTAGTCCTAGAATTGTGGCAGCAGAAGAGACAGGGGGCTTGTGGTCTGGGGTGTTTTCTTGGGGACAGGCAGGTAAAGAGGTGCAGTAGCTTTGCTCTGCTGGCCCTAAGTGCCTGGAACTCCTGTGTAGGACTTAGAGTCAAAAGCAAAGGAAATGATTGTAATCCATGCTGAAAAGCTCTGGACAGAATGGATTCAGGACACAGAGGTGGAAGTCTGCAAAGAACGAGGAGGAAAACCGGGAAGTGTGCCAGTGGGGCTGTGTGGCCTTGGGATGGAAGACAGGCTGTACCCGGAGACTCAAAGTCTACCAGTGAGAAAGGAAGGAGGGGAGGCCACTCCATGTCTGCTAGCAAGTCCATCAGTCACCAACAATGAGCTGGTGGTGCTCAAGGTTACAAGGAACAAGATAGGGGAAGTCAAAAGCCAAATAATCAAGGAGAAAATGGGACATTTATAAGAACAGTTTCCAGATGTATAAGTGAACCTGGGCATCATTCAGACGGGTCTCCAATACTAATGCTGAGGAGAAATGGGGAATTTAGGAAGCATTGTTCAGGGGTCCAGGAGCCCTGAGAGGATGCAGGACTTTGGGAGGGGTATTTTTTTTTTTAAAGAACTTTCTGCAGGTGATGGCCTCATTGACCAGAGAAGATTAGACATGGGCGTGTGCCCTGCCTGCCAAGTCCAGCTCCCCATCAGCCCTTATTGCAGCCACATGAGTTATTGACCCCAGAGAAGATGCCTACACTGCCATGAGTGTTCCTGGTGAGAGCTGACGGAATGACAAGAAGTTACCTGGAGATAATCCTGACTGACTTGAGGCAGCAATGGCCGTTGAGACATGGCAACTGTCCCCAACCCTGGGCTTTTCACCCAGGCAGACCTGGCTTCTGAATCCGGAGTCACTACCAGCCAATCATATCCCCAGGGACAGGCTTCCTACGCCTATGTCCTCACTGTGACCCAGCACTAATGACCTAATCCCTCTCTGACGTGGCAAAGAGGTCACTGAGGGAGTAGGTGAGGTGTTCAGCAGTAGACCCAGTCTGGGCAATTGTCCTTTCTGCTGGTAGAGGGCGGCTGCAGTGCCTGGATAGTTACTCCCTTTGTGCCTGCGCCACTACTGCTACCATTGTCATTGGTTCTTTTTTATTTGTTTCTCATATTATGAACACAAGATGCGTCTTAAAAAGGGGGGGCTCAAAATGATGCGCCCACATGAGACACAAGACTGCCACTTGATAAGAGCCAGAATCCCTTTGGAGGAGCTACCGAAGGAATATCAAATACCCAGGAGAACAGTGAGGTGGGTATATGGGGACCTAGCAGACCTTTGTGCCTGCGAGCGCCCTGCATTTGGCGCTGTATGATCCTGACCCATGATGCTTTCTCTTTCATGGGGCTGGAAGCATCTTCCCTTATTCCCAGCTGACCTATGATTTGCTTCCCATTCCTGGGTCTTCTCTTTCTGGGATCTCTGTGTCCCAGAAGCCACAGGTCTCTGTTATCTCCTGGCTGTTGGGGTCTCCCAGCCCATGCCACTTGCTGGATTGTACCAGTTCACATGGGGTGAATAAGCCTTCACTGAGGAATATGCTTGAGGCCCTAGAACACAAAAGGTGAGGGGCGGAGGAGTTGGGGTAGGGTTGCGGGCTCATTCACATCTTCAGTGGCAGGAAATGCCACTTACCCAAGCAAATCTACCGTAACTCCACCCTATAGACACATTCTCTAGGGCTGTCAGGGAGAAAATGACATGGCAGATGTGGAGTCTAAGGGCCTCCCTCTGGTAGCCTCCATGTTTTGGCTGAAGATAAGAACAGAGTCCCTGTAGCTGCGGCTATGTGATGGACTGACCTGGCAGGGGTTTCCCCTCCAACCTGCCTCTCCAAGGTACAGACTCCATCTAACAAACGCAAGCGAAGACAGACAACAGGTTCAACATTTTGTTCCTCTGCTCGGGAATATTACTAACACAGGTTTTTGAGCAGTGAGATCCCATTAGCTCTCCTCTGACCCTGGGGCTTTAAATTTTCCATTGAATTCATTTTAACCATTTATTGGCCATGCCTGAGGCTCTGAGCTCAGCACTGAAAATAGTGACTTGCCTCTCAAAGACTCTTGCTGTACCAGGCACAAGTCTGCAAGGCTGTGGGACTGTCTGGGGTGGTGAGTGAGGAAAGAGGTCGGATCCCTTGGGCAGAGGTCCTGAATGTGGGTGTACTACTGTACTACTGGCTTGGGAGAACCACATAGGAGGTGAGGTCTGATGCTTGCCTGAGAAAGGTCTTCAGGCAGAGGCAGCCCCGTGAGCAGGCAGAGGGGGTGTGGCAGGCGGTGAGTGAAAGCCACTGGCCCTGACTGCAAAAGGCGTGATGCAGGAACCAGATTTGGATTCTATGCAAATACCTAACAGACAGGAGTTTTTCAAGGAGAGAGTCTGTGTTTCATGGGGTCCTCAATGTGACCAGAACCATCACTAATAAGAGAGACCACGGGAGACTCAAAAGGACATTTCTTTACAGTATCAGTTTTTCTACTTTGGAGAATTTTCAAGCACATAAAAACAAGATAAGTAACAAATCATCTCAGCGCCCACCCACCTCAACAATGGCTGACTGTGGCCTATCTGTTGTCACCCCAGATCATAAGTAACTGCTATGACGGCTCAGCACCCACCTCAACAATGGCCGACTGTGGCCTGCCTGCTTACTACCCCGGATCAACTTATTGATCCCACATATCATAATTTCAACAGTAAAAACTCCCTATGTTTATGAATTTAAGAAATGACAATGGCCTAAAATTCACAACCACAACAGTCTTCTAAAGTTGTTTAATAAAATTGTCTTGGTGCCAACCGGGATCCAGTTAGAGTTCCATTTCCGTAATTGCCTCTGTGCTTCCTAAAAACAGTTTACAGTTCTGGTTAAGGTTTCATATACAGCTCAAGCATTGCTTAAAAGAACGACAGCATCTTTTCAACCACTTAAAGGCCTTTGAACCACTCTCTCCTCCCCTTTCTCTTTCTCCTCTCTCTCCCCTCTCCTTCTTTAGTCTACCTCTTTCCTCCTCCCTCCTCCCTCACTTTCTCCCCTCCTCCTCTTCCCTTTCTCCTCTTCTCTAAGCCTCTCCCCTTCCTTCTTTATGCATGTCCCTCTGCCTATCTCTGTCCCTAACTCTTCCTTTCCTCTTCCTCTCTCTCTCTCTCTCTCTCTCTCTCTCTCTCTCTCTCTCTCTCTCTCTCTGTGTGTGTGTGTGTGTGTGTATAGAAAACCTGGCCATTAGTCAAGCAGAGTTTCCCACAGTCTGAGTTTTATGAAGTGAACACCCATGTTAACATATGACTCTAGCCCTGTAGTTCCTGTGAGTTTTGGGAGTTTGACCTACCCATGCCATCAGATTTGAAGTTGATTTTTTGTTTGTTTAACTAACTCATGAGATTCATAATGCTCTTTGTCTTTCTTTGTTGCCATCTAATGATTAAAAGCTTGGAAGAGATATGGGCATTTGAGAAGGGTCTGTGCTGTGATAGAGGGAGGAGGCCAATGAGGAGGCACTGGCTCTGTCCACTAGAGCCCTGTGGATCACTCTGTGTGAACCAGTGTGTGGCAGTCACGGCTCCTGTAAAGCCCCCCTGGAGATACCGGTACTTGTGCCTTTCTACAGCTTGTTTTTGTGACCTGGAAGAGAACTTGACCTGAAGGAGCTAAATACAGCAAAATACTCTGCCTATTTGCCCTTTCTGCATTTACCCAAAGCTTTGCTGGGAGCGCTGGGTTTGCAGTATGCTGTCCCTCCTTAGAAACATAGCGTCTCCAGGACCTTGGAGGTGAAATGGAAAAATATACCACATAAAGAGAGTGCCCCTGCCCTCTGTGGCTTCATATTTACTTTCTAAAGGTGAACAACACAACAACTCCTAATGGCAAATGCCTAAACAGTGAAAAAGCCCCGGATAGCAAAGTCTCATCCTCTCCAAAGAAAAGGAAGTCAGTGTTTGAAAGGGTTTTAAAATGTCTGTGAGGACTAAAATACTCCCCCTTATCTCTTTGCCCATCAGCCAGTCTCTGATTACTCTTGAAATTTCAAACAGAGGAGGGAGGTAGGAAAGGGACAGAGGTATATTACAATTCTTTTCAGAATGAGCACACATAAAAGTATCTGGTAATACAATTTTCAAATGTCTGAGTAGGCTTATTTTCTTACAGTATTGAGTCATAAAACTAACATTAATTTTGGAAAACATTTTGATTTTAAGGTATAATAAAATTCTATTTGATGCTGTGAAATATCCTAAAGTATGTTTTTAAAGGAAATAATGCACTTTGGATAACTATTAAGGAGCTTAGCTATTGAGAATAAACTATAAAATACAAATAAAAACGTATTTTGAAATTTGGTACAGCACCTTAGAGATGTGCTATAACAACAAGGTTCACTGAACTGTGCAGACCTGGTTGGGCAGTTCCTATTGCTGTGCATGCCCTGCAGCTATACCTACGCACACCGATACTGATGCCTGAATGCTTGGAGTGGGGGGTTTATGAACAGCAAGGCTGATGTGGTTTAGAGAGCAGAGAGCAGGGTCTGCCCAGTTCTACGTGGAGATCAAGAACCTGTAGAGCGGTGGGCAGGAAAGGGAGACTTTGATTTGAGGTCTATGAAGCAAGTCTTTAGTTAGACTACAGCCTCCTGCCTAGATGACCTTGGGTGAGCTGCAAAAGGAAGGACTTTTGATATGCCACAGTGCTTTCTGGGAGCAAATGAAATCAGGATGCTGGGCATCTCCTGGATGTCTGGAAAGGGCCGTCTAAGGCACCAGTACTCTCCTGTCCTCTGTTTTATTTTGTTTTAAAAGAAACATCATTTAGAAAAGTCACAGATGCCAGTTTCTGGGGGCTTAGATTGGTCATTCAAATTGGGGGAAATGATATAGAGATAATATCTACAGGAATGTGTCTCTTTTTTGACAGGTTGTCTTGATTGAGAGAAGATAGACATCATTTTACAGATGAGACTAGGACAACAGTAACATCCATAGAACGTGACATAGCTGATGAGTGACAGTACAGGCTGACCCCACAGTGCTGGACATGCTAGACTTTTGCGGTGGATAATCCTTCAACTTGTAACTAGATGTAGGCAGGCTATGAAGACAAAGACTCAGTCTAGATAAAGCTGTAAGAGGCTGTGCCGTCTATTCTCTCTCTCTCTCTCTCTCTCTCTCTCTCTCTCTCTCTCTGTGTGTGTGTGTGTGTGTGTGTGTGTGTGTGTGTGTGTGGTGTGTCAGGGTTTCTCTGTGTTAAGAGTCCTAGCTGTCCCGGAATTAGCTCTGTAGACCAGGCTTGATGTGGGAATTAATACAGTTTCTCTGTAATTATTTTGGGTCTGGGTGGCCGGGAATGAACGAGCGACCTCCATCTACACAGGCTGGCCTCAAACTCAGAGACCCATCTGCCTCTGCCTCCTGAATGCTGGGATTAAAGGTGTGCTCCACCACTGCCTGGCTATCTCTTATTGATAGTTTGTGAGTATGGGTTCCTATGTCTGTTCAATATATATCACATTATTGAAAAGTGTCTATGAAATCTAACAAAATGTAATAAAATGAAATAAAAATAAAATAAAAAGTACCCAAGTGCTTCCCAGCCAGTTTTCAAAACAGAATGTTCCCAGTAACTTAACTTCTCTTCTAAGGTTCTTCTAGTGGGCTTCTCGTTTCTCTACTCAGCAGTAGTTGA
>JAQHUG010000175.1:2700123-2717435 GCA_028555095.1 Dicrostonyx torquatus
GCAGGTGATAGGCATTGATTGGACCCCAAGAGTAACTGTGTTGTGACCTGCGGCACAGATTGCAATGCTTATGTATGGATGCTGAAGGGCCCTTCGTGGACACCCACACTGGTCATCCTGTGGATCAACTGAGCCACTTGCTGTGTGTGCTGGGCCCCCAGTGAGAACAAGTTGGCCGAAGGCAGTGGTCCTTACATCATCTCCATCCGTTATTTGATGCAAGCACATCAAGAAACCATCCTCTCCACTGTCCTCAGCCTCAATTGCACCCCGATAACGTGCTTCTGGCTGCAGGCTCCTGTGACTTCAAGTGAAGGATCTTCTCTGTCCAATCAAGGAGGTAGAACAGCAGCCAGCCCCTGTACCATGGGGCTCTAAGATACCCTTTGGGGAGCTGATGTTAGATGTCCAGCAGCATTTGTGACTGGCTGCATGGTGTCTGCTCATTGGCAAGTGGGAGCCATGTGACTCAGGTCAGGCCCAACAGCAGGGTGTGCCTGGTAGACACTGGCAAGAAGATGGCTGTCGCAACCTTGGCCTCTGAAACCTTGCCACTCCTGGCCATCACCTTCATCGCAGGAAAGTCTAGTGGTGTCGTGGTGTTTCACTTGTATTTTAATAAATAAAACTTGTCTAAGGACCAGAGAGTAAACTGTCCCACCGGTCAGCCTTACAGACCAGGCAATGGTAACACATGCGTTTAATCCCAGTATCCATGCTAGTTGCCATAGAAACCAGGCGGTGCATGCCTTTAATCCCAGTGGTGCATGTCTTTAATCCCGGCCCTAGAGAGGAATATAAAATGGAAGGAGACAGCTCTCACACACAATCTCATTCTGAGATTCCTGGAGGCGGGATCGCCATTTTCAGACTGAGATTGAGGTAAGAGCCAGGGGCTGACTGCCTTGTTTTTCGAATCTTTAGATTAGATCCCAATTTCTGACTCCGAGCTTTCATTAATCATGTATCAGAGTGGCAGCGGCCATAGCTTTTTACCGGGACTGTTTACCTATGATAGTGCTACAGGGATGTTGAGCTTTGGTGGTCAGCTGAATATGTCCAAGCAGAGTTCCCAGTGTGGCCTGACAGCCCGTGAGAGCTCCCAGAACCTTGACAAGAAGGCCAGTCTGAGGGTGCTACCGTCATGGGCATCTGTGTAGACTCACTGCACGTGAACAGCGTCAGTCGATCTCAGTGCTGGGGGAACGGGGGGGAGGCATGTGGAGAGGGCAAGTGCTTGAAGTTGTGTGCTGCAGGTATGGATGGTGGCATGAGCATCCGGGGCTGTGAAGAGCCTGGAGTCAGCCCTGAAAGACCCGAAGATCAAATGAACCGTCAGGAATGCTGCCCTCCTTCCCCTCTGGGGAAGAAGGAAGGCATGAGGAGGCTGAGGGCTGCTTTGCTGAATGCTTCTAGGGGGCCAGTGCCAGGCTGCTCCCCAAGGAGGGAAGGAGGTAGCTGGGGAGCTTTCCTATCTAAGCAGCCTGTGCTTTTTAAAGATATGTTTCCACTTACTGCTTGAAAAAAATAAAAGCACCTCCAAAAGGAAATTTGTTATTTAAAGAACAGGAAAGAGCACCATGGTAACACAATTATGTATATACTGTGGATAGTTACAAAATAAATGATTGTCTATTAATCAAATAATCCAAACAGTATAAAAAAAAAGTCACACAACTTGTAAATTGCCAAGACCTCTGGATTTTGATGCCAGAAAAAAAAAAACATAAAATCTCTACGATTGAGACTTCAAATCTAAACTGTCTAATTTTCAGGGCTGTTTAGGTCAGTGAAGGCTCTGTGCCCGGTGGACTGTTGTGCTCTCCTTTAATGTCGCAGTTGTTGTGACCGGAAGGGTTTAGAACATGGGTATGCTTGTTATGAGGGCAAGAAAAGTATGTTAATATAAACACAGGCTGTCCAAGGCTAGACCACACCAGTGTTTCATGGAAAAGCCTCATCTCCTCTTCCCCAGAGGAAGGACGGTGAATGCTCTCCACTATATATGGGTCAGGCCTTCTCTATGAACACCTATTAAGCATCAAATTATTAATAACACTTGTGCTCAAGAGCTGTAACAAGGGACAGTTTTTTGTTAGTTTTATTCCATCATTTATTTTTGTTTATTCTGGCAATATTAGCAAAGAGATATATAAACATAAAGGAAATGACATTTGCAATTCTGTGTTGGATAGATAACATTTTGTGTTTTCTTTTCAGACATTTTATTTTGCAGATAGACATGTCAGCACATTTTAAAAATAACACTGGGAACATACTCTATTGGTGGAGAATGTTTATGAGCATGGCCTTGCCTGGGCCAGCACCATCCTGCCTCATTGGTGCTGTCTTCTTTCTCTTCCAGCAGACCAGAACGCTGTATAATCCAACCGAGTGAGTTCCTCAGCTGAATCTGTAAAAAGGAGTTGGAGGGAGAAACGAGGTGATTTGTAACCCGCCTAGCTCCTGCAGAGGCCGACCCTTGGCTGCCACGTGAAGGGCACTGTGCTTTTGTTCTAGAATGAGGCAAGGGCAGAATGGCTCACTGAACCCCTGGCCTTGCCAGATGGAATGTGGAAAGGCAAATGCCTAATGATCCTACCTGAGGCATTTGAGCTGGAGCATTTCCCCATCCTCACAGCATCTCTGGGGGAAAGAGGGTTGACAGCCAGGCTATACCTGATGCCCAGTGCAGGGATTGAGAGCTGGAAGCTGGGGTCCCAAGGCTGTCTGATCCCGCTGTAACAGGAACTGGAGAGACACTAAAGAAAGCAGAACTGGCTTCCTCCCGTGAACCCCTTCTGTCTATGGGGAGCTGCAGAAAGTGGAGAGTAGGGTGTCCAGCTGGTGGCCTGGGCCACTCGGGCGATCACTCTGGTTGCTCCCATAACAGTCTCACAAGCCTGGTGGCTTGAAGCAACACAAACTCATTCTCTCTCTCTCTCTCTCTCTCTCTCTCTCTCTCTCTCTCTCACCTCCCCCAACACCTCTCCTCCTTGCTCCCTCTTCTTCCCTCCCTTCTTATCAGGACAGCAGTCACACATGTATTGGAATCCACTTCATGACCATCTACATATATACATATAAAGTTTCTGTCTTCTGAGGAAACAAAGTCATTTTCACGGGTACCAAAAGTTAAAATGTCAGCATTGGTGGCACAATCAACTATAACAGGACCAATAAGGGGTAACTAAACACGACAGACTGAACATGCTTCACTTGGCTCCTTTGGTTTGGTTTGGATTTTAGGCAAGGTCTGCTCTGCATCCTACACTCAACTGGTTTAGTGCTGGGATTTCAGGTGGGCACTACCATGCCCAGCTAAGGAAGAAAATCTGTGGGAATTGCAGGTGGTGGTGGTTAGGGCTGTGGTTAAGGGACTATGGCAACTACAGCTTTGTAAAAGAAACTTCCCTGGGCCTCAATTTTCCAATGTGATAACTGAGTTAAAACAGGGACTTTCAAAGCATTGACCTTGATACTCTTGCTGGGTGAGAGTCATTCTGATATTAGCTGACCCCAGAAAACAATTATTTCCTATGGCTTCTGTGGTGGATCAGGTTCCCTGCTCCCCACACCTCCCTCTCTCCCCTCTCTCTGCTCTCTCCCTCTGTGAACTCTCCTTATACACAATTAAAGGTGACTGGCCAGTAGTCCACAAAAATCTGATATTCATAAACTAAAATTAGTGTTCCCCAGGTTTATTCTACACAATGCTCTACACAGGACGGGTGTTCTGCCATCTAGCTGGCACGTCAGCTGCTGTTTTGAGCTGCTGTGGTCTTGGTTGCTGTTAGTCATGCATTTTATTTATAAAGTATTATTGGTTCTGTGTCCTCATTATCCATTTAGCTTGACGAGGGTTGCCGGTTTGTCATAGAGTATTTACTTCAAGAGAAAAATTGACCTAGAAAAGTGTTCAATATTTAAGCACTACATAGAATTGAATAGCAGTAGAATATTTGACCTCTTGTGTGCCCCATGACTAAAAGAGCTGTGTGCACAAATCCCTTGTGGTTTGTTTATAGGGGTAGCTGCCAGCCCCAGTTTGCCCAGGTGGAAGGGTTTGCTAACATGTGGAGCCTTCGGAGCTAAAACTGGGAAAATCCTGGGCAAATTGCCACACACTTGCTAACCCTATTTTATAGGGATGCTTCCTTGATGCTCTCATCTGTGGAGATGAGCTATTTTAATATAAAACCAAATCTAGCATAATAAAGCAGTTGGGTTGTTTCTGAGACCAGGGCAGGTTCTCCAACACAGACACGGAGTGAGAGAAACTGCACGTTCAACAAGCTTAAAGCAACACCTTTGTTTTGTTCCTTTGCAATTCTCACAAACTCTGGCTCACCAACAGACTCTATGGTGTGGGCATGTGTGCATGCATGTGTGTGTGTGTGTGTGTGTGTGTGTGTGTGTGTGTGTGTGTGTGTAGGGTGCTGGTGTTCTTTGACCCCTCCGTGTAGGTATTAGTTGAAAGCGTTGGGCATGGTTGTGTAGGCCTATAACCTCAGCCTTGTGGGACAAGACAGGCAGATTCTGGGAGCTTTGACTACCAGCTTTGCCAGAAAGGTGAGCATCAAACTTAGTGAGACAGCTTGTCGTTCTAAGACAAGGTACAGATTGGTAGAGAAGGGTATCTCTATCTGGATCCAGCCCCTACAAGTGTGAGCATGGACACACACACACACACACACACACACACACACACACACACACACACCCTGCTGCTAAATCCATGTTGGTCTAGCTCACTACTCTAAGTGGAGGGGCGTGTAAGAATGGGCCTCACAAAGCACCTGGGATGGTCCTTACAGACAGCAGGCTGAAGGGCAGGCACCTCTCCTTACCGAAGTATGTTCAAGGGTGGTATCGCTAAGGATCAACTTACCTGGTTCTACAGGCACCAAGGGATGGATGGAGGGCAGCTGTGCAGTCGCAGAGTGCCAGCGCTTGAACTGGGAGTCTTTTCCTTCACATGAGCTTAGTGCTCAGAGCAATGCACGGAGTATGGTCAATCTTGCTCTGTAGGCTCGGAACTCAGCTGGAATCCGGGCCCAGCTGCTGTGACATCACTCACCTCAGGCTCTGGCCTCTCTACCGCTGCTGTGGTCCCATGGAGCCCAGGATTGTATTCACCCAGGCAGAAAGGTCATTTGAAACTGAGAAAGAGGCAGGAGCCTTAAATAACCCAAACAAACAAGAGGTTGACAATTTAAAATAAAACCAACACGAGTTCAGTTTAGAATAGAAACTCCCTTGACAGACCCATGCTTAGAATCCATTGCCCCCAATTTCTCCCAAGTCCCAGGCCATACCAAGCCTACTGTCCAGGCTGCACTTAGGGCAGAGTGTGCTTGACACCATGGCAAGCAGCAGAGCCACTGGTGGAAGGTGGCTTTTCCGGACTACCTCCCCCTAACTCACGATACCTATTCTGATGCAATGTTTCTGCTCTCTTGGAGTTATCCTGAACTGTGGATAGGTGATCTCCAGCAGCCTGAGTCCTACTCAGCCAACAGCAAGAACTCTTTCCGTCCCCGGGCAGGGGACAGACACAGCATTCCAGACATTGTTACCACTGGGACTACCATTTATTTAACTGCTAATCCCACTTATGTGAAATTAATTTACTCAGCTATTACAACTCACTGAGTCTCCCGCCCCAGTGGACTTTTATAATTCACACCCAGCTGCTCCGCTATTGCTCCCGTTCCCTGTGCCAAAGGGCAGAGGCCGAAGCTGAGCCTCAGAGTGACTCACGTTAGGAGGCTGCCCTGTGCTGCAGAGGGCTTTTCTCATTGTGGACCATAAATACAATGTTGTTTTCTTCGCTCCTAAAACCCAGCTGCCCCGTAAGCCCTCCCATTCCAAGAAAATCTTCGTCCTCTTTTTCAGCTTCTTCCCAACTCCAAATATGGGCTGTCCCAGTTTCTACTGTGCACAGATGGCTCTCTGGCTTCTCTAGTAGAAACTGTTTCTGTCTGCCCTGGTCCTGGATGAAGTGCAGATGGCCACGAAGTACCAATGTGGATTCTTACTCTAGAGGCCTGAGTGACCCTTACAGGAATCACTTGTAAGGTACTGAGCACTGAGCTCCTGGTCAAGCAGACAGTGGGTGTGACAGGCAGATGTCAGTTCTAACCTCCTGGTGACAGGTTCCAGTTCCTAAGCCACTTCTGACTCCGGGTAACTCACCGAGGTCTCTGGGGAAGAGCTGGGGGTGGCAGGGTAGGGGATGCTGGACTCTGTTTCTGGGCCTTTGCCAACAGTGTGAATGGGATCACTTAGACCAGCCAAGGGCTGGCTGTCCTCCAACATGTGGCAACCTGCCTCCTGCCCTGTTGATTTCTGAATGAACTCCCCTCCCTTTCAATCTTGCTCAGGCTCTCAGGAGCTTGGATTTCCTGCCTGGCCATGTCCCATCATCTCTCTTCATAACCCCTCTTCTATGCCATGGCGTGCCATGAATGCTCTGCCCAATGCCAACGTCCAGCTTTTGCTACAAGATTCCAGCAAAACTTGAATACCAATCCTTGTCCTTTGCACGCAGCAAATCTAGTCTATCCCTGTCCTCTACTGTGAAAAAGGTTTCAGCCAAACGTGGTGGTGCACTTGGGAGGCAGAGGCAAGCAGCTCTCTGAGCTTGAAGCCAGGCAGAGCTACATAGAGAGACATTGTTAGCTGGGCAGTGGTGGCACATGCCTTTAATCCCAGCACTTAGGAGGCAGAGGCAGGCAGATCTCTGAGTTTGAGGACAGCCTGGTCTGAGTGAGTTCCAGGATGGTCAGGACTGTTACATAGAGAAATCCTGTCTCGAAAAACCAAAAAAGAAAAGATAAGAGACACATTGTCTTGAGGTGGGGGTGAGGAGAGAAAAAGAAGAAAAAAATAAGGAAAAGAAATGTTTCCTGGCCTGTGAGTTCATGGTGGTCAACCCAACTCCTCGCCATCCCATGAGTGCCCAGCTGGTTCGTTTCATAATGGAGCCATCTGGGATCTTTACATGTGGGCTCTCTGTTGTCCCTACTGGACTGTGACCGTGCTGAGACTCAGGACCACTGCTCCACATTTGTGGACCACCTTGCACAGATAGTGGTCAGCCATTACGGGATATGGTGACCATGTAGCCAGTTGGCTCTAGTTGGGACGGAGTGTATCTCTTTGCTTAGAACATGACTTTCAATTCCAGAAAAACCTCAGTTCGTCTCACCTGGGTCAACAACCAGCCATATATTTTCTGTCACTGTGCCAATGCTCAGCTGCACAAAGTTGGCTTACTGTTAAGGGACCTTGGCTTATTGTGGACCTAAGTGAAGCAATGTGCCGCTCGTCACATGATCAGTGACAAGAGCAGCAGCTACCATTATTAGCTTGTGATTCAGTGGGGTGCGGGGTGCCTCTGTAGCAGTGAGTCCCCTGAAAGCAAATGAATGGGGATACTAGTTTTAGGGACAGCATCCAGAAGGAATGCTGGTTGAGTTTTGGAAACCCAACAAGGTCTGATAACTCTGGTGGAGGTGTCAGCGGCTAGACACCACCCCATTTCTCCTGGCCTCTCCCAGGCTGCAGGCAGACTTACCACAGCTCTTTCTCCAGGAGCTGCAGAGCCTTGCCCAAGGGTGGGTGTAGAAAGCTTGTGCTGTACTGGGAAAAACAGAATTCGCTCCTGACCTTGAACGTAGTTCGCAGCCCCTGAGGAAGGTAGTTCCAATTACAGCCACAGAGTTGGAGGAGCCTTTCCAAGGCACATTGATTTATTGGACCAGAAATATAGTACAGCAGTCGCTCGGACTTCTGCCTCTGGCAAGCTGCCCAGCCTGCTTCCTTCTTTCCTGTCCTGTTGTATTGATCTGCATGAGTCGCTGTGGTTTATTGTAGAGGTATGCGTGAGTGCGTGTGTGTACGTGTGTGTGTGTGTGTGTGTGTGTGTGTGTGTGTGTGTGTGTGTGTGTTCGAGGTCCCAGTGTAGAGGCTGTTAGGTTGGTACCTCTCCCATGGAGTCAGGCCCTGTGCCTTCAGTGGAGGGGATTCATCATTTCTTTTCTGTTTCAAACGACGGCTTTCATTTCATTCTTTTCCGTTAGGTGGGCCCAGAATGTTCCCATATGCTTCTCCCTCTGTCTGGTCCATTTATGAGCACAGTAACTTATTATAAGGAATGAAGGAAACTTTCTTTGTTGTGTGCCTGTGAGGGACAAAAGGTCATCATCTCCATTAGTTACAGAGGAGCAGAGAGTTGTCTGAGCAAGACTTGCCAGAGGCCTAGGGGCAGTGGTTTCTCTGGTGGTCTGCCTTGATACCCTCAATGGTGGCCTACTCCAGGCTTCATCCTCCCGGGGGGCAGATGGCCAGCCACCAAGAGGGTCCAGATCATAGAGTAATTGTGGAATCTAGAGGCACAATTTCAGTTCCTACTATGAGCCCTACTTTGCTCTCGTCACATTCACGACTGTGGGTCTTCTCCCTGGCTGTAGCTCCTTGTCTCAATAGCAGGTTACTACCTCCTTAGTGGTGTTAGACAACACACATTTGTTCTCACACAGTCTCAACTGGGTAAGGATCCGACTGAGATCAGCCTGGCTCACTGGTGGATTGCGCTCCCATCGGCAGGGTGCTGGGGATGTCCACGGTTCTGCTGGCAGCATTAGGGGATCTGAGGCACACAATTGAGCCCTTCTGTCACCTGGAGGCTGGCAGGAGCGATTTGTCACTTGAGGTTTTGCAGTGTAGCCCCTTTCTTCCTCAGAAAGAGCCAGAGATCCGCAGAGAGTTCTGGAAGACGTGTGCTGTCACCTTATGTGACCCAATTGCCTATGTCCATGTTGCTTAGAAGCATTTCACAGGCTGCATTTATACTCAAGGGGAGGGGACAACACAAGACAGGCTCTAAGCAGGGATCATGGGTAGGGACCCTGAGAGCCTGCCTATCGTGTCTGTCTGTTGCCTTGTCCTTCTCCCTTCTGCATCTAGACTTTGCTGGGAAATGAGAGCTTTGAAAACAGGAAGCTAATGAGTAATGGCACTTACATTTCAGGTACCAAGTTGGTTTTAAACTTTTTTTATGCTAGTATAATATGTATACAGAAGCTACAGCATCTTAAATGTGCAGCAAACTAGTCTTTAGGAAGCAGAACACATCTTCATTACTGTAACGCATATCAAACTACATATATCACCTGCATCCTGAGGCTTTCCACTGATGCCCAAGGCTCTAAAACCAATGAAGATGAAATCCTAATAAGACAGCTTTCTTTAACCTGATTTTACTCATCCCACAAATGGGATTCCGTGGCACGAATTCTTTGTGTCTGGCTTCTGAGACTCCCCACAGTACTGCTGTGTGTGGATCTAGAGTGCTCATTCTACATTGTTCACACTGTATTTCAGCACATGTGTGTCTACAGCTCACTACTCTGTAGTTGACAGGTGTCTGTCTGGAAGGCTCAGTTTCCAGTAGAGGTGCTATATAAACAGTGCTGCACGCTAGTACAGGTTGAGTACCCTAATCTGAAAATGTAATGTCCCGAATGCTTGGGATAAAACCCCACAATTTGAAGGGCAGATGGTGCTCACAAAGGTTCAGGCTTTCCGTATTCCACCAGGGAGTGCTCACCCACAACAGTCTATACCAGTGTTCTTAAATCCAGAAAACTGAAATCTGAAAACACTTTGTTCTGGTGTATGTCTCACAAGGGGTACCTGCCTGTGTGTCTGGTGTGTGAGCACATGAACGTATTTCTATTGGTTCTCTACCTAGAAATGAACCCACTGGGTCAGAGGGCTGTATGGACATATTCTGGAAAGCTCTATGAGCTATGACCCTTGCAGCTCCTTGGCGAGGAAAGTATCATTTTCCTATTTATATACAATAACATTCGAGCCACCTACATTTCTCTGCCGGCTCTGAACAATCAGATAATCTTCTTTTATTATTTCATCTGAAGAATTGTTTTGGAAGATCCCTGTATCCTGAGCAAATGCCCTTTGCTCAATATCTTTTAGTTTATCTTCTAATTCTCTTGTTTTTGGAAGCCTGTCTAGACAACTGTAGAACTGTTGATCTGACATACAGAACTGACAAAATTCAAACAAAATCAGGGAAGATCCACAATGCTAATTTCCTACCACAGTGTCTTTAAACTTTCCAGATAAATCTGATCATTAGGTCTGGACCACAGTTAGTTAACTTTGGGTGAGGTTAAACTGCTTTTGGGGCTTGCTAACCTGTATCCCCACCCTCCCTTCTCTCTTTTCTCTCTTTAAATTTCCCATCCTTCCTCAGTTCTGCTCAAATGCTTTTCCTTGCTACAAGGCCTACTACGGCCCCCTCCCGCTACATCTGGCCCTCCTCCCACCAGGATAGCCAGATCTCTTCCGGAGCCATAAACCTCACAGGTCGCTGCAGCTCTGCTCCCTGTCACTGCCGCTGTGTGACATAATGACTTCACCAGGTGAGTTTCCGCTGAGGTTCTTAAAGATCTGTGCCTGGGAGGAAGTTTCCCTCCTGCTTGGGGACCCGGACAGCTGTAAATCAGGTAAGGGGAACATCCTGATTTGTTTATCTGTGTAAGAATTTTATGTGCTGAAGTCAGCAAGGGACCTATTTGCCTGATTCATAGCCAATCTGCAGAGACATCATTCTGAGTAGGGCCAACCCACCCTTCTCAGTGGATTGGCATGAGCTGGGGGGCCTTGGAGAAGTGGGGTCACTCTGCAGCACCAAAGCCTGATCTTTTCCATCCATCTGTACCAAAAATTGTATCTTTCAGTGCTGTGAGGCATCCGGTGGGGACTCTCCAAACAGCGGGAAGTTCTTCCTCACAAAGCTAAGACAGCCCCCCACCCACCCCGGTTCCTTCTCTGTTAGCAGGAAGGGCCAGCAGCTGTGCCTGTGAGGCAGGCTTTGGTAGGGAGGCCCCCCACAGAAGGAGTGATAAAGAGCAGCTGGCTGGCCTTGGGCTGGTGTCAGTTAGCAATCAAGGTCAAGGCTGGATTGGATGTCGAATAATAAATTATGGTTCATTCTCACATGGAAATATTAGACAGCTATTAAAAATGCTTCCAAAAGAACTCTTACAGCACTCAACAGTTTTTGATACGAAGTAAATTCAAAGAACGACAGATGTAAATCACATAAAGAATATTATACCGTATTCTGATGGTGTGGAAGGCTAATGGGAAATATGAAATGGTAACCATGATTGTCTGTGCAGAAGCGGTTAGGTGTGAGAGCCCCAGGAGCCTTCTGTCTGGCCTACAGCGGGGACAGCTTGGGATGGTAGCCTTTAGCCCAACCTGGAGAGGCTGCCAGCACAGTTGTGTTTGTTATTAGTGGAACTGACCTGGTTTTTTTTTCCCCCCCTGACTGATAGTGGCAGCCCAACTCACTGCAGAATGACACCTGTTTATGTTGAAATACTTCGTGACAGACAGGGCAGATTTAGCATCGGGCAAACAGCAGGTGGAGCGCTCTGGTATCGGGAAGGGGGTTCCCACAGCTGCCCGTGAACCCACTTTGCTGTTACTCTCAACTGCTGTCTGCCCACCAGAGGTTCTGATGGCTTGAGATGCGAAGCTTTGCTCAGGTCCATCATGTGACCTTGTCACTGGGGCTGTGAATTTGTCCTTATAGTGACAAGAATATGACAGTCATTGACTGGGCCTTGGCAGGCCAGCCCTCCAATCAGTTTAGGGGAATCTAGTTGACAAGGGGACAGTTAGACCAAATTCTTCCATTCCTTAAATGGACTGTGTCCAACTGGTACGCCAAGTTCCTCCCACCTGTAGTCATACAGAAAAAACAATACAAATAGTCTCTGTACAAAACACTGTTTTTAATAAGACACTCAGACAGTCTAGGCGAAACTGCTCAATGTGACTCGACCAAGGCCCCGATTCAGAAACGATGCGCCTTGCTAGCACAGCTGCCTCCCGTGGTATCCTTCTGAGCAGGGCATCTTGGGCAGGTGGCCTGATAGGCAGCTCAAAAGTGCAGGGCAAACTCTTCTCCCAGGGTCCAACATCACTTGCCCTTGAGGTCCCCAAAGACTGCGTGGGCTGCATTCCGTCCAGCTGCCCCCATGACGCCTCCTCCTGGAACCAAAGCCCCTTTCAGAAACCCACCAGAAAAGGACAGGGCGGGGCTCAGAGAGCAGCCACAACTAGAACAACTACCACACTGTCTGGGCTCCCTGCAGCCGCCACACACAGCTGGGGAAGGGCAGGCTGTGGCCACATTGGCCTCCTGTTCCTCAGTCTGCCAGACTACAGAGAGGCACTTAACAGTATAGCATGGAAAGCGGAAATGTAAGAATTGGGGGTGGGGGTGGGGGTTAGACAGAGGACACAGCTCTTCATGGAAGAGGGTGTCACCAGGAGATGACAGTTGCAGTGAAGTCAGGTAGGCTTGGAGTTGGCACAGCAAAGAATTTCTAAGTAGAGACACATTACCGATCCTTCCTGGTCTCAAATATGGGCAAGGAATTAAGGAATGTGAGTCTCCCACAACCCCTGGAGGAGTTTCCTATACCCTCCATCAGAACGTGTCCCTACACCTAGGTGGGAGGAGGTATGGACCAAAAGCTGAGGGTTGTGGCAGCCTGACAGAGATACCCTGCTTATCTTGCTTCCCACATCCCCTCCTCTGTCTGCAAGCTTACTACTGCCCTCACCTCATAAGCCCTTGCAGCCCACACAGGAAGCAGGTCACTCACCAGGGTGGGCCCCGCTTCCACAGAGGTACAGACCCTGGACAGGGCATCTGTAGTCAGAGTGTTGGGGCACTGGACGGGCAAAGTAGAGCTGGTCCAGAGACATGGCACCATGGAATATGTTCTGTGGAGGTAGGGCTACAGTTGTTAGCATAGGAGTGCTATGGGCTTAGCCATCCTGGCTGGCTCTTCCTCTCTATTCTGTAACCCAGTTCCTCCTGATTCTGGATATTTCCCTGCATTCTTAACTGAGGGTGAGAGAGGAGAGGGACATGTCCTGGGATGGCTTTCAGGCTAGAGAGGAGAAGGATGTTTCCCAGGCTGCCAGGGAGAGAGGAGAGGGGCTTGTCCTGGTCTACGGACGAAACTCCTATGGTGCTTTATTGGGAAGAGAGAAGAGTAGGGGCCTCTATAGAGTGTAGGTGGCATTCTGAGGGTTTGGTATAGACCACGCTCCCCCTGAGTCTATTGGGAAGACTGACTTGCTCTGTTGGTACAGGCTCCTGATGGGGCATGGGTCTTTGGATAACCACCATCTCCGTCTGGCCTTGAGTGCCCCACCCCTACACCTGTTCCAATGGGTGTCACTGTCCACAGCAGATGTGGCATAGTGGGACCTGTTCTGTTCCCTTTGGCCAGACTGTCCTAGAAACGCAGTGGGTATCCATCTGCTAGATGTCACCTCGGGCTGTTCTTGCCATCTCATCTGGTCCCCAGGTCCCCATGTGAACCACTTCTTCCCCAACCCTGCTCCTCTCAAGCCATCCTGCCTTCATGACCAAACACTACCCTCCTGTCCTTAGCCTCTGGTTCAACCCTCAAGTCATGTCCACCCTCTGGAGCAGACTGTCGCCAACAGTTCTCACCCATCCCTGCCTGTGAAGTCCCTCTCCCTCCCACTGCTTGGCTTTTTGCCTCTGTCTGGACCAGTGCCGTCAAAACAGAAATAAAATATGACCAAAGCCATGCGTGCAGTTTTAGATTTACTAGGAGCCACATTTAAAAAGTAAGAGGCAAATTAGTGACATTTATGTCGTGTATTTTATCTATCTAGCAGACCCAAATCTGATCATCTTGGTACATAATCAATGTAACAGAACTAAATGATGGCATCCACGCTGGGTTTCCCACTGATGCGTATCACACACCACTCAGCTCACTCTAGCTTTGTCAGGCTTAGCAGCTGCTGTGGCTGTGGGGTTGGAGCTGCCTCCTCATGGAACTCCAGACTCCTCATGGGCTCCCTGCCTCCTCATGGGGCTCCCTGATTCCTCATGGGGCTCCCTGCCTCCTCATGGGACTTCCTGATTCCTCATGGGGTTCCCTGATTCCTCGCGTGGCTCCCTGATTCCTCATGGGGCTCCCTGATTCCTCACGGGGCTCCCTGATTCCTCCTGGGGCTCCCTGATTCCTCATGGGGCTCCCTGATTCCTCACGGGGCTCCCTGATTCCTCCTGGGGCTCCCTGATTCCTCCTGGGGCTCCCTGATTCCTCACGGGGCTCCCTGATTCCTCACGGGGCTCCCTGATTCCTCCTGGGGCTCCCTGATTCATCATGGGGCTCCCTGATTCCTCCTGGGGCTCCCTGATTCATCACGGGGCTTCCTGATTCATCACGGGGCTCCCTGATTCATCACGGGGCTCCCTGATTCATCACGGGGTTCCCTGATTCCTCAGGGAACACTTTGGTTCATCAGAGGCTCCCAGGCTCCTAGCTTTTGGCCTCCAGTCTCCTTTATCTGGTAAGTAAAACTCACTACAAGAACTTGTCTCCTTAGGGAGGGAGCTCTCTTTAGAAGAGGTCGATGGGGAAGTTGGGGTAGAAGTGCTACAGGCCTGGTGACGTCTGTGTCTTCTCCTCTCCCCACTCAGCCATGGGCTCTAGCACTTCCTAATGAAGTCTAGGTAAAGCCCATAGGAGCCAGTTAGAAAAGCAGGTAGGAAGATGAAAAGGAGGAAGTCCACTCACCCCTCCAGGAAGCCCGAAGATTCTCTCTAGATCCGGAGGGGTGAGGATATCTCTGGCCAACACAGAACTCTTGAAGCCGGGGGCATAGGCCTCAATGCAGTCAAACACTGTGGAGCCCAGGGAAAGCATTGGGAAGAAGAGCGGACAATAAGGTAGAATGACTCATGAATTTACTAAAATCTATTAAATTATATGAGTCATGGGTTTATTTTATCCCATGCAAATTATATACCAGCAAGTAAAAAACAAACACAATGAAAAATGGTCCATAAGCAAATGCTTTATCAAAGAGGCCCGTGGCCAGTTGAGCCTCACGCTCTAATTTCTTACCCTGACCCAAGCATGAGACTACTGCCACTGCCTAAATATGTGAAGAATTTTCTTCTCATTGCTTCCCCCAAGCTGTTTCTTTTGCTCAGAACATTCTTTGCACTTGGACCAACCCCTGTTCATCGAACATTGAAAACTCAGTTCAACGTTTCTTCCCTTGAGTGCTTTCCTCATTCTGGCTCCTAACTTCCTCCTTTGGGCTCATAAAGCACAATGGGCCACGGTGACTTGTTCCCTAGTTAGTCTCCCCCACTGAACTCTGAGCAACTGGAGGGTAGGAGCAGAGTCTTCTGCTTTCTAAAAATTGCTATGTATTATTGAGTGTGCGTGCGTGTGGTCCAGTGTGTGTGTGGAGGTCAGATGACAACTAACTTCTGGGATTTTATCAGGCTTGGGCTATTAGCGTTGTCCATGGCCTTGACCTGCCTAGTCATCTCTCTGGCCTGGGACCCCATCCTTTTGACTTTCTTAACCTAGTGCCTGATCTCAGCCAACATTCACCATGTCGATTTAAAGTCACCTTGGGCACATCTTTTCCCTTGGGACAGCACCTGCAGAATTTAGCCTGGAAGAGGTTTTGTGTGTGTGTTGCGGGGGTGCCCATTGGATCCCATGGCCAGCTATCACCCTGCAGAGCAACCGGTGTTGCATTCCTTACCTTTGTCTGCATAGGTGTTTTTCTCCTGTTCATCCCAGATCTTGCCTCCTGCCAAGGTGTAGGGTGTATATTGAGTGAAGAGGGAGACCACATGGCAACCGGATGGAGCCAGGGTGGGGTCCAGTGATGAAGGGATGCAGAGTTCAATCATTGGCCTGCAATATGGCGGGAACAGAGAGGGTCAGGACTGAGAAGAGCTCAGGGCCACTCTGAGGTGTCATGAGACAAAATGAAGGCCCTCAGAGACCACCGACCTGGGCTGATTACCACGGTGGTTTGCACAATCCAGACCACCTCTGTGATGTTCCTCTAGACCCACAGTCCTAGATTCCAGGGCTGCAGTTTTTTTCTCACCTGGCTCAGAGGTATGGTCGGGTTTTGTCTTCCTCCCCCCATAGACCTGTGTTCTAATCTGGGCTCTCCAACTCAAATACTACCAGGGTCTAGATAGTGAGAACCATGGAAGAGTCAGGCCCAAGTCAGCAGATGCTCAGGTGGCCAGGGTCCAACCAAGCTTGTCCCTCCCCTCCTGGCCCAGGAACCTTATCTGGAATAGGCCAAAGGAGAGCATATATCTACTGAACCATCCCACTATGGTGCCCCATGTCCAGCCTATCACCTTTTCTACCTGAAGCAAAAGTCCCCCAGATCTCTAGATAGCTTTGGGCCTCCATGCCTGGTGCTCTGTGCATTCTCCAACCACAGATTGGAAATACTACAAAGTGAAGACTGTGCCTCATGGAACGCGCTGACTTTCCCCTTGGCATTATCCCACAAACAACATCGGCTATTTACCCAGCACCCACACAGGCATTTTTAAGTCATCTAGAGATGACTGATGAGCTGCAGGGGGATGTGAGAAGATTAAACACAGACTCTGCCATTTTACAGAGGAGACCTGAGTGTCACAGTTTTTGGTAACCATGGGCTTGGGAGTGTTGGAACCATTCCCAGACTGCACGGCATCTTTCAAGGTCACGGGAGATGCCCTTTCTCAGGCTGGCATCCTTCAGCTACATGTCTCACCTCAAGTATCTGCCAGCCTCTCTGGTCGCTGCCTAACATCCTCTCAAGCCTCCCAGAAGCCTCTTCCTGTCTCATGATTTTCCATTGGTTCCTCTCTCACACACCACTTCTTGTCCAATGGCAAACCTCACCCACTTTACTTAAAACACGCCCAGTACTTGGACCCGGCCCATCACTCTGCTGGGTCCAACCATGTCGAAGTCCTGTCCTGTTGCCCTCACAATCTACATCCGGGAACCAAGTGCCACAGGCTTCCTCTCTTTTTGTGCACTTTGGTGGGAAGGCTTTCCTTGAGCAGACAGTGCCTGGCCAGCGGCTGTGGCTCTGCATCCTCCACTATGCCTTGTCTCTACATTCCCAACGCAGAAGCACATCCCTTCCCCGGGGCTTTTGCGCTTGCTCTTCTCTCTAGGTGTTCTTCCTCAGATACTCACACAACCTGCCTTCCTCCAACTTACTGCTCAAGTGTCACAGCATCTTTAAAAAGCAGACCCACCCTACCCCTTTCTCCTTAGTGCTTGTTGTCAGTGCATGATGTTGGCTGTTTTGTAGCCAGCAGAGGCCGAGATCGCGTGGGTATCTCTTTCTGTTGTGGGGCTGAGCCGACAAAGAGTAGG
>JAQHUG010000175.1:2719579-2760906 GCA_028555095.1 Dicrostonyx torquatus
GCCCTCTGCCAGGCCAGAGAACATATTGGTGCTCCTGTGCCAGAGGTCACAGAATCTGAACCAACCACAGCCAGCCAGTTTCCAGTCACAGAACTGAGTCCAGTCAAGACCGGCAGAGCCACAGCCACGGCAGGTGACAGGCAAGCCACAGCAGCAACTCAGTCAAGATCAAACAATTTCTCTGTCTATGAGCTAAGGTCATATCTGCCCAGAAGTTTTATGCCTGTACTAAAAACAAAACAAAACAAAACAAAAAAACCTCCCAAACCTCCATTCCCAGCGTTGATGTTGCAATAGATCACTGGCAGATGGTAGAATCAGAGAAATCCAAGTCTAGGTAGTAGACAAGTCTTAAGAATGATAAGCCAGACCTGGGCTCTGGCACTAGGCTGGCCAGCTGCAGGCTGTGCGGTCTAGGTCTCACTCATGAGGCTTCTCTACTGTCTGTAAGCTGCTGACATTCTCAGAGAAGGAGGCTTAGTTCTCGGATCTCCCATGCTGATGTTATCTGGGCTTCCTACCCCATGTTCCAAGTACTCCTTGTATGGCAGATAATTTACGTCTACCCTGACCCACCTCACCTGTGGCGTCAGCTCCAAGAAGGTGACCTGTGGCGATGCGCAGGATAAGACGACTCTGCTCCTGACCTCCTGGCCATCCTGCAGTACGACTCCTTGAACATGACCTTCACTGTTCACCTGCACCTTAGCCACAGTCTGGTGTTCCAGCAAGAGACCCCGAAGCCCCCAGAAGGAAGCCCAGGTTGAGAAGGGTGGGGGTAGCTTGTAGGCACCTGATCTTCCTCACCACAAATCCTTGCCCCAAACCAGAGGGGTTTTCCGGGGAACATTGATGCAACCCACCCACCATGGAGCACAGTTCACGCATGGTTTCATGACTGGTGCACTTGAAGGGCTTGCCAGAATACAGGCCTAGATGACAAATGACAACTGTCAGCTGCCACCAGGCCTCAGAGGTTCAGATTCTGGGCTTCCCTTGTTCATCAGTAATTCCAGGATCTCTCTAAACCTGGGACTGTTCTAGGCTGCAGCCAGGCCAATAGTGAGGGCTGGGGAATGGGGTCCACACCTTTTCTGTGAAGATACTTGCTCCGTGTGCAGTAGCTGAACTTGCAATGGCATCGGAGAGGGCACCCATGCCACCCTGGACATAGCCCCAGGCGCCCTGCGTTCCCTCCAGGCTACCCATCACGTGATGCAGCAGCACATACCTGAGGGCAGAGCACAGAACATGGGGCTGAGGCGGGAGACCGTCTCAGATTCAGACGCCCATGACCCTTTTCTGTACTGGACCTGTGGCGCCTTCTTTCCAAGCTCAATGCCCTGCTATCTCACGCCACACTCTCTCCCTGTGCATGTACGTGACACAGGATTCCAGGCTCCATGTGCTGCAATCACATCACTTCAGGCACCTGCATGTGTCTACCTCCTGTGGACATCTTCGTGGGTGCATGTCTGGCATGCATGTTACATCCAGTGCCTTCACCATTCTCTGAGCTGCTCCTTTTCGGCATCCCACAAATGAAGGACACTTTCAGGGTTCCAGCAGAAACCCTGGTGTCATCCTTGACCATGTGTCAACTGAGTGCTCGGATGCCGTGACTAACTGCCCCCTCCTCTCTTCTTCAGACACAGGTAGACTACGGTCACCAGCGCTCCCCAGCACTTGCTTCCCTGGATGCCACCCATTGTGCCCTGGTCCCAGAGTCAGATGCTCCTGTCAGTCTTCCTTTCACAGCCTTTGCTGCACAGTGTTGCCTGAGGGGGAAGGCCAGTCTCATCAGGTGGTGTCCATGGCTCCTGCCTGGTGTCAGCCTCGTCCTACCAGGCTCCCTCACACTGCACACCCCTCCTAGGCCAAGTCCCTTTGGTGGCAGGAATGGAGCACGTGTCCATGCCACTCCAGCCTCTGTACCTCCTGTGCCACCAGCCTGGAACCTCTTCCTTCCTCATCTTTTTTTTCAGCCAACCCCTTCTCTTCCCTTTGTTTCAGACCAACCAGTTCCTGCTTCATGTCTTTTTTTACAGCAGGGCAGTTTTCTCTGCTGACCCACTATCAGAACACACTCCACACTTCTGGGTCTCTCTTCTGGGAGGATTTCTGGTTCCTTGACTACTGTGTCTCCAGCACCCAGCCCAGGCAGGTGCTCATCAGGAGTTGTTAAGTGAAGCAATGGATTTCTCAAAAGCATGTTTCTTGAGCTGGCCAATGGCTCAGCTTCCCTAAGACCCGAGAGAAGAGGCTGGGAGCCCCTGATCCACATTGGCTGGTTAGTCAAGAGCTTGGCAGAGTACAGCAAACACTGCCATGCTGCTGATGCTTCTCCTGGGGAACTCGGGATTGGCTTGACCTCTGTTGAAAAGTCACTTCCTGGGGGAAGGGAGGGTGCTTTCATCCTGGGGAGATAAGTCTCACTGACAACTCTAGCTGCATTTTAGGAATTCAAACCACAACCATAGCCCTCACTGTGTCTGACTGCCACTCTCCAATTGGGCTCTAGGCACATCTGCTCACAGAGCGGGGCAGCTTCTCATCCCTGGGAGGAAGCCGGGTGAGTATGCAGCAAAGGAGAGGCCTGGGCTTTTCAGGAGTCAGGAGGGATGGAGGAAGGAGAGGAGGAGGAGAGAAAAAAGGAAGGACAGGAGGAAGAGAGAGAGGAATGTGGGGGGGGAGAAGGAGGGGCAGGAGGAGGGAGAGGAGGAGGAGGGAGAGAGGGGGATAGGATGAGGGAGAGGAGGAGAAGGGGGAGGAGGAGGGGGAGGAAGAGAAGGGAAAGGAGGAGAGAGAGGAGAAGGGGAGGAGGAGGGAGAGAAGGAGAAGGGGGAGGAGGAGGGAGAGAGGCAGAGCAAGAGGGGGACAGAAGTTACTGATAGCAGAAAGCGGCTTTTCTTGGAGATGCGAGAAGAGTAGATAAGAAGGAATTCTGGGGTTCAGACAGCATGTTCTAGAAGCCAGCTCTGCCTCTTACTAGCTTTGTGACTTTGGGCAGGACACTTCTCCAACCTCCAGTTTTCAGATATAACTTTGAGAGTCCATTCAACATGCATGAGACACCGAGCTTCACACCTGAGCTCAGAAAATGGCGATCTGTGAACTTCCTGCTATTAGGAAGTATGTTCCCCTCTAGCAGCTCCCCCACTCCACCCATTGCCTTGGTCCCTACTCACCCACTCCCTGGAGTGTGGGGACTTGTCATGGCTCCAATCACAGCATCTGTTGCCAGTGTAGCCTTTAGAGGCTCAGACTCAAACCAGAGGTCCAGCACCTGGAGAGCAAGGCCACAGGAAGGCTCAAGGGCCTGGGTGGCAGGAGAGGTCCCTCGGCCATCATCTGGCCACACTCACCTTGGAAATGGGGGCTGTGAGGACCTGGTAGTACTGGGGGAGCTGGGCTCCCAGGGCGCGCCCTGAAAGAGAAGTATAAACATCAAGGGAGACAGGCCTTGAGGAGACTTTCCCATTACCAGGAAAGAACGAACAGGGAGAGGCAGAGACTTGGAGACAGCACGACATTCAAGGGCAGTGTGTGCTTTTCACCCCTTACAAGGCTTTGGGCCCCTTTTAACTATCTTCAGCTCTGAGCTTATTTCTCTGTAAGATGGGAGACATGTTTCATATGCTACTGTAAGGGTTAAATGAAATAGGAAAGACCTGTAATTTCGTGGGCACCACTTACATTTTAGCAGCAGGACAAAATTCTGGCCATTGTGGGTGGCCCCTTTGCAGCATACCTTAGTGGCTGGCAAAAGTAGTTGCTTAATAAATATTTATCGTATGAATGGTTATTGTATGAAGCTCCTAGGCCTGGCAATCTGAAAAGGAGCCTAGTTTTAGTGTTGATGACAAAGTCCAATTGCTCCTTCCATATCCAGACTGCTGTATAAAGTCGGTGATAACCACCCAGCGTGGCTGGCTGACTACTCTGTACTCAGGGCTTACCCATGGGCTCGCCAGCCAATGGACAATTTACAAATGTGTCACAAACGGAGATTTGCCCCCTGTGCATCTCCATCTGTGAAGGAAGTACATGTCCAGCATAGCATGCTGTGTCCGCACACAGGAAGAGAGACACCGAGAACACAGCTGGCACCGCTGGCTGCCCTCAGCCACAGACATGCGTATGAGAACAGACCAGCCCAACTGAGCCTGCTGGGATCAGCTGAACTACAAAGACCCTTGGGAAATAAATGTTGACTTTCAGATGCCAAAGGAGTTTTGTGGGGTTTCTTTTTCTTGTGACCATAGCTAACTGATTCCTTATTTTCCTCGGATATGGGGATTTGTCTGTGTGCCCAAAGGGTGGCAGAGAAGAAGCAAGACTCCTTGATCAAGCTTCTATCACAGACCCACGGCAGACCTCCCTAATTGGACGCAGACCTTTCATTATGTTTGGTCTAAATTTAGTATTCTTTCTCATTTGGAGGCAACCCTTCAAATTCTCTTGGCTCTTCCATCACGTTCTAGCTGTGGCTGTGGCAATGAACTTCCTGCTTTGATCTGCATCACACATGGGAATTCCTACAGCATTAAGCGAAGGCCTCTGTGAGATGCGCCTTTCCTTTCTTCTCGGGGCTCGTCTGTCAGTTCATCCACAGATGCGTGGCTCCTCCGGCACCACGTCAGTTCATCTGCAGATGCGTGCCCACAGGTCACTGTCTCAAGAGAGAACCCCTGACCGGTGGGGGACAAGGCCCCTTCCTTCTCTCAGAAAACGGTCAAGGACTGACATTCCTCCTACAAAGTACATTTCTCAGAGTCTCAGAGGGACCAGTGTCTTACCACCCATCACACATGGCCAGTGCCAACGTGCACCCTGATTCTGGTGTTCCCAAGATATTTTCCCTTCTAGGCTCACGTATTTGAACACTTGTCTCCAGTTGTTGGCACTATTAGGGGAGGTTATGGAACCTTTATGAGGTAGAGCCTTACTGGAGGAAGTATGTCACTGGGGGTGGGGCTTAGGAGTTTTTAGTCCCTCCCTCCTTTGCATGCTCTTTTTGGTTCTGCATATGGACAGGATGTGATCCACCAGCTTCCTGCTCCAGCCACATGCTGCCATGCTGTCTTTGCCATTATGGACTCTAACCCTCTGAAACCTTAAGCTAAAATAAACGCTTCCTTCCTAAGTTGTGGCATTTCATCAGAGCAACACAACGTAACTGTGTACTCTGGAATTTCTTCCTTCATGTTCTCCTCTTTTGGAATCTCGGGGTCACCCTTCTAAGCAAACACAACCCTTTGTCTTGGGCCCTATTTTTAGGGTAGGGTAATTTGAAATTTTGGAGGGAGTTTCTGACAGCCTCTGTGGTCCGTGGTCTATTAGCTGACTGACTACACCTGTGTCCAGCCATCAAAACTCAGGTGGCCAAGCTCTGCCCTACAGAAAAAAAAAAGCCCAAGATCCCACAAAATCTCACCAATCCCAGGAACTCCACCCACCAAGAAACCCTATATAAAACCTGCCTCCCCGTAATTCTTTGCTGCTTCTCGCAAACCACCTTCTTGTATCTCTCCCAATAAATTTCTTATGTGCAGTGTGACCTTGTGGTATTCCTTGGCTCCTGACAGCCAGAATACCTTTCTCCTCGGAACTGTAACACTCACACTGGTGGCTGTCCTAGAGCTTCGAGCTTCTAGGCATTCAGAAAGTGGGCCTGTTCCTGTGAAGGTCACTTTCCACACCCTGATTCCTGTACTTCAGACTTACCTGCCTTCAGCAGGGGCCTCAGGGTGGACAGTGCCCTGAGTCTCTGTAGCAGGGAGCCCTGCTGGAAGGCTGCTGTGTCCACTGGGATCGCATCCAGCAGGGGGTCAATGGCTAGCACCAAGCGTTTCATGAACTCCTCGTACCTGGGAAAGGCCTGCAACAGAGCTTCAGATAAGCATTCCATGACCCAGGATCCTACAGGCTACTGTCCCATGCCTGGTCCTTCAGGCCACACTTACATATGACTGCCATACCCCACAGTGCAGCCCCGATGGCTCCCTGGGTCACATCCCTAGCTGTGGCTCAGCTCGGCTCTGCTTGGCTCTTTCACTTCCAGATGGATATATCGCATGCAAAGGGCAGATCAGTCTGTGCATTAGAACAGCCACCAGGGCAAGGGCCAGTGTGGGCCAGCACCAGCCACACTAAACTGTCAAGTGTCTGAGGGAACGGGTACAGGCCCTGTGATAAAACCATTTAGAAGCTTTATGTCCTTTGTGACGGGTGGAAGGCAGATGTGCTCCAGGCATGCTGACCACTTCTTTCTTCTCTCAGTCTGACATGTGGCCTCATCCCACACAGCCACAGAAGCCTGGATTCTCTCACTCAGCAGCTCCCCAGCAGAGCTGTGCACAGCCGTGTTCCAGACTCTGCCCTCCTCGCATGGGCTGGTGATAGGAACAGGCATGGAAGTTGCCACCACCAGAGCTTCTTATGGATTCTTAGCCCAGGACTTGCTAGACATATGAATAAATCCAGGAAGTTGTGGTAATACATAAAGTTCCGTAGTAAAGAACTTCTTAAAAATCGTAATCAAACAATAAGGTTTTCCCTAGGCAAGACTCGCAACATGGCCACTTTGAAGCACAAATCCATAAGGTGACGTCTTTAGGTTCCTTGGGAAACATCCCAGGTCACTAGCAGATAAGCACACAGGCAGTGGGCCCTGGCCTTGCGCTGATGTCCACGGGTGTGTCTGATACTGGCAGGATTTGATGGGTCCTCAGCCCTCTGCAATGGATGTTCCTGGTGACAGGAGGGCAGTTCCGCGGTCAGCCAGGGGCTATGATCTCCATCAGAAACGTCCCTCCTAGGCTCAGGTGTGGGGATGAGGTGGCACTGCTGGGGCGAGGACTTGGGACTGTTGCGCAGGATGTGGGGCTTACAGGCGAGCCCTGAGGGACACACACTGGCTCTGCTTCCAGTGAGCACTCCCTGACAGCTAACAAGAAACAACCAGCACCTCCCACTCCTGCCGCCATCACAAACCGTTCCCTCTCAAACAAGCCAAATAAATCCTTCCTCCTTTAAGCTGCTTCTGGTCTGTATTCTATCACAGCCTCAAGAGCAGCAGCTAACACAGCCAGGCTTAGGATGCTCTGGGGAAAGGGGCAAGGGCTGCGTGCCTGTGACTGTCTGGGCTTTGCCCAGTGCTAGGTTAGCACACCAGAAGGCAAGTGCGTGAATCTAGGTTTCCTTCATAAAACATGCTTTCCCTGAGATAGGATTCGATGCCACACTTGCAGCTGGCACCCAGGCTGTTACGAGACTGGTCATTCTAGAACATTTCCTCAACTGCAGAACCCTCCATACCAGGCCCATTGCGTCACCCGCTGACTCATCTGGACAAACTCAACAGCCATTTCCCTAGCTGGGTCTGCAGGAAGCGGCTCGCATTCTCCATCTGGTGTGTGTTGGGAGGCAGATCTGCACACCACCACAGACACTTCCCTGCTTTGGCTGTCATGGATTGATGTCAAGGTGAAAGAATACTTTCTTGTCCTAAGTTCTTCTTGTGGGCTTTCCTGGGCTTTCGGATGGGTAACACGTGGGGTTCTGAGTGAAAGCAGAGGGATAAGGCATTCCTGGGATTCCTTTATGACATTCAGCACGCAGAGACCACCTGCTCAGCAGCTCCAGATGAATAGTGCCGGCTCTAGGAGTCTCAGTGTCGACTGGTCTCAACCACTGCCCACCACTCTGTTCAGCCCCCACAGCCTTGACCTCCATTTCCTCCCAAGAGCCTGCTCTGGGTTGCTGAGGGAGGATGTAGTTCCCACTTGCCTTCCCTACCTGGGCATCCTTCTGTGAGAACTGAGAGATTTGCTTCTGGTTTCCAGCCATGTCTGTGCCCAGCAGCAGGGACCTAGGTGCCTTGCTCAGTGTACCCTCTTCCAGCATGGGGGTGAAGGAGTAGGGATTTCGGAAGTGAAGTTTTAGCCCATGCTTCTGCAGAACACAAAAAGCACAGACATTATAGGGATCCATGTTTACTCTCCTGCCCTTCCTCCAATCCTATTTGTGTGATCTGTTAGGGATGTTTGTGAGTCACCCCAAGTTGTACAGACCTGGCTCCTATATTTTTAAAAGACATTATAAGAACCCTTTTGCCCAGACACCCACTGATAGGCCACTGAAGCCGTGGCACGTGACCTCCACCTGCACCCCAAACTGTAACACGTCATCCCACCCCACCCATGCACACTATACTTACTCCGTCAGAAAGGACACTTGGGTGTAAAGTCCCTACTGTGCTTCAGCTCTAGAGATGCTGACACCCTCTCCACACACATAACAGTAGGAGTTCAGAGGAGATAAATAATTTGTCCCATGCCACTTTAGAAGGTAGATCTATATTTTAAAACCACATAGCTACGATTCCCAGGAACTGGAACCCTCATCTATAACTGTTTCCCTTCACTTCAGAAATAAATAAGTAAACTTTAAAAATATTTTTAAACTTTTCTTTACTGTTTAGTAAAGCAACAATTCCGTGAAAAGACATATGTACAAGGTGGATAAATTATTCACATAATTTAAAAAATTTACACGGCAGTCTAATTTGCTACAAGGTCACTTTAAGTGGAAGTTCCCTTGATGCATTTAAATCCGGACTTGATTTATGGGATGTTTCACCAGCACAGAGCTTTCTAAGAGCCCATCTACTTCTGCAAAGGAGTCATGCAACTACAGACTGTGCACTAACAACAACAGGACTGACTGTGGCCGAGCAGGGCAACCACAGACACTGTGTGTCACCATCAGCTGGGCTGTCTGTGGCCGAGCAGGGCAACTACAGACACTGTGTGTCACCATCAGCTGGGCTGACTGTGGCCACCTTCTGGGCACTTCTGTCCTGACCCGTGACCTAGCCCCTCAGTTTATGACTCTACTCAGATACTGCCTATCAACAAGTCCCACTCTGGCACCGACCACACTGACAGGCTCTCTGTCCCCTTAACCTGATTTTGCCGCCACGTGGTTAATTACAGATACATTTGTCTCCATCTCTCTGAGCAGAACACAAATACTTTGGGGACACTGCCTGTTTTGCCACTGTTGTGCCCCTCATATGGCTTGGCACACTCACTAATTGTTCTAGTGTCAGGATGTTGCTGACAAGATAGTGCCTCAGAGATAAAAGCAAGAAAGCAAAAGAATAGCTTGTCAGCATCCCAGGAGATGCTCAAACCAGAGACTTTTAAGTAGACACCATCACCCAGGCATCGGGATTCTACAGAGCAGAATCCAATGTGGGTAGGGGCAACTGGTTTTTTTTTTTTTTTTTTAAGGATTAAAGTTGAGAAATCTTTATTACAGTTTGGAGCAACTTGTACCTTGAGCCTTCTTTTTAAAATTTAATTTTGTATATACCAGTATTGTGTGTGTGTGTGTGTGTGTGTGTGTGTGTGTGTCACACCTTGTGTGCCAGGGGCCTTGGAGGTCAGAAGAGGGCATAAGTGGTTCTGAAACTGGAGTTACAGACAGTGGTGAACAGTCGTGTGCTGGGAGTTGAAGCCAGGACCTCTCTAGGAGCAGGAAGTGCTCTGAGGAGCTGAGCTAGCGCTCCAACCCCTGCCTTGGTTCCTCTCAACTTGATGAACTGTTTAACTGCGAGGAATCCTCATCTCCTCCCTTTCCCTCGCCACTGACAACTCTTATATTGCTAAATCTCCTCAGCAGTCTGCAGCTGTTCTCTGCTCTCCAGCCCTGTGCCCTCATCACAGAGTGCCATCTTGTGGTCCACGGAGCAGCTGCCTCCAGTACCTACGGGCCTCCATGCCATCTCCACGTGGCCAGGGGACTAATTTTCGATAAACTATAAATCCCACGCTCTGCTTCCTAACTAAACACCTCTTCTGCCTGGATGAGACGCAGTTCTGTGTGAGCTGCCCTCCCCCGTTCCCTGCATCCCCTGTGTAATTGGGCTGCTCCAGCCTGTTCTCTGTTCAGACTTGCCCTGGCCTGCCAGTGCATTCTCTAACCAGAGCTCTCTCAGAAGTCCACATGATGAATGACGCCTTGCTGTTTGAACATCAGCTCACGTGTCATCCCTTCAAGGAGTTCCTGGTGACCAGGTGAGGGTGGGACTTCGCTTCTTCCTATCACATTGTCTTCCGTTTTCTTTCTGTCACTTATCATCTCTACTTAAAGTTCCCTTCCTGTGTATCTCACTCCTCACTGTACCTCCCCCGAGACTTGTTCTGGGCTCGGTACAAAGCAGGCACCAGAGGAACAGTGAACAAACCAATCAATGAACAACCTGAGGAAAGCTGTGTTATTTCAAGTGTAACTAATTGAACATGGATGGTTTTTTTTTAAACTGATTCCAG
The DNA here is from genome assembly GCA_028555095.1 of Dicrostonyx torquatus. Taxonomy (NCBI): domain Eukaryota; kingdom Metazoa; phylum Chordata; class Mammalia; order Rodentia; family Cricetidae; genus Dicrostonyx; species Dicrostonyx torquatus. The sequence continues at coordinate 2,729,920 of JAQHUG010000175.1, forward strand.
GGCTTCTAAAATGGTACCTCTGTCATTCCTGACTGGTCAGTTATGAGAAGAAAGAAGGAAGAGAAAGATAATGCTAAACCACTGCGGGGATGTCCAGGAGTTTGTTCAGGGAATGTTGTTAGTCGTAGGTAACAAAACCAAAAGCATCCCTGTCCCCTACTTACCCCGCATCTCAGCCATCCCAGGTGGAGAGGGACTGGGAAGGACCAGCTGTGTCTCACAGACTGGAGGATGCTGTAAAAGGCTGCTCCTGAGTCCCACAGCTCTAAAAGCCAGTTTTTGAGCAAGAACCTTGGCACGCGCCACTTCCCCGCCAGTACCTAGGTCATTCCTACTGACCGCTAGGTTTGAGGGCCTTGCTGTAGGGAGATTTCCCTAGCGAAGCATGAGTGGGAGGATGTGGATGGGAGAGACCTATAGGATCCTCCAGGATGCAAGGGAAGCCCAAGGCTGCCTCTGCCCCCACCCCAAATCTGCCACAGTACAAATTCCCTCTGGCTATAGTATGATATGGACTGCAGTTCTATCCATTTCTGATACTATGTCTCCTTCAGTCTCTTTTTCTCTCAAATAATATTTTTTTTTTCTTTTGGGCTTTTGCTATCACCTAGTTCCCAGACTCTTGTACCCGTTTCTAATAGAGCAAAGAGCTTTGTAAACGGGGGCTGTGTGCCGTCTTCTTTCCACTGGAGCAGGACTTGTACACTATGGGAGGCTCCAAGGCTCTTTCTTCCAAGGTGGGAGACAGCCCAGCCAGCACACTGGAGCTAAATCAGCCTCAGGAAGGAGATGGTTGAGATCAGGAGGCTGTGCCTGCCAGAAGGAGTGGGGGGACAGGGGCAGGCATGCCAGTGGACAAAGGTTAGGAGACTGGGAGAGAACAAGGGGCAGGGAAAAGGCTTCCAGGATACCTTCTAACCAGCTCAGAAGCCAGAAGAGGCCCCAGGCCTCTGAGACAAATGGCACAGTGGTGGTCAGTAACTCCCTCTATAAAATCTCAACCAGGCGAGGGAGGAGAATCTCTTTTAGCCAAGATCGCCACACACACTAAAGAGAAAGCCCTGCTTTACAAGAACAACAAAACGCAATGAAAGGGGGGACAAGCAACTACCCCCTAAGAAGACTATACCGCTACCCCCCCAAGAGGTATTCCCACTGTGGACCTGTTGCTGGGATGGAGGGGGGATACTGGGGGAGGGGCTAGAAGATTAAACAGCAAGCGGATATCAGATAGTGCAATGTAAATCGCCAAGGTGCCTATAACTCGTTTTCACACTCTAGCCTTTCATGGCTAGATTAAAAATAACCCAGCACTGGCCTCCCAGCAAGGGGAGGTCCTCAGCTCTGTCACTAACGGCGGGGTTAAAGATGAGCCAAGGCTAGGGTTTTCACCTGACCACAGAGCTAAAGGGTAAACTGGTGACAGTAAATACAAGTTTATTGTTGCCGAACGTCAACAAAGTTAAAACTCACGGTAAAGACGCTATTCCTCCTTGATCACACAAGTCAAAGGTAAAGAGAGGGTAAAACTTAATTTCCCCATTTTAGGTCCATTCCAAGTTCTAGGCCACCCAGAGCAACTCTTAGCAGACTGGAAGTCTAAGCCAAATGACATTAAGGTTAAATGTTCCCTCTTGGTAGAGCATCCAAGGCCATGCCATCCTGAGAACGACCTAATACTCCTTCAATAAAAATCCAGGCTAAGGCCATGGGCACCCAGTTCTTTCTCTGGTGTGCCTGCACGGTGTCTCACTGCATAACCTTTTGCTTTGCACATTATTAAAAATATAACTGTCTATCCCTCATCTTCCAGCTCTTTCCCCTGATACCTTGACATCCATGTTGAGGACATGCTTCCTCTAACTCCAATAAACTGTCTCTGAGTTCCTTTCTGTGTCTGTTTTATTTTCTTTTATCTTTGAGACCAAGAAAGTGCAAAGGGGACTCGGCCTGCAGTGATGCCGTTTTCTGCTCACGCTGTCTAGAATGGTGTCAGATATGACAAAGTTTAACGAGGACATAATAGGCACCTTTGCGAGCTCAGGTGCCCAAAGCGGCATGCAGGGGCTTTGTGAAGACCAAATATGATGCCAGAAGGCAGAGGGAACCAACGCAGAGCTGAAAGTCCCTGCCCAAGGCACCAGCCAGGTGCTGCCATGCAGGCTGAAGGTCTGATGCTAACGGATCTCGTCTTACAGAGGCCTGTTTCTTATTTGAGATTTCCAAGCTTTTAAAACAGAGGGTAACTGACAAAACCAAGTTGTGGCATGTGGGTCTCGGAGATGTGTGGGCTAGACAGTCTGGAAGAGAAGAAAGACCTCAGGGAGGGAGCTGATCCGGGCATGGGGTATGATGCTTCCCACCCAGGTCAGGAAGATGAAATCACCCCCAATAATTGACCAACCACCAGGTCACGGGGGGTAGCTGTACCTTCAGCTCCAGGTCTGTGTAAATCTGTGGCCTCAGGAGGCTGAGGAGATAGGATGCTCGGGAGAACTTGAATCCTGGAACCAAATCAGAAGAACCAGTCACCCCCATCATCCCAGATCACCCCTGCCTCACCCCCACTTCTCAAGGACTCACCTGGAATGATCTCCTCAGTGACAGCTGCACCCCCAATCACATGGCGCCTCTCAAAGACCACAGTGTTCACCCCAAATCTCTGGAGGTATGCGGCCTGTGAGGACAGAGGGCCCATTCTTGACCCCTTGTGCTGACAAGGAGCCTCACTGCAGGGCCTACACCACAGCCTTTGGCTTGATGTCTAGATGTCCCCTCAGGTCTGGTGCGCTTATATCTGCCCCTCCACGCTCTAGCGGAAGACAACTGTCCTTCATAGAGGGGAGGTCTGGTGCCTGGGGGATGCACATTGCACTGTCTACCCTGCCCTGGATGTTCCTCTCCTTCCTCCGGGCTGGAGCAAGCCCTAGTCTTCCTCTCAGGCACATCAAAGACAGAATTAGTGAGGCTGAGAATGCCAAGTTCAGTTTCTCATTCTCATTTCTGCTGATCCATGTGCCCCAGTTCCATCACACATAAAGACAGAGCTAATGGTTACAGTTCCAGCTTCACAGGACTGCTGAGGGTTACCTTAGCTGCTCTCTAATAAGTGTTTAAAATATGCTTTATTGCATGTGCCCTGACACCTGTGGCAATGCAATAAAGGGGTGTTGTGGCTGCAGCAGAACTTTATGTGGGGGAAAATAACTGGTGCAGGATTTCTACAAATCTTTCTTTAGTACTTAGAGGGAAATTAATAAATATATATCGAGCTAGGCTAGTCTAGGCCTAGAGGCCTGCAGTGTGTGTGTGTGTGTGTGTGTGTGTGTGTGTGTGTGTGCATGTCTGTGCACTTGCATTGTGTGTGTCTGTCTGTCTTTGCACCACTGATATCAATGTGGCAATATGGTGAATTTCATAGGTCACATTTTGCAAAGTTCACTTGGTGACTGCTATGTGGGTGTACCTAGCCTGCCACCGTAGGAACAGTTGCTGTGGTGCTCCCTACTTTGCAGATGGGAAACTGAGGCTCAATGAGGGTTAACAGCTGGCCTCAGGCTGCCAGAGATGCTGTGTAGAGGTGTAGTAAATACAGTATCCTGATCTATCTCTCCAATCGAGAACAAAAACGATCAGAGCCTGGCATTGGAAAGCTGGCATGGCACACAAAGAGAAGCCATGTTTTTCTCATTCCTAGAATGACTTCAGTGAACCAGGCTTCTCTGAGGTCATGGAAATGAAAACCAAGCTCCTAGCAAGCCCACTGCACAGCAGTGTGTGAGCACAAAGGGAGATCTCTGTACCAGCTACAAAATACCGAACACTCCCCCCACTTGGCTACAGATAAGTTTTGAGATTCCCAGGTTGTCTTCATTTGCTGATAGCATCCACTCTGAAGCAAACTCTCATTATTATCTTTTTTTTCAGTTCTTTCCAACACTCTCTTCCTTGGAGAGCACAGACTGTCTCCAACTTGGTGTGAGAGACCCTTCCAACCCCAGGCTCCAACCTGCTCCTCTATTCCAGTGACATTTCATAAGCCTTAGACCTTCCCACAGGCCATGGGAACCCTTGCCTTAGTGACAGGACAAGGAAAGGAGCCCATGATGTCCCCTCTAATTGGCCCTGGACTGACACTAGATGCACGGACAAATTGCCCTTTCCTTCTTTGTCCTGCTTGCTTTTAAAATCCCTCCCCTTCACTGCTGAGAGCCACCTGCTCAGGGGTCAGTGCAGTGGGACCAAGGGGTACTCACTGCCACCAGGCCATTGTGTCCTGCAATGAGACAAAAGAGAAAAGTGTCACTAAATGCAAGTTCTTTAAACATTGAGTCCCCATTGTTATCCCCACACATCCCCGACCCACATTTGGATATGGGACACCCTCTCACGGGGGAGTCAGGAAGCCCCCCACCCCCGGTTCTGTTGACCTTGGCCTGGACTCTGTTCCTTGTTTCAAGGTCAAGGAGAAGTCCGCAGTTACTGGACTTCTATCCCTAGAGGGAACTGGTGACTGTGCATGGAACCATCATGGTTGACAGGACTGTGAAGGTGGCCATTTGCTGGCATGTGTGGACAGGTGCTATTCAGTCAGCTGAGTGCCACTGAGGGGGACAGTTGCTATCACACACATGTTTGACACAAGTGTGACTCATACCAGGCACAGTTGTGCCCCTAAAGGCTTTATCCACGCAGGAATATCTCTGTCAGTCCCCAGTGCTCTAACAAGGAAAAATGAATAGTTCAAAATAAAAAAACTGAAGTGGCTAGAACATAAAGCTTCTGGGTGTGCACCAGTAACAAGGCGGGCTCCATTCTGCACGGTGGGGTGTGTGTTGGAACCTGATTTCTCATGAGCTCCCAGTAATTCTCCGTGCAAGTGGCATCAGAGCTATACTGAGTGCCCAGACCCCAGCCTGCTCGGCTCCTCGCCCTCATGTGACAGCTCAGCTGTTGCTGGAGAATCATTCACAGGTGGAGAAAGGAACCAGAGGGGGTCAGGCAGCTGTGGGACCTCCGGTCATTTTTCTCCTTGGTGATAGATGCCACTCTTAGCCTTTCAGATGTCGGTAGATGGTTGTGATCTCTTAGCACATACATGGACCCAGTGTGGGCTCAATAAAACTCTCAGTTCTTCGTCTGACAAATGTCTACAAGAAGGGGAGCAGCAATGACCCCCATGATGGATTTCTCCATGGCTGAGTTGATTTTGTTTTAAATTTCCTACATGGAGACATCCAGAATTTTAGAGGTCACTGAGCCAACTTCTCATCCATTAATGGAGTCTCTGAAACTGGATTTTTCAAGCCCTTTTGCTCACGATTTACAAGAATAAATGTACCTTACCCCATGACCTGGCATACGGCTAACTAACAAATGTTTTCCCAGAACCAAAGCTCCCTGCCCTAGTGTTAACCCATCCTGTGAAAAGTCTATATATGATAATCTATGTGGTTTTATTTTAAGAATGTTAGATGCATTTCATAAGAAAGTTTAAAATAATACTTGTTAGACTTGTCATTGGTTTGAACCTCCAGTTGGAGATGCCATTCTCTGAATATACTTGTATACCCAAGGCAGTCAGCTCCTGGCTTCATCTGGAGTGGCCCTCGGAGAGGCATTTAACAGCCAGAGGCTGCCTTCATATGCAAGGCAGAGAGTAATGTGCATGCAACATGAAGTCTCCATAAGGATGCAGAACCTTGCGGTGCTGAGTGAGGAGAGCCAGTAGTGTCCGATTGTAACTCAGCCGGTGCAAGACCATCACAAATGTGGTAGCTATTTGACTTTGCATTAGTGGCAGCTATCAATCTTGGAAAACTAGTAAAGGCTTCCTGGCCAACTGGTCCCAGTTTGGCCATGAACGGATAAACAGACTTCAAGTGGCAAAGGGCAAAGAGGTAAACGTCAGAATCTTACTCCAGTCCTGTCTGACTCTCTTGTCTAGTGACTGGTCCCCTTCTGCTGCAGGATATGCTAACCCCCAGGCCTCAAGGGATGCCCACTCAACAGCTGATGGCCCTTGAATGGAGCTTGCTGAGCTTGGGCCCTGCTGACACCCTTTTCCAGAGTCACTCTGTGTGGGGTGCTGGGTTGATGTGTCTTCAATTGAAAAACATGGCCTCTAAATCAAGAGCACTGTCTATTTGATTTTTAAAATTGTGTGAGACGTGTCTTTTAGTATCAATAATTAACACAAGTGCGTATAATAAACATTCATGTGTGCACACATTGGAGAGGATGGCTCTCAGCATACACACAAAGAAGTCAAACCAGGCCAGCATTTATAGTGGTGTGATAAACCCAGAAAATGTGAACCTGCGGAGCCCAGCCGCCAAGAAATGTCTTCAGGCCCCAAGAGTGGGGTGGAATGCAGCCTGGCCCTAGGCTGTGCCTCACCCCATTACCCAGCCTGTCAGTGCTCTGAGCCTGAGTCAGCAAGATGTTGCAGGACCACCTCCTTGACAGGTGTCAATGTCAGAGGGAAGGCATTGGGGGAGGGCACCATCGGTGGATGTACAAAAGGGAGTCTGGGATACCCTCCCCCAAATCCATCTTCTTCTCTTTATGAATCAGCTCTCTTTCCTCTTTGGATGACCTCAGTGGTGAGGTGAGTACCAGAACTCAGGGCTCAGAGTGGCTGGATTTCTTTTGCCTGTAGTCCATGCTCTTTTTTCCTAAGCCATATGCTTTCTGAGTGAATTCACGGAGTTCGCTGTGGGAATTCACCCATTTCGCAGGATATACAGGGGAAGCTCCTGAGTTTACTTAGTCCCCCTGGTCACTCTAGACAGAAAGATTTAAATCCAGAAGGCAAGAACCGTTTTGGACCACACAGCAGGCCCAAGGTGGAATTAGAACCAAGGGCTCTTGACTCCCAGAGTAGGGGAACTCCATTAGTCTTGCTCACTGGGACTCCGGGCCAGGTTGTGCCCACAGAGGAGGGGATAGCGGGGGCTCCCTGGAGGCCCCCCCAAAGGCCTATGGGTAGGGCGCTGCCTTCCCTCCCTGAGTTCTGGCTCTGCCTTCTTTAACTTTACCTGCTCCTATCACCACGGCATCGTACTCGGGCTTCAAGCGTCCCCCGGCTCCGGACTGAGTTCGTTTCCAAGCTGGGCCGGAAGAGGAGTGCAAAGCCCTGTTGAGACCTTGGCGGCTGACAGCCATTTCTGCCCCCAACAATTTGCTTGCGGTCAGCTTTCCAGCGGGCCCAGACAGGGGGCGGAGCTAGGAGTTACAGCCCAGTGTCAGCCTTGGCCTTGGGCCACATTTCCCGGGGCTTGGGCTTCTGCAGCTTCTGAGTTTGCGCGTGCTAGACTTGGGAAGGGGGCGGGTAGCCTAAGGATCAGCACAGTTTGTGCCACCTCCAGTACCCAAGGGAGCAAGGACCAAAGCAGGAACAATTAGCTAGGTTTTCTGGAGCCCGGTGGTGGGATAGAAGAGGGCTGGAGGGAGGGGTGGAGCCAAAGCAGAGGCCCGCCTTTCCTGTGCCTCCTTCCTCAGTATTCTCAGTTAGGGCAGAAGTCTGGGGGCTGGGCAGATATCCTGTGAAGTGGGAGGGGCACAATCAAGTCAGACTTTACTCCTTCTTGCAGGTTGGAGTACGATCTTGCTAGGTGGCAGCTGCTCCGTGTGGCCGGAGCCTCCCAGCTACCTTTTCAGTACGACCAGGGCCAGGGCCTTTTGGCTAACAGAAAAGGCGACCTACTTTCCTGAGAACTGTGTGCTCTCTCCTGCACCCTTCACCCTAGGCTAGTATTGCTGGGCGAAGCGCAATTCTTGAGGGTCGCTCCTTTGAAATTCTGGACAGTTTTGTCTTGGTACCTTACACGTTTGGGATTCTCAAGGATTGGAGTTCATGCCTACACATCACCATAACCAGTGTGCTTCCTTCCTATCCCTGTGCCCTATCTCGAATGGGGGCAGGGGTCTCTTTGACCTGTCCACTACTCAGGAGTCAGTCATCTGTGGGAGAAAGGCACCAGAGGTGCTGCAATCCGAGCTGGGCGACCCAAGGGACTTAGACCCACCCCCTGATAGAAGACAGATAGGAGGAGGGGCCATGGCGACAATGAAAACTGAATTCCAAAATAGCTGGCTACCTTCTGAGAGTCAACTTTCTACCTTAAAACAAAAGCCTAGCAAGACTTTTTCTCTGCCAGTAGGACCAAAATGAGAAGTTCAAGGCCAGCCCAGGCCTTGTTTACCCCCAAGTTGTGGCTCTCTCAGCCTTCCTGTCCTGTTTTTTGTCCAAACTGACCAACTTGAATTGGAGGAAGCCCCTACCTCCAGCACGCTTAAAACCCCTAACCCCTTGGTTCTGGAGGCCCGAAAATGTGAGCCTATTTCCAGGTTCCAAAGGTCAGAGAGTTGGAACTCACCTCCAGTTCCTTCAAGGTTATTGTGCTCCACCTCAAAGGTCCCAGCTAGCCTAGCAGAGAGTTCGGCTCCCTCAAGGTTATTGTCAACAGGTGTGGTTAATAGCAAGACCTTGTGCTCCGGGAATAGAGAAGCAGATGTGTTCCTACCTCAAACAAAAGTCTAAGGTTCCAGCTAAGGTCTAAGGTTCCTTTGTGGAGATAACTTAGGATTCCACCCAGGGAGTGGCTTGCCTACAGGCTGTTTTGGTCTAGGGTGTAGGTGTGACTTGTTTTGTTCTACCAACAGGCTGTAGGACTATTGACTGCAGCCCGTGACTTTCAATTGGTGTGTTCTTTCCTTGTGTCTTGTTAAAGTAGTTTTTTGTCTTACTCCTACCTTTTGGGGCCAGGGGTATTTTAAGCAGAGGGAAACTAAATGCGGGTTAATTTCAGTACTCACTGGAATTCCCTCCTGATACTACCCTATATGTTTCTCTGTTTTATTATTTTCATTTGTGTCTTCATATCCTTTAATATATTTCTAATCCCCACACCTCTATCCTGGCAAGAGGTATTTTTGTTGAGGCTGGTCCCCGACACTTGGTTTCTTGAGTCCCTGCTCTGCATTGTAGACTGTCTTTTCTCTGCACTGGCCTTGCTGGGGGCGTGTTCCTTCATCATTAATAAAGTCTTTCTTCAACTGTTGATTCTGTCTGCTGCTGTTTGCTATGTTTGAGAATGTGTTTCTCTTGTGGCTCTCAAGATTTTTTCCCCTGCCTTTTAACTCTTTAACTGTCAGAGAAAATAAACCAGATCAAGACTCCTACATGGCAATAAGAACGCTGTCAGAAGGGACTCAAACCCAGAGGCTTGGGAAGGATGGCTGAGTAAGAGGGCATCTGAGAGTCCCAGGACTCTACACCAGGAACTGCCTGTGATCACTCAGAAGCTCCTCCCTCCACAGTCATGCCATCAATTAATGGTTGATACATTTAATAAAATAACTGCTTCTGCACTCAACATGGGGACATTTGTCTTGTCATTATTTGCTAAGCAGGTGGGGTAAAGATTTACATGGCATTTGTGTATTAGGTGGTATAAGATGTACAGAAATTATTTAAAGTAGAGGGGATTGTGAGGGGGTTAAACAAACGCTACACTTTTTACTTAGGGGACTTGAGCATCTGCAGGGTTTGATATCTCCAGGGGTCCTGGAATATACCACACAGAAACCCAGGGATGATAGTATAGCAAAGTCAAGGGTATTAGTTAAACAAGATACATCATACCATGTGACCAAAGTGCTGTGGGATAATACTCTTGTACACTGTAAAGATTTGTCACTCAAATTAGTTTAATAAAATGCTGATTGGCCAGTAGCCAGGAAGGAAGTATAGGCAGGGTGACCAAACTAAGGATGATGGGAAGCAGAAGGATGGAGTCAAGAGACACTGAGCAGACTTGGAGACAGCAAGATGGGCAGGTCGTACTGAGAAAACGTATCACCACATAGCAGAGCGTAAATAAGAATATGGGTTAACTTAAAATGGAAGAGCTAGTTAATAAGCCTGAGCTTATTAAGTCAAGCATTTATAAGTAATATTAAACCTCTGTGTGGTAATTTGGGGAGCCACTGCTGGGTAGTTAGGACCTAGTGGCTCTGAGACAGGAAACTTCCGCCTACATTTAAAGGAAAACTTTTATAGTTTCAAAGTAGGTGTCATGGGGGCTGGGGAGAGATAGCACAGTTGGTCAAGTACTTGCCACACAGTCCTGATAACCCAGAGCCCACAAAACAAACAAACAAACAACAAACAAAAAACCCTGGAGTGGTAGCTCTCCTGCACTTATAACCCCAGTGCCAAGAATTAAGGGAAGGAGACAGGTAGGTCAGCCAACCTAGTTTTCTGTGGGTTCTAGACCAAGTGAGAGAATCTCAAAAAGGTGAACAACTCTCAAGGTTGCTCTCTGGTCTCAAGCACGCATGTGCAACCTGCACTCCAGTAACATAAACATCCTAAATGGTGGTGGGCTGTAGGCTGAAGGAGGGTTCATCTGTATTTCTGTGCTTTGATTGGTTAAATAAAAAAAGCCGCCTGGGCCATTTGATAGGGCAGGACTTAGATAGGCGGGGAAAAGAAAAGAGGACGCTGGGAAGACTGGATCAGAGCCAGTTTCCATGAAGCTCCCGCGGCAGATGCAAGTACCGTAGATCCGTCCGGTAAGTCACCCACCTCGTGGTGACATACAGACTTTTATAATGGGTTAGTTTATGAGGTGAGGGCTAGCTGGGAAGAGGCTGGAGATAATGGGCCAGGCAGAATTTGAATGAATACCGTTCTCATGTTCTCATTTCGGGCATAAGCAAGCAACCAGCGGCTGAGCTGGCCGGCAGCTGGGGGCTTGGAAGCCAGGTGCTGGGAACCTACAACCCACACCTCTCCACCCAAATACAACAGTAGGCAAGGTTCTTCTTTAAAATATTTGATGCTTTCCTTTTTTCAGCCTTTCAGAAGCATGGTATTGAGGATCATAGAAAGAGTCACCCTTGTTGACTGTCCCCTTCTGAGGATTTTATTCTCAGTGTCCATTGTCCCCAACGCTGATCCCTACACACCAGCTTTTCACTGCAGGAGTTTCAGCCCAAGACTGACCTGAGGCTGGGCCTTGCACTTACTAGGGCACATGCCTCTTTTCACAGTGCAGGGCACCCATCACTTTCCAGAGTGGATCCACATTTCTGCCATGAATTGCCCTCCATCCAATCATTACCTCTCGGTCTGAGAGGACCAAGGCTGTGCCCCAACATTCTGGTGGTGTCTGGTTCTTGTATCTATCCTGAAGTAGGTACCTCTTGTTTAGAAGGGGGGGCTGTACCCCTGGGAGGTTCTCCTGACATATTGCTTTTCTAGGAATGCTTAAAGACCAGCAGAACCCAGTCTTCATGTTGGCCAAGGAAATGGGAATCTCCGGGTGGGCATAGATCTCAGAATCACTGCCCCAGGGCAGGGGAGAGCAGGCTTGGGCAGGGTGGGACTCAGCATGGGATTCTCCGTATCATCAGAAAGGCAAGAAACACAGGCACACATGGCTTGGATAATGATGAGAACAAACATTTATTGAGCACCTACGCCTTGTACCTTCTGACTACCCTGAGAGGTAGGTGTTACCAGGTCAAATGTGAAGAAACAGGATTCTCCCAGAGTTGCAGGTTGAGGTAGCCAAGCTTGGCCAGCTGGTGGGAGCACCTTTCATTTGGAGTAGGAAACAGCTCCCCTACTCAGAATGGCAGGAAAAGGGCGGCTCACACCTCCTGAGCACTAACAGCTCCTTTCCACTATCCTTCCACTATCCACTATGCCCAGAGAGGCAGCTCTCCATCTCTGACTGCACAGTGCCGGAGGTCAGCAGAAGCGTGGCATCCCCTCCCTTCAGAGAAGGCTTGCTCACTAACCCGTGTGGGAGAATCAGCGGTGGCCTGTGGGAGACCCAGGGCTGCTGGGGATGGGAGGAGGCATAGCTGTGGGGAATGCCAACAAGCAAGGTTTCTAGGGATCAGGCAGAGGACAGCACCCTCCACCTAGGGCAGAATCACCCGGGAGGCCTCTCCCAGGCGCCTGGCCAGCTGGCTTGCCTGCTGCACCAGCAGGTCAGTGGGGATGACGGACAGGTGCAAGGTCAGTAGCTCGTAGCACCGGACGGGTTCCGAGGGGCGGCTCTTGCTGTAGTAACGCAGGAGCTTCCTGCAGGAAAGATAGGGCAGAACTCAGGCAAGGCCATCCTCAAAATGTCTACCCCACAGTTCTCACAGAATGACCTAGATTGTGATATCACCTATTGTTCCTAAGCTCCAGTTCAACCTAGGGACACAGTCCCTCTCTTGGGCTCTCTATCCTTGAACAGTGGTGTTTTAGCTAACGTGTGTGTGTGTATGTGTGTGTGTGTGTGTGTGTGTGTGTGTGTGTGTGTACATGCGCGTGTGTACTAGTAGTCTGGGGTCCCTACTGAAGTCTTCCCATGCAGTCAAGACTGTGCCAGCAGCAGGACAGTAGGGACTTGAGTGTGCTTCTGGGGGGTTCCTCTCTCCATGTGGGATTCTCCCCCAGGTTTCTGTTATCAGGGTAGCTGCTCACTGTTGGAAAGGTCGCCACCAACACCTGGGGTAAATGGGGCTTGAGGGGTCCCAGCCTCACCTGTAGTAGTCACCCCCCAGAACGCCAATGGGGACTGAGTCATCTGAGAGGACAGGCACCTCAATCATCTGCAGCTTGCAGCCCTGTGGGAGGAAGAAGGAGCAGAAGGTGGGCTTGAGGGAGATACATGAGGTAGAGAGCCCTGGCAGGGTCCAACTGTGTGCCCTACTCATGTGTGCCCTATGCTGTGTGTGTCCCATGTTGGGGACAGCGTCTGTACCTTTTTACCTTGTTTGGGAGGCAGACATAGCCACCATCACCTTATACATCGGAGTGTGGTCTAATGTTCAACTCTGACCACACTTTGTACCTTTTGCTACAAACAGGTGGAGCTGGGTTACTGAGGAGCTCAGAAAGGCCCAGAGAGAGTGACCTGGGGTGGGGTGTTCTTTCAGAGTCTTGAGAAGCAAAGGATTCACAAAAGACCCCAAGTCTCTGCTTTGAAAGAAATGGGACTTATTTGGGCAGGATGAGGCAGGGGAGAAACATGCGCACTGTGCCAGGCACAATTATGGGGCCTACAGAGTCTCCCAGAGAGGATCAGGTGGTACCATGAGGCCTGCCCCATAGGGAGATAGCTCAGCAGTAGTCAGGGACACTTCTGTGACCTGAGTGCCCTCCCACAGCTCTGTTGCATCCCATTGCCTTGTGGGGCCACGCTAGTCACCAACTCCTTGTCCCTAGAAGCTCTGGCACTTGGAGGGCACTTAGAAGATTAGGAGTTCGGAGAGCAGGGCAGCAAACCTTGGGTCCTAGCTCCATCATTTGAGTTTTGTGGACCTAGCCATGGGGATAGGTTTTGTTGACCCATTTTACAGATGGGGACACAGTGCTGTCTTGGAGATAAACACCTAGCAATGTGTCCCCATCTGTAAAATGAGTCAACAAAACCTATCCCCATCATTCCCCCAGGCTGTGAGGGACAGATGAAGAAACTACATTTCACTATAGGAAGGTTGAGTGGGGAGACAAGAACAAGATCCAAGAAGGGTACCGGAACTGAAGGACAAGAGAGTCTGACGGAAGGAGGCGTGACCCTTAGACAATTGGCAGGAAGTGAGAAGGAAGCATTAAGAAGGAGGAGAGGGAAAGGAAGGGGGCGGGGAAGGGAGAAGCGGTGGGTTCCAATGGCCTGGTACCATGTGGAGGTGAGGTCTACAGAACCACACAGGCCAGTTAGAGACCTGAGCCCTCCTGGAAGCAACCCCTGAGCAGGCTGGCCAGCTGCTTTGAACTTGGGTCTCCCAGATAGTGGGGGTCGCGGCAGCTGACAGTACTGCAGCTGTAGCTGAAGACAAAGCACCTTGTCAGACCAGGGAGAGCTTCCTGTCGGCTTTCATCTACCTAGACAGCCCTGAGCCCCTGTGCTGGGCTTACCTGCTGCTCGCCAGGGACAAGAGGAGATGAGACAGACAGACGGAAGAGTGCAGAAGAAAGGCATCCAAGGGTTTAGAGCAGTGGACAGCTCTCAGGACCGTCCTGCCCAGAGACTGGGCAAACCCACCATGTCATTCTCGAACCACAGGAAGTAGGAGCAGCGGAAGTCCCCTTCCTGGAACAGCAGTGTGGTACAGCCCTTCTGCAGGTACCTCCGTGCCAGCCGCACCAGAGCCCAGACCTGGGGAAGAGGAGATTGCTTAGTACCCACTCTCATGGCCATGGCCTCCGTACGGAAAAGCAGAGGCCAGAGCCGAGGAGTTCCTGGGAGTTGAGGACATCTCAGAGGTAGGACACAGTCTGGGCTCAGAGTAGCGGGGGCAAACCATCACAGGGCTGCTGTGGAAGGGATGCGGGATGCCCTTCTGTGTGCTGTGGATGTTTCATCACCTTGGTTAATAAAGAAGCTGATTTTGCCAATAGCCAGGTAGAATAGAGCTAGGTGGGAAATCCAAGCAAAGATAAAGGGAAAAAGAAGACAGAGTCAGGGAGATGCCAGCAGCTGCCAGGGAAGAAAGTATAGAATAGAAATGGGTTAAGTTGTAAGAACTAGTTAACAAGAAGCCTGAGCTAATAGACCAAATAGTTTGAATTAATATGAAGCCTCTGAGTGGTTATTTTAAAAGTGGCTGCGGGGCTGGGAGGGACGAGAAACCTCCAGTTTTATGGAAGGGCTTCATGCAACTTTACTATACACATGGCCCAGAAAACAGACAAGAAGACTGTGAATAAATCCACTTGCCCTGGCCTGCAGGACTGGGAGGCAATGGCACGGGTTCTATGCCAGAGGCACTGGGAAGCACACTTAAATGTGCGGTGAGCCCTGAGCTGTGGCATCACCCAATCATAGGTGAGGCCCAAATGTAGGCTCACATTGGGATGGCTGGAAACAGCAGCCCTGAGGGGCTTCCTGCTTTAGGTCCCTCCCTGGGATTCTCTGCCTAAAGCAGGTACTGGCACCTAGGTTGCCTAAGAGCAGCCTGAGGGAAGATCTTTTCTCCTTGGCTTGCTGGTGTAGGAGGGATCTTCTGTATTTCTGTGCTTTCATTGGTTAATAAAGAGAATGCCTTGGCCTATAGGATAGGACAGCTCTTAGGTGGGCGGAGTAGACAGAACGGAAAGCTGGGGAGAAGGGAAGAAGCCAGACGCCATGATGCTCCTACCTGAGATGGACGTAGATTAGACTAACGCTGATAAGCCACAACACGTGGTGATACACAGACTATTAGAAATGGGTTAAACTAATATGTATAAGAAGTTAAGACTAATGAGCCAGGCAGTATTTAAATGAATCCAGTTTGTGTGTAATCATTCCGGGTATAAGCAGGCCGGAGGCTGGGGCAATGGGGGCGGCGAGTTCCGCTCGCCTCTCCTTTTACTACAGTTTGCCCATGTAATGCCAGGACTGGGAAATGACCCATTCTGTCAGAAGCCTCAGCAGAAGGGATGTGGGATTTACTTCACACTTGACCATAATGTACTATCTAATTAAATCTGCAACAGACACAGGAGCCAGCTCCAAACTCCAGGAACACAACCCGACAACACAAATAGATAACTTTAATAGCTCCCGTCTGACTTCCTACTTGCATTTCTGGGGATCCATACCGAGGACATCCAGGGAGGACTTAGGCGTATGCACAGGTACACCCACAAATCATTTCTAAGAGTGACTGTCTGAAGACCATCTAAAGGTTCACCCAGCAGGGAATGGCTTTGTGAATTATGCTACATCTGCATGATGGGAAATCATGGGATGGCTAACGGTGAGGCATGAAAGAGTTAGCAGGATGAGCCGCACCTGACACAGTGTGAGGTTAGAATGTGTCGCACAGCCCTGCGCATGCAGAGGGGGCAGCACTGGGATGAACCGGAGGCAATGGAGAGCAACGGCTGGAGTCCCCGCTGTACCAGCGCAGGAGGCGGAGGAACTGGTGGTAGGTGAGGAAGGTAGGAGGAACTGGTGGTCCCTGCTCTGTGAGGTCATCCATGTTTAGTGACCCTTGCCCTTCACACTAATATTACATGGGAAACAGTATCATCTTCATAACAATATTTGAACTAAAAAGGAACTGAAATGTAACTAAACCATGCCAAGACCACACAGCCGGCAAGAACAGAGATGGCTTTACAATACTGGCCTTCCACCATCTAGCTTATTTTACCTATCATGATACACTTTATGTGGACAAAATAAAATATAGTGTTCTAGAAATGGCAGAGGTTTCTCTTTCTTTTAAGAAGAAAAAAAAAAAACTACCAGTCTGTCATGAAGAAGAGTCAGTTAAATTAGAAGAACAAAGAAAGATGCTTCCTTAGCAGAAATCACCCAGTTTTACACTTGGCCAGGGTGTGGGTGTAGCTCAGGGGCGGAGTGCTGGCCCAGTACATGAGTCTTGGGTTCCATAGCTAGCATGACAAAAATTAAAGAAATCAAACTGTGTTGTAGAATTTTCTTTTTTTGAGACAGGATTTCTCGGAAGTTTTGGAACCAGCTGTCCTGTCCTGGAACTAGCTCTTGTAGACTAGACTGGCCTTGAACTCACAGAGATCTGTCTGCCTCTGCCTCCCAAGTGCTGGGATTAAAGGTGTGCGCCACCACCACCTGAGTCATATTGTGGGGATGTTTGTACACTATGTAAAGTGTGTTGCTGTGACTGGTGTAATAGAAAGTTGAATAGCCAATAGGCGGAGGAGCCAATAGGAGGTATAGGCGGGATTTCCAGGAAGAGAAAGGAAAAGGAAGAGGATGAGGAATCTAGGCATACAGGAGTTGCCAGGAAACAGGGAGAGGAAACAGGAGGTACAAGAAGGAAAAGAGGTAATGCCACATGATAGAGCATAGATTAATATAAATGGGTTAAGTTATAAGAGCTGGTTTGGAAGAAACCTAAGCTATAGGCTGGACTTTAATAATTAATAAGTTTGTGTCATTACTTGGGTGCTGGTTGGTGGGACAAAGACTCATTACAAAATTCTGATGCTCACATTGGTTGACCCTGCTGTTCTTTCCAGTTCAGCCAACTCAAAAGATCCTTGCTGAGCACTCACTTACGTTGGGTGTTGACCTGGTTCCAGCACTGTAGACGCTAGGCACACCACCGAAGTACATCAGGAGCGGCTGACAACATGCACTGAGGCTCTCTGGGTCTGGAGGGTAAGCTGCTGGGCCTAAGGAGCTCACGGCGGATGTAACCAGGTGCACGGGTAATGGTGGGTGAGCACAGCAGTGCTATGCTGGACGTGATTAGCGCCACAGAGACCAGAATGGCTTATTTCTCCTGGGTCAGGGGTCAGACCTCAGTGACCTACCCTGACAAGCAGCAGTTACCTTGGCTTTGACAAAGGCAGCCAGGGGCCCCTTGCCCAACTCAGAAGACATCTTTTTGCTGCTGCTGAGAGAAGGGGCCACCATCTGCCCAGTTGTACGGTCCACATAGATGAAGTGCACCAGCCCAGGGAAGTCCTCTAGGTAAGTGAACGCCTGAGTTAAGGGGCTTAAACGCCAGCAACAGTGGAGACAGTGGGGGTGCCTCTTCCCTGGTCATGGGGTTTCAGTTCTACACAGGTGAGGCTTAGGGGACCACGGGCTGCTCATTAACACAAGTTTCTGCCTCCACTAAGGCCCAGAGATCTCATTTTCCCTTTCCCTCAGCTCTCTCTCGCTCCTCACATCCAGTCTTAAGGTTCTCAGCACCTGCAGGTTTAATATAATCTGCACTCTACGGGAGGGAAGATGTCATGTTCACAGCTGGTCTTTCCAGGAACAGCACACACCTTGAGGCTGGTGTGTGAACAGAGCCACTTAGCTGACGAACGAGCCTGGCTGACTGCCCACCCCTCACCGGGATCTTGTTCCTTTTCACCTGAGAAGTTGGAAATATCACATCTGAGAGGAGAACAGACTCCAATGGAAGGGCAGTGGCTTATGGATAAGGGGCCTTGTGGCTTCCTGCTCCTCTTCCTGCTTAGACAACGATCCCAGAGACAGACACAAGAGAAGTTGCTTCAACCTCCCTGAAGACCAGTATAAACAAAACTAGTTCCTAGAATGCACAGATGTGTGTCTTGGAAACAGGGCACACATCTACGGTGGGTCTTCCCAGAGCTTTTGCTTGCCACTGCCTTGTGACCATCCATGGAGCTCTCAAAGCAAGTAGATTATCCTGTCCCTCATGGAATAGGACTGATGTTCTGCTGGATGGAAAACATGGACACAAAGGTCCCTGAAGACTTCTAAGATAATCCTGGAGCCATGGGGATTCTGAGATTTCAGCCGTGGCACATGGGACGCCATGGCAGGAGAAAACACATCTAGCTTCCCCTGGGGTCTTGCACCCCGGAGACTCGGGGCTTTCTGGGGCTAGCTGAGGCAGGCAGAGGATATGACACCATGGTGACGTTCCTCCGGCTCTTCACCAACAGGAAATCCTTCCAGTCCAGGAGTCGCTCTCTGGAGAGGGAGGAGACTGGAGCTAGGTGGCTGTGCAGTGCCCTGGCCACCTCCTGCTCCCTCGCGTGTGCCACCTGTACTTACTTCATGAGTTTCTGGACTTGGTCCTGCAGGTGCTGGGGCAGGTGTGGGCCTCCCCTGCTGGGTGCAGTGGCCAGGAAGCTGAGCCGGTAGATGGCACACAGTTGTCGCTTCAGCTTTGCACAAGCCTGGAGCAGCCTAGGCAGTGACACCAGGGAAAGAAACACAGAGCCTCTGGCCACAGACCCTTACCGCACGGGAGGCAGCTACCTGGCTTTCCCTAGTGGCATTCTTTGCCACACAGCGTCTCCTTGAACCACACTATCCTGCTAATAAGTGGGAACGTGACTTGCCTTAGGTGGTGCCTGCTCAGTGCTGCATCGGGTACAGCCAAGGCTTCTGTCTCGTGTTAGATTCTCATGTCCCTGGCCTTCATTCCTCTCCATCCTCCCATGGCCTAACCCCAGCTCCCTAGGACTCCCTTTCTGTCATTTGTAACTCCTTGATCTTATGTCCCCAGGGCCTGGGAGGACAGCAGCTCCCTCTGAACCGCTCCCCTTCCCCTCAGTGTGGTTACTTACGCCATGGATGATCCTGCTTCACTTCTAGAAAAGGCCTTGGTCTTAAACTCCAGCCAGGAGCTCTGTAAAGAAGGGTAACAGGTCTGTTCCGGGCCATGTTCTGCAGGGAGGTCCAAGGGAAACCCCACCTACATCCTGATGCTCCAGGTACACCTGCCTTCCTGCAGCCAAATCTGGCCTTATGGGCAATCACTTAGCAGGGCATGAAGTGAAGGTCACATGGTGTTGATGGGCATTGACATGTGCCCATCAGAGGGACTAGGTGAGTCCCTCAGGGGAGCACAACAAGCTGGGAGACTGAAGAGAAGTGGTTGTTGCAGGTGGCCTGAGGATGGGTTGGGGTAGCCTCAAGGGATTTCTGGATGCCTCTCCCCAAAGTGAGAAGTCAGCACTGCAACAGCTGTGAGCCACCACAATGCCCAGGGCACCTAGGATACCGTGCTGCCCACTGACAAGCCACCACAATGTCCATGGTACCCTAGGATACCGAGTTGCTCGCTGACAAGCCACCACAATGCCCAAGTACCCTAGGCTACCATGCTGCCCACTGACAGGCCACCATGATGCCCAGGGCACTTAGGATACTGTGCTGCCCACTGACAGGCCACCACGATGCCCAGGGCACTTAGGATACTGTGCTGCCCACTGACAGGCCACCATGATGCCCAGGGCACCTAGGATACTATGCTGCCCACTGACAGGCCACCATGATGCCCAGGGCACTTAGGATACTGTGCTGCCCAGGGATAAGCCACTATGATTCATATGGCTCCTAGGATAATATGCTGCCCACTGACAAGGTCTCTTCTAGAACTCTATCACAAGGAGGGCCTTGATGGGCGCCTGTGATGGCCTGGCCACTGAGTTTCCTACATATCCATGCTTGGTCTCAGTCTCCACGCTGTCCTACTCTCCATGAGGTCAGCTGGGAGTGGGCCCCATGATGGGCAGGGCAGGTTCTGGCTGCACTGACCATGGGCTGGCTACAGAATGACTATGTAAGCAAGCCCGTGCCCTGTCTAAAGGATTACAACTTCGAGTTCTGCCAAATTCCTACAAAGAGGTTCCGAAAATGTCAAGTCCAGCTATTTGGTTTTTAGCATTTAATGAGGACAACTAGGGCCATAGACTGAGGCAAACATGGACAGGAACCAGAGCCGTGTGCCCCTCATCTACTGGAGGCGAACTGGGCCCACTGCCCAGTTCCGTCTCTTCTCTGCAGCATCTGGGTCCTACCTGAATCTCCTGCCCAACTCGATTCTTGACAAACTTGTCCATCTTCTGGCGCAGGTCTCCAACAAAGGGCTGGGAGCGCAGGGCACTTCCGGGCTCCTGACCCTCCTTCAGCTTCTTCTCCAGTAAGGAGAAACCATCCAGCAGTTGGTACAGGACCAGGGCCAGTGAAGTGCTAGAACTCTGCCAGGGAGAGTGGATGCCAAGATGGAATGGGGCAACCAATCAGAGGCCGGCAGGCCCTGACAGTTGCCAGGGTGGGACTGCAGCTCTGTACCTTGGTCAGCAGCACCATGTTGATGCCTGGCCACAGGGGCAGGCAGTACATGGTGTGTGGCACTAAGGGACAGTAGTTTTCTTTTACATTGGCATCCAGGAAGATCCTTCTGGGGCTGGGAGTGTCTGGGGAGGGTGGCACTAGCCCCTGGAAGGTGTCCTCAGCCGTCTGTGGAGGAGAAAGACCTATCAGTGTGGTGGAGGAAGAAAGGCCCAGGTTCTTCTATAACTTGGGCCCACCTACCCATGGCTTCCGTTTCTTGCCCAGCCTATAAGTCACAAGGAGCAAACATGCCTAGTTTCCCGACAACCCACCCATGAGGTCTCCATGCTGTTGAAGGTGCCCTAGCAGCTCCCAATCTCTCTGCTATCTGCCTCTTAGCTTCTGCCGGGCTGTTCTGTCTAATCAGGATTGGATGCCATGATGGGTGGGGAGGTGCGGGGCCTGGGTGGGTAGTGGGGCCATCTGAAGAGACACAGAGTTGGGTGGAGGAAAGCTCTGCCTTCAGGTAGAGGATTTAACATGCTTGACATTTCAGTCACCCTCAAAACATTCCAAGTCCTTCATACTGGGGAAACTGAGGCATAAAATAACTGTATGAACAGGACTCCAGTGTGAGGTGGGGGACACAGGGGCTCTGCAAGCAAAAGAAATCTTTTAGTGGGAAAAATTAGGGAATTAAAGACATCATTAGAGATACCACAAACATTTCTCTGTAAGGAGGTCACTCTAGTTATATATACAACAGAAAGTGGGAGCCATAGCTGATTGTTCTGGGAGCTGCGGAACAGATAGTAACACGTGCATGGATGGATCTCCAAGCACTCCCACATGCTGACAGGCTCTGTGGAGACAGGAGAATGCCTCAGTAGAAAGGACGATGAAGTACAGTGGGCGCCAAGTGTGAAGAAGAAAAATGCACACAGCATGCACACATCTTCATGCAGTGTGTGTGTGAGAGTGAGTGCATGTGTGTGTGCTAAATAATAAATACTAGAAGGAGACCCCTAGAACGTTCTCCATCTTTGAGGGTGGGACTGGGTGACACCCAGTCTCTTCCCTACTTGACTTTGGTTATTTCTCACATCTAAAAATAAGGAAGATATCTAAACTTCAATTTTTTTTTAATATTTAAAACTTAAGTTGGACTTTCATTTCCAAGAACATGGGGGAGGCCATCTACCTTGCTCTCCCCAGCCTTGCTTTGGTGCCGAGCTGCATTAGGGAGCCTGAAGGAGGCAGTGGTGCAGCTCTGGCTGGTGGAGTCACCCAAAAGGGAAACCTCAGTCCTCAGCATCCCAGAGCAGAGGTGCCTGAGAGGACGCAGAGACTCACCTGAAAAGCAGCGGTGGGTGGGGTGCCACCATCCAGCCAGAGGATGCTACCTGCCACAAATGAGAACACAGCTATAGACACGGTCCCATCTCCCACACCTGCAGTTTAGGGAGGCGTCTAATCACTGGCGGTGTCTAGATCACTGACAGCTCAAGTCATTTAGCACAAAGCACTGGGCATGGCAAGGCCATTTCCTGTGCTGTAGCCCCAGAAAGCCATTCCCTCAGAGCTCCCCAGTGCCAGCTGAACTCTGCATTTCCAGGGTAAAAGCAACAGGGACAGAAATTTCCTGCTGGGAACTGAGCTGGTGGCAGCATCTGGAGGGGGCACATCCCTCAGACCCTCCCTTGTCCTCCACCCCCTCCTTGTTTCTGCTCTCTGTTCCTTCAGGTGGCCCTACAAAGGGAACATCATTTCCCCACTCAGTTATTCACACACCAAGCTTGCTGAGCACCTATTGTGTGCAGGGGATCTGAGCTTGATTTCCACCCTCGGAGCTCGCCAGCCTATTGAAGCCACTATGTATTTGAAATATTGCATGTTTGTAGTATTATCCTCTCTTGCACTTCATTGCAAATAACCCTCATTTATAAGCGCCCTCCCCCTCTCGGGTGGCCATGCTTCAGAGCTATGCATAATGTTCTGGCATCTTCGCACTCTGCTTACAAATGACTTGCACCGCAGCCATCCATTTGTAAATCAGGTGGTTGAGACCCAGGGACGCACTTACTCCATTTGTAAGCTGGGAGTTCCGTGCTCACCAGAACATCATGAACGGCACTGGGGCATACAAACCGGGCCACCCAGAGAAGGGGGTGATGATGGTACCAGGGAGGGTCATGATGGACAGGGAAAGAACTGTAAGGTGGTGAGCTGTGAAGGCCAAGGCCATGCAAAGCCTGCAATCACGCCATAGGTCACGGGATAATTAGTGAAGCTGGCTAGGGACTCTCCCCACCCCCCAGAAACAAGCTCAAGCATATGAATCATTCTGTAATCTCTGGGTCTCCCAGGTGCCCTGAAGCACAGTCCAGACCTAACTAAGGCTCCAAGACACCTAACTCAGTGTGAGCAACTTTAGCCATACGTGATAATCACTTGGGGTCCTTTGTAAGAAAACCCTGCACAGCTCAGCCCAATTAAGTCAGAATCTCTGTACAAGCTCATGGTTTGGAAAGAGCCCAGGGGAGCCCAGCTGCAGGTGGGGTTGGAATTACTTTCCGGCTCAGTGCACACCACAGGTCCCCTTCAAGGCACACCGGGCTCACCTGCGCCCAGGTCTGCGAACTGACTCAGCTGTGCGGAAGCTGGCTAGGGCTGCTAAGTGCAGCCAGGGCTGAAAGGCACTGGTCCAGGGAAGGTACACAGCCAATTCTTATAATAGTCCCCAGTGTGTCCCTTCCGCAAAGCCAGCCTTCTGTCGTGTGGGTGAGCCATAGGGTCTCTCATTTTATCCCAAGATCTTGGTTCTTTCCTGTGATGGTGACAGCCTAGCTTTTGGCTTATCTCCTCCTCTAAGCAATGCTGTGTATTCAGATGTCAATTTGAATATTAATAGTGTTAACAGTACATTTTTACTACTTACTCACAGATCCTGGAAAAACAGGTAAGATTAAAAAAAAAACCACTGAAACTGAATATTTAGACTCTAAAATGTGATGGAACCCAAGGGGTCTATGAATTAACTTTACTTACTAACCTAACTATTAATTAGAATGAAGATAGAGGAGCAGAGAAAACACACAGATGCGGCTGTAGGGGAAGTACACAGAGCTTTGGGGCCATTGGCACAATCTTAGCAGTATTTGGGTTCAACCTGGGGTTGATGGGGAGGGCAGCCCACAGAGCTTAATAGTAACAGCCAGAGTGTGTTCAGCCCTTCACAAGCGATGAGGACACACTAACTCCCAAGGCTGCGGACTGGCTTCTGCCCCATGATGCCACCCACCGGCTCCATGGGCTTCACCTGAACTCTGCTCGCCTGGGGACGGAGCAGGTGTGAAGTACTCCTCAGTGAAGGAGACACTGTCTGTGTCCTGGGAAAGAAGACGTCACAGTGGATGAGGGCCAAAGGCCAGGTGGCTTCTTCCAGCTGCTTTGGCTCAGAAAGGCCTGGCCTAGACGGAGGCAAGATGGGCTGCCCTCTTTCCTCCCAGAACAGAGCACATACCGTCTCCTCAGAATTCCTGGTGGGCCCTGAGGTGCTCTGGCTTCTAACCTGCTGCACTGGGATGTTTTGGCTGCTCAGGGGTCTCCTCTGGGGGAAAAACTGCGAGAACACCAAGATAATGCAGTCATCGAGGTTGATCTGGCTGCTCCCACAGCCCTACCTCCCAGCTCTTTATAGAAGCCCTCCGCTCTACCATGCTCTGTGAGCAAGCCTGGGGACATAGCCTCCAGCTGTGCAGGGTACTTTGATCCTGGAAATTCTGACATGTTGGTATCTGAACTAGCATAACCTGGTACCGCTAATGACACGATCATGAGGCAAGGCTCATATGATGCTAGGTTCTATGTGGCCTGTCTCCTTTACCTCTTAGGTTCGTGCATTAGTGACACCACCATGTTCCCAGTTTCCCCATTGCACAGAGAAGGAACTCCAGGCTCAAAGATGGCAAGTGCTTGAGTGCTGGGTTCACACAACTAAGAGGAAGATCCAAGCATCGAACAGGACCGACTCCCCAGATCTGCATAACCTCTAGATTGCCCTTTCCAGAATTCTCCTTCCATTTTAGAGTTGGAGGACAAAGGCTGCCCTGAGACCTGAAGGCTGTAGTCATCACTGTCATCCTCTTCTGTGGTGTCTTGGGTGGGCTGGAGGTCCTGAACGAGAAGGATAAGCGCCAGGAGATCTGCTGGGCGCAGGGTGCTTGCACCATGGCTGCAGAGACAGGGCAGGGCAGCCTGTGAGCAAGACATTTAAATCTTGCTGGAGATATACAAGGTTTAAAGATTAGCCTATCAACTGTTAAAATCAAAGTTTTACATATATAAACAAAAATTAGCAATAGACTCTAAGTGTTGATTAGAACCAACCCCAAGAAGGGAGAGGCATGAGGTTTGAGACCCGAGCCTGGGACAGGTCTGGGCTGTCAAGATCCTGCAGACAAGGGTCTGGAAGGGTTTTGGTTAAGGTCAGGGCCTCAGGGTTACCTGGAGTAGAAAGCCAGCAGCTTGCAGTGCACAAGCAGAAAGGCATGCAGGGCCTCCTCGCTGCCCCGCTCAGGGCTGGAGTTGACAGCCTGAACCACGTGTCGCTCAAGCGTCTCGATGCTCAGTTCACAGAGCTGGGGGTGAATCAGCCGCTCCACTGCCTAGCCAGCGATTGGCAGCAAAGGAAAGCAAGTCAGTATGTCAGCCTGTGCTGGGGGCTTCATTCCCTCAGCCTATAGGGCGCTAAACGCTAGATGCCAGGTATGAGAAGCTGGGAGACGAAGATGGGCGATGTCAAGTCTGTGTGAGTCCAGGCTCTAGCAGAGGAAAACAACATACAGGAAACAAGGAAAATCAACTGTAGTATGTGCCACCCAGGAACACGTGACACTGAACTAGAAAGGAATAGCCGAGACCCACTGACACAGAGTGTTTGAAGAAATGTCCCTGAAGAGATGACTTTTAAACTGATAGCCAAGGAACCAGAAAGCCTGCCAGACAGAGCAGGGAAGAAGCAGAAAGCAGTGGATACAAAGGCATGAGCTGAACAGGCAGTCTGCAGAAGTACTGTCCAAACGAAGAAGGAGCTAAATCCTATGAACAGTTAAAACATTTCTCAGGGTTCGCAAGATGGCTCGGCAGATAAATACGCCTGTTGCCAAGCCTGATAACCCAAGTTTGGCCTCTGAGAGCCACACAGTGGGAGGAGAGAACTGACTCCTGACCTCTGACCTCCACTGGCATGCGATGGCACCCGTGCACCTGCCCACACTCACACATACATTCACACACACAAACAAATGTAAAAAAGTGAAAAGATTTTCACAAAATATTATCGACATAATATAAATGATGACGTACAAAGGCATTTTTCATGAGATTGTTGTATCGCTATCAGAGCCTGGTTACATTACACACTCATCAGAGCTGAGTCTGGAGCAGCTGCATCCCAGATGGTCAAGAGCTACGAGTACATTATGCTGAACTAGACACGAGTGTTCCTGAGTCTGATGGATGGCCATGTCACGGCTGTATAGTGAGAGAGGTCTGTTAGGAAGGTGGGTCGAGATGGACATGGCAGAGCCTCCAGGTCTGGTGGGTTTGGGGAGGGGTTTGGATTTCATCTTAACTGCATCAGGCCTCTTCCTGCAGCAGCCTTTCCTGGTGCCCAAGAAAGAGCTGGCCACGCCATCTTTTTGTGGCCACAGACTTTAGCGGAGAAGGTAATACGGCACCAGGCCACTCTGCTGTGTACTTAGAGTGTATGTATGCTTGGTTTCCTCTCTAGAGCAGGGTGTATCTCTAGGCATCACAGTATGGCCCTTCTTCTGGCGCAGAGTAGGTCCGTTTCTGGGCAGAGGGAATGAGTGGGGATGAAAGACGAGTGCTTTCGGATCCACTTCCAGTTCACGAACTCTCTCCTGTCGTGTCTCACTTGCTCTTCAGCATAGTCTGAACTGCTTCACCAATCAGCTTTCACGTCTACACCACCTGTGAGAGTTCTTGTTTAAATCTGCCTGGCCATTTTGGAATCTTTTTTTTTTTTTTTTTTTTTTTTTTTTCCATTTTGGAATCTTTTACTATTTCTATTTGTGGTGTTACTTTCCATATCTTCAATTTTTAAAAAAGATTTATTTATTTGTTATGTATGCAGTGTTCTGCCTGCATGTATGCCTGCATGCCAGAAGAGGGCAGCAGATCCCATTACTGATGGTTGTGAGTCACCATCTGGTTGCTGGGAAATGAACTCAGGACCTTGGAAGAGCAGTCAGTGCTCTTAAGCTGAGCCCATTCTTTAGGAGTTTTATTTTGTATTTTATCTATAATTCCAACTCCTGGATATCCAAACCTGTTGGGAATTGATTGCCTGATGCCCTGACTCTCACTTATGGTAGCTCAGTTTCTTGTATATCTGTCTTTAACTATGAGCACATTTTACACACACACACACACACACACACACAGACACATACACACACATGTACACACACATGCACACACACACACAGACACATACACACACACATGTACACACACACAGACACATACACACACACGTACGCACACATGCACACACACACACACACACACACACAGATAGACAGAAGAAACAGACATACCCACCCTCTAATTTAATACTTTTCAAAGAATAATGAGACTGCACAGTATCACTGGGTACTTGTTACAGCTGAAACTCTACAGCACCTGCTCCAGCTCGGCTGAACAAGAATCCGTGGGTGAGGATGCTTTGCCCTTCATGAGCCCACCTGCTCACTCTGACAAATGTCATGAGTGAGATCCACAGAGGGAGCCTGTGTTTGCCCTCAAGGGAGTGGAGAGGATGACTGGCCAAAGCCACCTGCCTTGCCTCCTTTTTCTGTTTACTGCTGTCCATTCTAGTTTAATGTAGTTTTCCCTGGGATGAATGAGGTCAAAGAGACCATTGTCAGAAGGTTCTGTGATTTATCGTGAGCCCTAAATACTGGTCTGAACCTCACCCAGAATCTAGTTGCTCACTATGGGAAGGTGCACTGGAGTACCTAGCCCACTTCATGGGCAGAAAGAACAACAGGACAATTGGGAGAATTTCGGGGTCCACCCATCCTCTTGCCCATTATGGTCAAAACATGGTCTTGCAGCTGGACACCTCTAGTGACCTGACACCCCCAGGTCCGAGTCACCTCCACAGCAAAGCTCTGCTCCTGTTCCCGCAGGTGGCTGTATGTCCCCAGCAGTCTCTGAAAGTGCTTCCACACTCGGGCACGCTGCTCCAGGTCAGGGGGGCGAAGCCTGGGAGAGAGAAAGGGAGAGCAGGGGTCAGTGGAAAGCTGGTCATCTCCAGCCCCAATCCAAAGACCCTGTCCCGGGTCAGCATCAGACACCTACGGTGAGGCCAGCAGTGCACAGAGAGGCAGTGAGCATGGACAGGGAACAGAGCTCAGGTCCCAGGAGGAAATGATTTCACTCCTGGGCTCTTTCTCGTATAGATATATAAGCCCACCTAGGGGTGGGGATGCAGCTCAGAAAGAGTACTTGCCTAGCATGGGTAAGGCTGTAAGTTGATCCCCAGATTGAAATAGATAATCAATCAATCAATCAATCAATGGCAGCCAGAAGGAGTCAGGAAGGCGCCTGCATTTCCTAAGCTTCTGATCTACACAGGGCCCTATAAATAGAGAATCTGGCCTACACTCAGGGTTAAATCAGGGGTACTAGCCAGTCCCAATACTGGTGGCTGTGTTAGGCACCCATGGCTACAGATCTAGTCTGTGTCATTGACGCCACAGCCTCTAGGGCTAAAACGATCCATGAAAACAGTGCTGGCAGATCTAGAAAGTGCCTCATTGATGAACATGTGCTCACATTCCTGCAAAACTCACAGCACTTCAAACCATGTGACTTTTCCATTCATGTGAGTGAATCAGGCAATCCCGATTCGTATTCCTTTGGGTCCGCCTTTCAACCCACCCTTCTCCATGGTCCTTTCTTGCTCCATGTATGGTGTGAAGTACGATGCCACACTCAGCCACTGAGACTCTGAGCGTAGGCCCAGTATGTCACAAGGTTGGGGGAACTGCATATTTTTCTGCAGAGAGTTTAAACAGCTTCATTGAGAAGTTAGAAGAGATAAGCAAATGACAGAGCACTGGCACTTGGAGCGCCAGGCTGGGATGCTGCCACTAACCGGGTAGGTGGTGCTGAGGAGGTTGTCTAAAGTCTCTGCCCAGTTTCCCCATCCGCAAAAGGAAATCAGAGTGGATGGATGGTCACCAAGGCCCTTCTGGGCTCTGCTTTTATGGCCTGACTCAGCAGAGGACCTGATGAGACCAGTGACTCACTCCTTCCGGATAAGCTGGCCGTCCACAGTCACCAGCCCGAAGTGCACCTCGAACAGGTACTTGAGCACACACAGCTTCCTCCGGAGGTCCCCCTCGCTCTCACTGTGGTCTCCATTGATGGCGATGAACAGGCACTCTCCAAACTGTGGGCAGTCACCAGTGTCAGTTGGTCCCCTGGGGACTCCCTTTGCCTTCCAGGTCTCAGAGGACAAATAAGGGGAGGGCGAGGCCCAGAGGACTCTCCTAAGCTGTAGATTCCGCTTTCCAAAAAGCTGTACAGTCCAAGGTAAGAGAGAGGCACCCAGGCTCCCAAGGACTGGACAGAAGTGGACCATGGGTGTACTGAGGGCTGCAGGGCCATGTACTTACCAGATGCAGGACATAGAGGTGGTTGCCATTTTCTGTGGAGAAGCTGGTGTATGTGTCTGAGAGCTTCTCCAGCATTGTCATGGAGGAGATGATGACTGGGGCCAGGAGGGTGCTGAGCTGGTCCTCCAGGGCAGGGAGCTGCAAGGGAGCAGGCAGAGCACTGCTTACCCTGCAGGGATGCCTGACATTCGGACACTGCCTACCCTGCAGGGATGTCGTCACCTGACATTTTGACACTGACATGATGTCTACAAACAAGGTGGGACACATTCATAGCTTGGACAAGTCTGAAAGTGTGCCAGATACTGGGGATAAAGAAACAAACAAGACCCAGGCCTTAGAGTAAGAGATCCGCAGTGTTAGACCTGTCTGAGGGGTCACTACAGCCCTGATGGGAAAGGTAGGAGGAGAGATTGCTCTAGACCTTGTGTGGTGACTGGGAGGGTGGGCTCAGACTAGCAACTGTGTGGCTCAGAGTCCAAACTCAGAAGGAAACATTCAAGTAGGTATGTCTGACTGCAGTCACAGGCCACATGAACCCAAAGAGAAGCTACGAGTGCCCAACACAGAGCCACAAATTTACTTAAAACATGAGAGTAGTTTGGGTGAATTTTTTCTTTTGCAGTTCAATTGTGTGGTTTATCAGGCATGAACTTGGCAGATACTATCCTGTCACGAGGCCAGAAGGTTGGACAAACCTGCAAGACATTGAGCCACATTTCCCACCATAGAATCCTTGGAGCATCTAATTGAGAGCTCCGTGACTCCAAGGAAGTCTCTTAGGCATATCAACGTCTACGCCATTATTATATTCATGGCTACCTCGGGGACTTTGTTCCAAGAAAACAAACATGTGAGCAAGCACGTTCACAACAGCAATCTAAAATCCCAAAGAACTGGGAAAACAGAGAAATGACCAATCCTAGAGAAATAGCTAAATAAGTACATCTAAACCATAGCTTCTTACACTGGAGGTCACAATACTACACAGGTTTGACTAACCAAATAAACGGGTTACAAAATATCTGGCAATAGTAATGAAGTTCGGAATGTTCAACAATCAAAACTAATTAAAAATAAAAAGGCATAAAGGGTCAAAGGCAACTCTGGTCCAAACACACCAGCCTGCACTCTGTGTCTCATGCCGCCGGGCCATGAAGCACCAACGAACACAGCCTTTAAACACCCCAGTGCAGATTCGAGACTAGTGTACGTTAGGGATTTCATTTTTTTTCTTTACTGTACACACCAGTTTTCTGTTTTTATAGAAACATAATGATTTACTTATGGAGGACAAAGACTTAATATTTCTTATTGCCATTCCTGAACATATAATAAATTAGTCTACCTCAGACTGTATTGTGTTACAATATTTAATTTTAAAAATAGATATTTGAGTGATTGACTTTAATTTCACAAAAATAACTAGATAAATTTTGATATGGTTTTAGGCAGAGTTAAAATGGCAGTAAACATACTTCTACTATTTTGTGCTAATGTTTAGATGAAGTTCTATTCTTGGCATTGACAATTATAAAATCAAAATATCAATCAGCTCAGAAATATTGAAGATGCTTTATGTGCTGCAATACCAAACAGTACGGGAAAGTTTAATTAGTTTTTAAAAAAGATTTATTTTATTTTTAACTTGTGTGTGAGAGAGAGGGGAAGAGAGAGAGAGAGAGAGAGAGAGAGAGAGAGAGAGAGGGAGAGAGGGAGAGTGGGAGGGAGGGAGA
>JAQHUG010000175.1:2769055-2785436 GCA_028555095.1 Dicrostonyx torquatus
AGGGCAGGGTACCCTGCCCCCTCTTAGGGAAACAGGGGGAGGGAAGAAGGGTGATGGGGTAGCGGGAGGGCCTGGGACAAGGGGAGAAAGTATAACTTTAAATTATATTAAAAAAAATACAGTAAAAAAAAAAACCACCAAAATACCCATACACATAAAACCAAAAAACACCCACCAAGTCCCAACCCATGTAAATATGTAGTTCACAGCCAATGTGTTTATGTAATCAAAAGCTGGAAACAAGCTAAATGTCCACCAGGAGGGAAAAGAAGAAGTGAATTGTGGCCCATGGATATGATGGGATGCTGCACAGAAAGGAGAGGACTAAGTGACTGCGAGATGCTAAGACGGATGAAGACACAACAAAGAATCATGCTGAGTGAAAAGAGCCAGCCCAAACCAAACACAGCCCAAAACGAACCCACCCCCCGCACGGTGTGTGAATCTTCTAGATAAGTCTACAAAGCACACTCATCAGGACAGCAAGATGCTTACTGGTTCTTTAGGGGCTGAGGCAGTAAAAAAGGGCTTACAACTTTGGGCATGGCAGGCAGTTCAGCGTTTGAGACTGAATCACAGATATAGACACATTAAATCATATACTTTAAGTCCAGTATATCTTATAGAGCTGTTACAAATGCATGCCTTACGCGGATGCCAAGCTTTTGGGGTAGAGAACCCACTATCTGGTTTCCCTGATGTGCGGCTAAAATTGGCCTCCTTTCCCCCTCACTGGCCTAGAGGTATGAAATCACAGTACTGAGAACACCAAAAGGCTGCCTCTGCTGTGCAGGCAACTCAGCCCTCCTGATAGCCGGGCATTGGCCCTGCCAAGCCCTCCTACTGGCCAGGAGGAGGCTATGTAGGCTCCTTCCCTTAGGTAGCTTTGCATGGGTCCTCTCCCACTTCCTCCTGAGACAGCCCATCCTGCACTTACCTCCTCCTCCTCATTCTCCGACTGCCTGAACTTCAGCCTGAGGCTCTCCACAAACTCCTCATCTGTCCAGTAGAAGAGCACCTCCGCACCCTCAGTGGCCACCAACACGCACTTCATCTTCCAGGGAGAAGCAAGAGTGAAGGTCACAGATGTGAGTTCAGCCTGAGTAGGAGCTGCAGCCCATGGGACATTCACGGAGCCCTCTGCTGCATGCCAGCCACCGCCGGGGGCGAGAGCCATTCTGGGGTTTTGTTACACTCTAATGAAGCAGTGACATCAGGATTGGGGCCAGGGAAGGTAGGTGGGTAAGGGAAGCTGGACAAAGCCCACAGTGGTTCAATCCACTACCCTCATTCTGTTCTCCACAGCCCCAAAGTGGGTGGTGCCCACCTTTCCATCCCCCACCCCGACCCCAGAAGAGGAAGATCATTTACCTTGGTGAGGAATATAGCAGAGTTTCCAAGGAGCTAGATTCCGGCCAGTTCAGGGTACAACAGAGCATCCTTGGTGCTGCAAATGCTTAAGGCAGAGAGGGTGTGAAAGCGTGCAGAGATGCTGGTCCCCACTGCTACCTGTTCCCAAGAGTGGACAAGCTGAGGGCTGAAAAGTCACAGGTTTCCCCATTTTGGGAAACATGAGCTTGGAGAATCCTTTATGTGGAGCAAGTGTGGATGACATACTTAATAGTTCCTACCTCCTCTGCTGCAGGAGAGGTCTTGTTCTATATTCAGTGTCACTCAAACACAAAGTGGGTCAGCAAACCCACCCTGAGCAGCCCCAGAGCGATATGAGTGAGGGATGGGAAGTGCCATAAACTAACAAAAAAGCATCAGGGTTTGGTTCCAGTTTGGGCTTTCCTATATCACATTCAACTCTGAGCTTCAAACTCCCACTGGGAGATCAAGGAACAGATCCCTGCTGCACCTTCCTCCTGTTAAGGGAGAGTCACCCGGAACCAGCCAGATCACAATCTCAGCGCTGTAGGCTCAGCTTAGGGATAAGAATGGTGTTTGGGTGTCATTCTTATTTCCCAGCTTCAAATGGCAGGAGAAACAAACTCACTCCAGAATCTTCCCTGTTTTGATAAAAGGCAAGAAGAATCTGAAGCCAAAAAGGAAGGTTCGCTCCTCGGGGTTCAGCATCTTCTGCAAAGAAACTCTGAGCCTGGCTGCACCACCCTCAGACTTGGCCTTGATGACAACTTCCTGGAAACACGGGCATGCTTCTTGGTGGGCATCAGGTTTTACTGCTACAGTAATTAACTTCGAAGGTTGCTGACCTCACTTTCTAACTTTTGTTCTCCTTATATCTTGGAGAAGGGCCAGCCTGAGAAACTGCCCTGCATCCACTTTAGCACCCAGACCACAGCAAACTGCCCCTGTGGCCTCTATCCTGTCTACCACAGTCCAGTGAGGGTTGGAGGCCAGGGGCAGAAACAGCTAGCTTAGGATGGTGTCTCGGCCCGTGCCATTTAGCACTGCGTCACGGCGGTTATTTAGCACTTCAGCAATGCCACCCTCAAATCCTCATGCCCCCTCCCCGAATTTCACGGTGACCAGGTAACTAAGGCCTGGCTTTTGGCGACCGCTCCGAAAGAGCGTGAGACTGATGCCGTCCCCAGGGACCCCCGGGCCTCTCTGGGCTGGGAGGGCTGAGCGGCGGAGCTGCCCACCGAGGGACTACCCAGGGTGGCGCTCGGACACCAGCGATGTCCACATACCAAATCCGCCGCTCTCAGCGTCCAGCATGTAGCCAGCCCGCGGTGCGCTTCCGGGTGGAACCACGTGACCCAGCCACATGACCGGGGCGTGTTGTGTAGGTTCGAGCCCCGCCCTGATCTGGCTTTGCTCTTGTTTGGCATTGCCCTTGCCGCGGAGACCACTGCTCTTGCTGGTCACCGTCCTAGAGAGCTGCGGGTGCTGGGGTGCGGTGCCACATTCTCCCTGGCATAAGGAAGGCCGGTAGAGGCACCTGCTGCGTGCCAGTGACACTGCATAGGGAACAAACTTGCTGAAGAGGGGACAGAACCTAGGAGTTCTTGCACTTCTGCCGGGCCCTTCCCAGCCTCTAGTTTTCTTGCTGAAGCAGGTTGTGTGTGAAAGCTGCCCTTTTGTGGATGCTATTCCGGACTTACCCGAGCAGGAGAGCCCAACTGCCTCGCGGGCGCGTGCTGTGGCTCCTTGATTTACAAGGGGTTTCCCAATCCGACTGAGGGCTGCGTACACAGTTTTTTTTTTTTTTTTTTGTGGTGAAATGCAAGTCACTATCACCAGGTAACATCGACTAGAATGGTTATAATTTTTTAATGGATAACAGTTATTCAAGTTTACAAACTGTGCGAAGCAAGAGGAAAACACATCACCGAACTCAGCAGGACAGCGTTTGCAGACATCAGGCCCCTGGGAGGGAGTGTCTGTGATGTGATTGCACTGTGTGGTGGAGTGGTTTTTGTCTTGAACTTGTGATTGCAACCTATTTAGATTTTGTGTGTATTTGGAGTGAAGGGGCTGGATGCCTATTCAAGTCCTCATTGGGTACTTTGGTGCAGCTGGGGGACTTTGCATTCAGCCCAGCAGGGGAGCAGATGCCAAGATCCACAGGAGCATTAACACCCCCACCCTGGAAACACAGAAGCCAAGAATGAGTGCCTCTGCCCCTCCAGCTACCCATGCTATAATCCAACAGGGCATTGCTCCTGCCCCTTCACCACCCACTCTGCCCAGCCCGGCTCCACCACACAGCTCCCAGAGGCCTGCTGTCTGTGAACGCTGCCCTGCTGAGTTCGGTGACATGTTTTCCTCTTGTCTCAAACAGTTTGTAAACTTGAATAACTGTTACCCATTAAAAATTTATAACCATTTTAGTAGATGTTACCTGGTGATTGTGACTTGCATTTCACCAAAGACTAATGAATGGTGCTGACCCTCTCTTAATGTGTTTCTCTCCATTTATGTATCTTTTTGAATTTTTTGCTTTTGAAGAAGTATCTATTCATATCTTTTACTCCTTTTATTGACATACATTTTTTATCCACTAAAACTGTCTGTATTATTGGATTGTAGGAATTCTTTGTTTTAGATTATACACATACACATACATACATACATATATATTAATTCCCGTATGTTGTCTGTCTTTTTACTTTATTTATGTGTGCGTGTGTGCATGTGTGTATGTCTGTTTGTGTGCACATGCTCAGTGCCATCCTTAGGAATGCCATCCATCCCCTTTGAGGCTTGGTCTCTCACTGTGCAGAGCTTACCAATTAGGTCAGACTGGCCGGCTAGCAAGCTCCAGGAAACCACTCTCCAGAATCTAGCACTGGGATTACAAACACAGGTCACCTCATCTGGATTTTAATGTGGGTTTTGAGGATTGAACTCAGGTTCCTGCACTTGCAAGGCAAGCATTTTACCAACAAAGACATCCTCCTGGCCTTATCTCTTTCTTTTTTGGTTTTTCGAGACAGGGTTTTTCTGTGGCTTTGGAGCCTGCACTGGAACTAGCTCTTGTAGACCAGGCTGGTCTTGAACTCACAAAGATCCACCTGCCTCTGCCTCCCGAGTGCTGGGATTAAAGGCGTGTGCCACCGACGCCTGGCAATGGTGTCATTTGAAGCGTCAGGGTTTTCAATTTTGATGTAATTAAGTCTAATCTGTTTTTATGGACCAGGAGAACATTTGATCATCATACGTTCCAACTTGTCTCTCTGTGTGTGTATGCATGTGTGGTAGATGTCTGTGTGGTAGATGTGTGTGTGTGTGTGTCTATCTCTGTATATGTATATGTGGTAGATATGGTGTGTGTGTGTGTGTGTGTGTGTGTGTGTATGTGTGTGTGTGTAGGGGTTGCCCATGAGTGCATGTGCAGAGGCCAGAAAATGACGCTGTTTGTCCTGCCCTGTTCCTTTACCCCTTATTCTCCTGAGATAAGGTCTCTCCCTAAACATGGAATTTGTCACTTTTTGGTCAGACTGGCTGCCAGCAAACTCCAGAGCACCTCCTGCTTCTGCCCTGTTGGGGTTACAGGCATGTGACCACTCCTGGCTGGAGATCCACACTCTGGTCCTCATGCTTTCATGAACACCTAATGCAAAGTCATCATTTTATAGACAAGGATTCTGAGGGCCCATGGTCTCTGGATGTGGACCTGGCTTCTGGTTCTCCAGTGCCCCATTTGCCCATCTTGCTGCTTGTTGAGTAGCTCCTTCTTCTCAATTGAAATGTTCTTTTTTGGTGGATGAGGGGTTTGTGAGGCTCAGGCTCACAAAACTTAAAAAGCCTTAGGAAGCTCAGTAGATTATAGGATTCCCACGGTTCCTCCCCAAGGTTATAAAAGCTAGGGTGAGGAGACTTAGGTGTCACTGCCTCCTAGGGAGGCTGCCTTCAGGGCTTGCTCTCTGCCTGAGTTGTGCTTTCTGTGATGCACTTGCCCTTGAGTAGCCCATGCTCTGGATGTCACCCTCGTCAATTCGTTGGCACATTAAGCTAGACTTTGAGGGAATCATTTCTTTGATCTGTTGTTGATGCCTTGTCTTGGTTGAACTGACCTTGTTACATCTTTGCAGAAAACATCACACATTACTTAGGTTTTTAAATTATGTTTTAGGTATGTCCAGTAGAGGGCACAGCTTCCAGTACCAATGTTCACTAGTGGACAGGCATGGAACAATGCAGATTGTTCTGATAAAATGAGCTATGAACCAGGACTGTCACAACTCGAGGAGTGGGGCAGGTGGAGAAGAAAGCTCATTGAAGTCACTGTGGGCTGTGTAACAGGTTCTGTAGATTTCAAGGTCACCATACAAGCAGTCACTCGATAGTAAAACCATCTGTGGGAGCTGTGCCGTTGATGCATTCCCCATCTCCCAGCACTCTTCAGCGTTTTGTGTTTCATTTCCACCAAGCAGAGGTAGGAAAGTGGCTTTCTAGACAAGGACTTTATTTTCTTTTTCTTTTTTTTTTATTTAAGCCTCAAATACCTAATTTATTTAATGTTAAGTTGCCCAAAATCCCATCATTTCATCATGGCTAACACAAGGACTTTATTTTCTACATCTTATTTCTAGATGGGCCAGTGGACCTGAGCAGAAGGGATGTTACTGCTAGTTCCAGGTCAGTCTCCTAGAGAACTATTCTCACTTGAGCCTACGTGCTTTCTCGCCTTGTTTGTCAACAACTCATTGGTACCCATAGGAGCCT
Organism: Dicrostonyx torquatus; assembly: GCA_028555095.1. Classification (NCBI taxonomy): domain Eukaryota; kingdom Metazoa; phylum Chordata; class Mammalia; order Rodentia; family Cricetidae; genus Dicrostonyx; species Dicrostonyx torquatus. Next base: position 2,775,194 of record JAQHUG010000175.1, read on the forward strand.
TGAGGGAAGATTGGCAGTGGGTCCACGTCGGTCTGGATGCGAGTGACTATGTGGAACACAGCCACTGCCCCATTGCATCACCACCAGCTGAACTTTAGGTGAGTTATGAACAAGGGCTAAACCTTGGTCACGATAGCCATTGAGATTATGAAATTTACATATTATTATAATCCCATGTTTCTTAACTAATACATCAATGGCATCTAACTTGAATTATGAAATATAATTTCTACTTCTTATGGCTGAGGCAAAGCTTGTTGTGGGGGCAGGAGGACAACACTGTGAAATCCAAGGTCCCAGGGTTAGTGTTCATGCAGTCAGACTTAGGTTCCAGGTGTGGAAAACCGCTGCTCCCCTCTCCTGGACAAAACACCCTGACAACAAAAAGTTAAAGTAGCCATGTTTTATTTCTCACAAAATATTACCAAAAAATAAAAACTACATTATGGACTCAAACTCCCCGAAACCACCAGGTTTGCATAAAGCACACACTAATGTGTCTTCCGGGTGGGAGAATTAACAGCTGTTAGACTCTCTGCAGACACAGCCTTCGCCGGGAGCTGCTTCTGTGCTCGATTCAGTAGCTTCCAGATGAGTAAAATTAAGCTTTCTTTCTGTTCTTCCCACAGTATAATTTATTACATAACACAACTTGAACAAGAACCCGCGGATGTTTTCCTGAATAATAATTAGAAGAATAATGTTCCTGCTGTGGGTTGTCAGAGGGTACCCTTTCCACTGCTGGCTCACAGAATTGTGGGAAGAATTCATGAGCCAGTCAAATGGAGACTTCTGGGCTCCTCCCAAATGCTCCTAGCTCTCACAGGGGCTTCTCTGGTGTTTAGAAGAGAGTGGTGATGATGTGCTTGGTTTATTCTTATGTTTCTGAGTGGAATTTGCAAGTGTTTGCATGCACTCTCACTCCTAGGCTGTTGTTATACCATTTACTGTTCAGTGTGGGCAGATGCAGACTTCCAAACCTGAGTGATGGAGAGGGGGAGACAGGGCTGTGGAAGTGTTGGTTGGTTCTGCCACCTACCTCCCAGGATGCAGAAATACCCAACATCATCACAATAAGCTGGCTCACTGTGGTGGGAATGGTCCTTAGATTGTTCTACAGGGAAACCCAGAGAAGCTGAGTGGAGAGGCCACTGCAGGCCATGGTGAGCGTGGATGCAGAGGCTAGTCATGGCCCTCCTCACAACAAAGCTGCTCCTGGACTCTTTCAAACCTGAGGTCGGCTGCTGTCCAGGAAGGCGAGGGAGTTCTCTGGGGGAGGTGTACAGGGTGTTGTGACAGCTAGCTGAGGGCCACAGGGAGTTGAGGAAAGGGTGGCTGGTGTCATGTTAATGGCAGGGTGTCATTGAGCAGCTTTGGACATTCAGCAGAACTTGGTCTAAGTCTGTTCTGTCCTGTTTATCTGGATGGGTGTGTTGGCTCCTTCTCTAACCCTCCTGGTGACAATAGGGTCTAAATAGTGCCGAGAAGATGGCATCCCAAAAGGAAGGGCAATGCCTTCACTCTGAGTGTTCTGGTAGGATAGCTCATTAGCATTGCTTCCGTTTGGAATACTTCTATCTTTCCAATGGGTAGAGCCTAAGAAAAGGGCACAAGTAATCCTAAAATTGAACTTTTCACTCTGTCTTGGAACAGCAGATTTCCTTAAGTGGGATCCCTCTTGGAGACAAAGTGGCTGGCCAAAGGGAGAATGTGGAACTAGAAAGCAGGCTAGTGGGAAGAAACAACCAGCAGGCACACAGTAGGGCTGACTGGGAGGAAGTTCTTCCTTCCTTGCCTTCTCAGAGACATATCACTATCGCTTTGGGTTGCTTTGTTTGTACCGCAAAACACTGAAGCCCTCCCATGTTCCGATGTTTTGACCATCATAGGGATCTACCTGGCTTGTCTTTACTTCTCCAGAGGTCTAGCACTGACCTTCTGTTTTCAGAAAGGTAGCCATTCTCCATGGCTTGCAAGGCACAGCCTGTAGCCCGAGTCTCCGTGCTTACAGGACCCCTGAGTGTAGCACACTCGACAAGGATGCTTGTCTGACCCAGAATCTGCTGGCTGTGGCCTCAGTGGTTAACAGCCCTGGCACTCCAGTGCTCACCCCTGATGCTAGAAGTGGGTGGACAGCCTTCAGGCAGAACCTATCAGCTACCCTTGTCCTGCACGAGAGCACAGGGCTTTGAGTCCACCCTCCTTGGGCCTAAGTGTGCAGGAAGGGAAAGACTGCAGGAAGGGAAAGACTGCAGAAGGAATCCTGGTTTGGGAGCCCCCGGTCTAGTCTCACAGCCGCTTGAGTCTGATATTTCAAGCCTTTTTCTAGCTAGAGATAATACTAATATCCCACAGTGGCAGCTTTCTGCAGGGCATTAGAAAAATGGGGACTTTCTCTCTCAATAACAATGAGAATTTATTCTGAGGCTTTGTGATAAGAAATGAGAAAGAAAATCATTCCTAGAGGCAAGAGGAGCAGAAAACCATCTCAACAAAAGGCACAGACTTCTCATTATGCGTGATTACTCTTTCAATACGCATTTCCACAAGCCCATTCTTTGGTTTAAAAAGAAGGGCTCTTAAGTCTTTCATGATCTGCCATATCTTGCTTGAGGAAGGAAAACTGACCCAGAGAAGTTGGCAGAGGGTTGCTTTACTCCTTCTTCTTCAGCCACCTGCCTCACCCTACTGCACTCCTGCTGTGGGACGTGAAGTTGTGTTTACCAGAGACTGTCTCTGGGGGGTGAATGCGAAAGGCAGAGCCCCTACGAAGAGAAGAGCAGAGAGCCAGGCGCAAAATCACTGGTTTAATGACTGTTCCTCCCACCCATCCCCAGGGCACCAAGACAGATGCCCAGAAACAGAACTGCCATGGAGTGTGATGTTCTAGTGAGTGTCTTGGTGGCCTGTGGGTAATGCAAACCCTCCTTCCACGAGACAGAACTGCAAGGCTCTGGGGACAAACTCCCGCGCTTCCCTCTTCCCCCTTTAATAGCTCAAAAACAAACAAAACTTCAACCTCTTGGGTGCAGCATTTAATTCACAAAGACAAAAGCAGCAAAACAACCTACAGTCTGCAAGGCTTGGTGAAGAATTAGTACATATTTACAGAAAATGGGTTTGCTCTGGGCTCTGGAAGTCTTGGCTATCCTGGGCAAGCAGAGTCTACCAGATGAGGGCCAAGTCTGTGACATGAAAGGCCACTGAGCTTGGTGACTAAGTAGGCCGATTCTGGATTATTCTTCAAATACACATTCCACTGGGTGATGCTGGGCAGAATAAGGACCCATCCCATGCCTCCCAGGTGCATGGGGATGGCAAGAGTGATTTTAGTGCGGGGCTTCTATGTATGAAAGCAAACTAGCCCAGGGCCTGGCACTTGGGGCCTCTGATTACCTTGCTGTTATCAGGGTCTGTGCAGTTGCCCTCAGACAGGTACTTAGAAGAGATTTTGATATGTGTTCAAGGAAAACCCATCTGTCTGTCTCCTTTCCTTTCCCACACTCCCTGGCTTCAGCCCACATGTGTCTCTCTTCTTTTCCTTCCTCCCTACCACCAGTGTCAGCACATCTCTCTGTTCTGGAGCTTCCATGGAAGGTACCTGGGAAGGGAAGCTCCTTGGGAGCCTTACTGGGTTAAGAAGACTCATGGGCCACCCTCCGGATGCTTCCAAGCTGACCACTGACGGGTCCAGCCCGTCCTCAGTCTTCTGTTCTTGCCCTAATGTACCTGCTGTGTGATGCTCCTCCTCTACTGAAAGTAAGCACATCAAAATCCGGTCCCACTGTCTCCCTTATAGGTAGACTAAGATAGTTGGCTTCCCACTCTCCAAGCTGAAAAGCATTGGGCACCTTGTTAGTCTGACTTTCCTCTTGTCTCTCACTTTGCAAACTGGACCAAATCCTTATTCTTCAGGCATCTCAGGAACGCCCCCGCTGCTTCCCTCAGTGATGGGCCTCAGCTTCTTCCCCAGGCCTGTCTATTCACATCAAAATGTTGCCACTGACTTTTCTGACACCCAGGAGAGTGTCAAGGATCCCCTACCTCCTTAAAAGCAGCACCATTTTTGGCATTTATCCTGAGGTCAGTCCTGTCCGCAGAAATCACTGCGGTGCAGCTTGTTTCCAAAGATCCCATTCCCTGTAGCCAAATTAAAGTCAGCCACAGGCCTTAAGTCAGTCCTCTTGCCTGCCCACCTTGGAAGGTTTCCACCTATCATTGCCAGTTTTGCTATCAGACCAATTCCCCATCCTTCTTCAATGGAGCTAACTGAAAACTTTGTACCATGCTTAAGTGCATACACCTGGGGTATGATGGCTCTGGTCATCTTTAATGACCAGAGGGGTTTTCTCCCTAGTAAATGCCACTGAGACTCAGCTATGTGGTAAGAGGCAAAAGGGTTCAGCTATGCTTACAATGACTTTGATTCATGCCTCCTTCTTCTACATGGTCTGGGTCAGTCTAACAACTAAGGGCTTACTGTCTTGAGTCTTTGAAATCCTTTCAGTTTGAGGGCAAGGACTAAATTGTTTTATCAGATTGGCGTGTGTGTGTGTGTGTGTGTGTGTGTGTGTCTGTGTGTATTTGTGTGTGCGCGCACGTGCATGCTTGTGAACACACGTGTATGCACTTGATGTTGCCATGTGCTTTTTCTTTGTACTACAATTCTCTCCCTCCTGGCAACATGAAGAATGATGATTTCTTTTGGTGGAGCCTAATACATTGCTCTGCACTCAATGAATATTGTTACCTGACTCCCATTCCAAGCCTGAGGGAATCTAGATTCACAGAGGAATAGAACCTTACAGACTTCGGAGTCTGACTGTAATTCTACTTGTGAAGCACCCGCTTCCCAGAGGAATAACAAGTGATGGATGCCATTGTCAGAAACCCAGATGCACACACTCATACATCAGCCAGGAAATTATATAAACAGCTCACCCAGCAGGCCAGAGCTGACTCACCCATTTGCTTCCCATGGGAAGAGAGGTGTCAGGAAACCCAAGGCAGCAGCAGGAAACAGACAAAGGAGGAGTTGGAGGAGGATTGGATTTGCAGCTCCCCCTTGCTTTTTCCTTCGTCATCCTTTGCTGAGGGCAGCAGCAGTGGTAGCAGAGCTTGGGGTTTGCAGCTGCATTGCTGTGGGATCAGGACTCCAGGCAGCTGTTTGGAAACACTGCTCTGGAAGGTGCTGCCTGCTGTTTGTGAGGTGTGTGTCAACAGACACACACCGTTCTCTTTGCATAGGAAGAGAGGGTGTCTACATTTTCCTTAGGGATGGATGCCACCTACCTAGGCTAAGCTCACACTATGACTTTTAGTCTCTTTAGAAAGTCTATGTTGATTCCAGCCAAATGGAAGCAGAGGCTGAGGACTAAGGGAGCTACAAGGGGGGAAGAGTAGGAAAGCAGCCCAGCAGGTCCACCAGCAGCTCTAAAGCAGAGGGTGGTTTACCGATAGCGGCAGGCCAAAGCATTGACATTCTTGACCACATAAAAGCCCATGGTGACTGGAGGGATGACCAATGTCCGGCCAGCTCGTAGGGGGCGGGGCTTCAGTTCTGGAAGGGTCCCGTCGTCCACCATCACTAAGGGCTGTCCATTGAGCTGCACTGACCTACAGCAGGGGAAATAGAGGACCCATTATCACAAAGTTGAACATCTTTTATTAATTTCTTTGACAGTTATGAAAATTGGCATGCAACTTGTTTAGAGTTATTCTGAAAGTGTCAGAGATAAGCTAACAGCTCCAATGTTTTAAGTCTGAGTTCCATATTTAGTATTTACAGATATTTCCACTGTAGCAACACCAACAAATAGGTGGTAATGTGGGCATCTGTGACCACAACTCACTTCTCTTGTTCATTTTTATTCTTTTTGTATAACTGGACATTTGCAGCTCATAGAAAAGGGACCACATTCATAGCAAACTTAGAAAAGACAAACAGCACATCTAGGCTGAAGGGGAGGGAAACAGCAACCATCACTGACTTAAGGCACAGAATCTCAACAGCTCCCAGCCATTCCTGACACTTGTGTCCTACATAGAAGTTCAGGTTTACGGGTCAGTAGAAAAATCCAAATCAGGTTGCCACCTGGAAATAAGGTTGCAAGTCACTTTCGGACAATCAGTCAGCATTGCCTGGTGACAGCTGTCTTGGTACTTGTTCAAACTTCATTGTGCCAACACTGTCTGTGACGTCATTTGAACTAATAGACCAAAACATTATTAAATGATATAGAGACCTCTGTTTGCTGTTCCTTCTGCATTACAAATAACCAACAAGTTTAGAGAGAGATAATCAGACCCATGCCTGATAGAGCAGTGAATTCCTGAGTTAAAGGTGTGGTAAATTGCTTCCAGTGAAGAGTGGGACAGCCAAGAGCTCCAGGCCTGGTCCCACAGGTTGAATTGGGGTGAGTAGCTCCATCAGAGCAGAGGGAACAGTCCACTCTCTTGTTGGAATGACTGAGGAGGGAATGAGCAAGCAGGAGACCCAGGCTGAATAGTCAGGCCAGCCCCTGGATGGGATGGGGGTGGGAGGATAGACCCAAAGGTCAGTATTGACTTCATCAAATTTGATTCCAAATGTCAGGAGGCCTTTACTTTCTCACTGTGAAGACAGTCTACCTATTAGACCGGTAAGCCAGGTAAAGCAGGGGGAGGATGCAGATGCAAAAGAAGTCCCAGACAGGTTATATCTTTGTAGTTTATTTTCTTATTCTATTTCAGGTGAGGTGAGAATGTCTAATAATGTAAACTAACTTTCTAAAGCATGCACGAATGCATGTCACTTCTCTGTTTGCAAACCTCAGTGCGCTCTCTTATATGTAGAATTAGGTGCAAGGAATTAGATAACACACTTTACATTCGGATGCTGCCGGAGTACTGTTGGGTTCTGGGAAGTGCAGAATAGTGTGATAAGCAAATGATCCACCATCTGTACTACAAACAAGTAGCTTCTCTGTATCAGCCCCTCCGAGTCTCCTCATTGTGGGGCTCAGGGAGAATCAGGGAGCATGGACAAGATCCTGGGCTGAAATCTCTAATTTTAGGAGTTGGATCGCTATCTTAGGAGCTGACTGACAAACCCCTTAACTGCACTGCCTTGCTCTTCAGCCTCTGCACCTGTAAGAATATTCCCCGGCTATAGTGTGAATGAGATGAACCAAGAAGCACGGACAAGTTTTGGAGGCCCAAAGAGCCAAGCAGGAGCTGTTCTCGTCATTCCCTTCCTTGTTGCTGTGGTCACACCTCTGGTCCTGGCCATTCTTGGCTCCTCTGCAGAACTGACTTTCTCATAGCTCCTCTCTGCAGAGCCCTTCTCCCCTGCGGCTCCCACTACTGCTCCTACTACTGCTCCTCTCCTCTCTGGTTCTCTTCCATCTGGATGTTGTTTCTTGTTGACGGGGATCATTCCTTTCTCACCTGCCACTCAGGTGAGGAACCCCATCCTATGTTTTGTTCCTGGATGCTTCTTAGGACCTGTGATCCTTTTAGGGCGTGTCCCCAACACTGATGAATTTGATTGCTGTTCACATGTTGTTGCTTCCCAATGCTGAATCTCTGCCCCTCGCCCTTCTCCTGACTCTTATGTCGACTTAGCAGCCCACAGAAGCCCCTAAGTCACATGGTCCAATTCAAACTTTATGCTTCTGCTTTTAAAAACACCTGTGACCGCACCGCCACTTACTCAGTCACGCAATCTAGAAAGCCGGGGTCTCCCGGGGCAACCAGGGTCTCAAAGTCAAACCCATTCTGTCTTTAATGCTTGCCACATCTGCTGATTTCTGCCCACATCCCTAGCACTGTGGCTCAGAAGCTGCCTCCTGGTCTGTCTGCATGCTACCTTTTACAAAAGGTCATTGTCATTGCCCTGCTTGCCACCTTCCATCTCTCCCCTACGATGCTGACTCCAGCTACTTCTCTAGTCTCAGTAGTGGCCCCAGGGTCAGGTATGTGTGTATATGTGTGTGAACAGTCAATATAAGGAGGTTATCAATCCATACATATGCAAAGATGGGTTTAGAATTTAAAAATATCTTACACATAGATGAAATAAATTTCTTCAAAGGAAAATATTAAACAGATATGTACAGTGGGATTAAAATATTCAGGGGATATGGTTGGGATTAATAAGACACAGGTCCATTTAAAACGGTTATAAAATTATTATTAATTTGTGGGGAAAGAGTTTTAGAAGATAATTAAATTAAAAAATTTTATTTATGTGAATATGTCCCTGTATCTATGCTATGTATGTTGGGGCGGCTCACAGAGGCTACAATTGTCGGTGGAGCTGGAGCTCCATCTGGTGTGGGCTGCCTAATTTGGGTGCTAGGAACCAAACTTGGTCCTCTGGAAGAGCGCAAGCACTGTCAGCTGGTGAGCTATCTCTCCAGCCCAACAAAGAGAGCTTTTATGATAAAGACTGGTGTGTGACTCGCATTTCAAAGGGTCACTGTACTTGAGGAAGCTGGCATCTTCGCCCTGGCTTGTGCGAATTCAGGGGCTTGCAGTTTTGTGTATGGGTCCTTCGGGGAGACCTCCACCTGGCAGGCAGCTGTCTGTCTGCACTCTTAGTCTAGCTTGAGGTCTGTTTCTCTAACCCTTGGGTTGAGCTCTCTCAGCATCTGCCCTCCTTTCTCTGTGGTGTAGGGATTTGCTGCTTTGTCCCTTGCAGGCCTGAGAAAACACAGAGTACAAAGGCCTGAGGCAGGGAACACGTCTTTGGAAGAAGTGAATGAATGGTTTTTGAGACCCTTTGCATAATTTCTAGGTTTCCTCCTTTAGTTTCTCGGCTCTAGAGAGACTCCCTGGAGGGTTGCAGAGTGTCTCTACAGATTCTATTAACTAGAGATTACTCTGCTCCTCCTTGGAGATGTTAGATAAGATCTAAATTATCACTGATTCTCAGTCACTCCCCAGACACCTTATTCCCACCTGACAGGAGGCCATTGATCATTGCTAGTGTTTTTCACCTAAAAAAATAAAAAATCTATATGGCCTTCTCTTAGCTAGGCAGCACGAGTTAATCCTGTGAGCAAGGCTGTTGAGACCTTGAGTCCTCACATGTCCTTATCTTTAGATCCTGTCATTTAAAGAGGGACAATGTGCTTTATCACCACTCTGGCCTCTTTTTGCTGCTTATGTTTTTCTTTCAATATTTATCAACTAGTGAAATCAAATCATGCTGAATATAGCACTGTCTTTCAGTTATGTGCACTGAGAAAGTAAGTTTGTAGTCGCATCTGTGATGAAGAGAAAGATCACGGCCTGTGGGACACTTTCATGTAAGAGGCACGGTTCTCAGGTTTGCTTTGCCTGGATTGTTCAGTCCAGGCATTCAGCAGCCTCGTGTTCCACATGAGCAAGTCAAAGTTTAGGGGGTTTAAAACTTATCTCAGTCACTGGGTCAGGAAAAAGCAGGCCTGATGTTTGCTGGGATTCCTTTAACTGTAGTCTTGACACCTGGTTGCTAAAGGACCTTGAAAAATACACGTCTTTGTTATTTTTGTAACTTCACCATTGAGACAAGGTCCGAGAGGGTAAGTGGCCTTGGCAGGGTCACAGAACTAACAAGCAGGTAAACTTGATTCTGGCCTCTTGACCACCTCTTTCTAGTTGTCTGTCCCAGTTTTAGGAAGCACTCGGCAAGATCACATTTCTTCCTTGAAAAGCCTGTCTCATCATCTGTGAGGGCTTCCTTACTGGGCCGTGATGTAAGTGATCCAGCCGACGCTGAACTATTTCTCCTAATTTCCCTGCTTCCCAGAATTGCCGAGGGTGTCTAAACTACCCAAATATTGGGACAACTGTATTTTATCGCCTTTTGTTTTTACAAAGATTGAGTTACTTTCCAACTTCTAAACTTGCTTTCTCAGTTTTGCGTGCTAATTAAAAAGGGATTCGATGTGTCAATTCAGAGTCAAGCCCTCTGCCCTGCCCGCTCTCCATGGGAGCCTCTTGACTGGGTCACTCCCCCACCAATACATGTTTGCAATGTCTGGTCTCCAGGTCTTATTATGGTTCTTAATAGTCACGGGTATTTAAGTAGGGGTTCAACTTTTCTCAGGTCTCAGGATAGAAAGTTCAATGAACACATCCTTTTGCAACCTAGAAGGCAGTTTATGTTCTTTCTCCCCCCCCCCGTGTGTGTTCGCATCTCTCTTTCTCCCCCCCGTGTGTGTTCGCATCTCTCTTTCCCCCCCCCCCGTGTGTGTTCGCATCTCTCTTCCCCCCC
>JAQHUG010000175.1:2785666-2810568 GCA_028555095.1 Dicrostonyx torquatus
CCCCCCCCCCGTGTGTGTGTTCGCATCTCTCTTTCTCCCCCCCCCCGTGTGTGTGTTCGCATGCACGCTTTTGTGGGGTTGTTTGATCAGAAGCAGACTTGAGCCCCCCCCCCGTGTGTGTGTTCGCATGCACGCTTTTGTGGGGTTGTTTGATCAGAAGCAGACTTGAGAGCTGCTGAGAGATGATTTTGACTGGAATTTTGGGGGGTTCTTGAAAAGGAGATTAAAAATAAAGATCCCAATCCAGCCTCAGTCACTTAGAATGAATTATTTGCCTTCTCTGAGTTTAGGTTTCTCTGGAGAATGAGTGACAGGCTGGTCAGATGAACCCTAGGTCTGCTTTGTCAGTCAGCTGCCCACATTCCTAACAGCTGGCTTAAGGCAAAGTTCAATGTCTAATTTAGACTGACCCTGAGCAAACCGAAATCTGAGCAGGACGTTCCCCTGTCTAGAGGTCAATGGCTCTTAGAAGACCATTTGAAGACCCAGAAGCCAGCCTATGATCAACACTTCCAGCTCCTTAGAATCTGATTCTAACTTCCACCCATTCCAGGTCCTCCCTGGCCCCCCACCTTTCATTCCATGCAGCAGCTTCTCTGGTTAGTTTTTCTAATCTCAGGGTTCTGCCTTTGTTGTTTCCTTTGCCTGGAGCTTTGGCCACACTCTGCCCCAGCTGCTTCTTCTTTAAAATTGATTTCTAATTGTCAGTGTGCATGGAGGGAGTGATATTTGCATATTGACTCAAGTGCTCATGGGGGCCACAAGGGGGCACTGAATTCCCTGGAGCTGGGGCTAGGGAGACTGGAAACTGCTCAGTATGGGTGCGGGGAGTCAAACAGGTCCTCTGCAAGAACAGTACCTGCTTGTAATACTTTCTAGCCCCCTAACTTCTTGATTGTCTTCATTGCTATCCAGATCAGGTACAGGTGCTCCTCAAAAAAATTCCCAGCACTTCTTGGTCCTCAGCTTGGATCCCAATTGTGGCTGCTTGTCCTTGCCCCAGATAGGAGGGCCGGTAACTGTCTCACTCTTCATTATCTAGTCACGCACACAACCGATGGTCAATAAAATAAATATTAAAAATAACTGTACAGTCAGAAGAACTACAGCCCAGACAAGAAAGACAATAGACTACAAGTCCAGAAATTGAATTCAGTCTAGATCGCAGACATTAAATGTGCAGGTCTGGCTAGGTTTTTCGGCCACTTCCGGGAGGCTTCTAGATCGTATATAATACGACTGAAGGCAAGAAAGGAGTAGGGACAGGAGAATGAACAAATAAGAATGTGTATGTTAACGTGCACATGTGCTTCAAACACGGGCTCTCTCCTTGTGCTTAATTTTGAGCCACTAGGGGGCACTCTTGTTCTATACAACAGCGAGGGGAGAACCAGACTGCAAGCAAGATTGCTCCCAGGAAGCCAAACTTGTTCTCTGGTCTCTGCTGTCCTCACTCCTTCTCCCAAAGGCCGGGATGTGTAAGTACCTGTGCTTGGCGTGTCAAAGGAACAAATCGCAGTATCAATCAAACTCCAACCCAAACTTCACTATGGCCCTCTTGGCACGGGTCCCTCCTGGAATGGGGCTGAATATTAAGAGGCAAGCAGGGCTGCAGTTCCCGCTGCGGTGCGGGCTTCCCAGCCAGTGTGCCTTGGGGGATCCTGCCGCAGGTGCAGAGTCGCTGGCCGCGGGCGCCAGGCTCTTTGGGGCTCCGGGTCCTCAGCCGCCCCAGGCCGCACCTGTTAGCGCGGTTTCCCGAGCTGGGCTGGGAAACTGGTGTGTGCAGCTGCCCTCCAGGTCAGGGACACGTTAGAGACTGGACGGGCTCAGCCAGGATTCGGAACCCTGGGGCTTGCTCCTGCTCCAGGAGAGGCAAAGAAAAGGAAGTTCCCTGAGCAATGTCAATCCCCTAAGGATTCCCTAAGCTTTTGACTAATAGCATCTGGGAGACCCTACCACAAAGCCCATTCTTCCTCTAGGCGCCATCAGGTGTAGCTTGGTCCACAGGCTGTTTGCTACGCTCAGTCCCTTCCTGTCTCCATCCTCTGTAGCGCTTACTCAGCAGTCTGCCTACCACAGTAGTTCTGGAACGCTTGAGTTCCATTCAGTGTACTTCTCTAGGCACCCCACTGCTGCGACAGAAAGGAGACCGGAGAGAAAAGATGGGCAAGAAACCTTCTGTTTCCCTTCATCCCTCTAGGAGTCCCCCTGCTTGAAGCTGATGAAATAATTTACCCTTCATTCTACCATCCGAAGGGCACACGGAGGGTCTGAAGACCTTTGATCTAGCCGCCGTGCCCCCACCCCCGCCCCCGCATTCCTCCCTAGAACAGTTTCATAAGGCACAGGGTTCCTTGAAAGGGATGCGGATGGGCCTTTTTCTGGGTGTGGTAGCTTCGGGGGTCATGATTTGATTGGTGTTTCACCTAAATCTGTCATAATGGTCGGAGCCACAATAGGATTCTACCATGTGCTTCTGATGCCTTAAAATAAGAGCACACTTGGCAGACAAGATGAGTGCCCAGCTAAGAAACCTGGATTTATACTGATACTGCTAACTTTCAACAGATGAAGGGCTCATCGGGGTGCGGTTTGAGAAGAAAATTTGATTCTGCAATGATCTCAAAGCTCCACGCCATAGGCATATCACACTCAAACCGCAGGGCACAATATAAACCAGAATCATAAACTACAGAGACATCGCCCCATGGTTAGCTGTGTCTTATTTCTGCTGTAAAGAACAGAGCCACGATCACTGAGTGGTGCCCAGCGGGTATTACTCCTATCTCCATAGTTCTTTGTGGTGTACAAAGTCAATTATAACAGACTTAGGCTTGCCCACTAAGCCAGAAGTCACTGTGGCATGCAAAAGTGTGGCCAAAGACACTATAATAAACACATTATAAAGAAAAATACAAATAGAAGGAAAATCAAATTTAGCCTGGATTTCAACATTTTCTGTGGTCTGGTCCAGTGGCCTTTCTCCTCACCCTACAGGCATCCTGTATTCTTTTGTGGGGAGATTTGCCACCTCCAAGACAAAACAAGTCCTGAATCTGTATACTTCCAAACCTCTGTAAGCTTATCTTGCAGCCTCAAATGACCTCCCACCCCACAAATGTTTCCTAGAAGCATGGCTTCTTCTGGCTAAGCACAGTGGTCCTCAACCTTTAGTCTTTTCCAGATCCTCTCTCCTTCCCTCATCTTCCAAGCTCCTGTGTTATTCTCAGTGTTCCGGTGTCTGAGAGTTAATGCATCTTTTTTGGAGAGGGAGGCATCTTTCCCCAGACCTACATGTGTGAAGCAGGGAGAGGCAGTGTGGGCAAGAGCAGTCCTGTGCAGCAGAGTGCAGGGAGAGGCAGTGTGGGCAAGAGCAGTCCTGTGCAGCAGAGTGCAGGGAGAGGCAGTGTGGGCAAGAGCAGTCCTGTGCAGCAGAGAGCAGGTAGGTACAGAGTTTTTCCAAATGAGATAGTCTATAAGCCACACTCAAAGTAGAGGTTCCTTTATGGTCATGGCTCCCTGGGTACTTCTTGAAATCCATTAAAGCAAGCAGATAAATATCTTAGTTTTACTGACTTTTGACACTGCTCTCTATAAAACTGGTGTTCCATGAGGCACTAAAGAAAAACACTAAGATGCTTGCTCTCTGTGACCTAGCCTCTGTTCCAGAATCCATAGATATCAAAGGGCAGCTGATGTGTGCAGTGACTCTACGCCTCCTTAGCAGAAAGAAGCACGGAAGAGGTGATCTTTAAAGTGGCCGCTGGAGCTGTTTTGTGCTGTAGGCTTCTTGTGTGGGATCAGCCATCTCCTTCCTGATGCCTAGGAGCATGGATTCAAGACTTAGGCCTAGCCTCATCACCAAACCGCAAAGAAGACAAAGGCTGTCTCTGCTCCGTCTACAAGGACTACCTACGGATTTAGCTTCCCTCCCCTTAATTTTGGTGCCAACTATTCAGAGCCGTGTTGGTTATGTCTTAAAGAACTTGTCTTATGGAAAAGGACAGAAATCCCTGCCTTAATAGAGGGTTCCCAAATCAGTGAGGCTGGGGACAGACCCGAGCCATGATGGACAGCTACGCAGAAAGCTTGCAGCTGGAGGAAGTGAGCTGGAGGAAAACACATTTGGAGCCGAGAACAAATGGAAGCCTCTCAGGAAGCAGCAGGGAGAGCTGCGGCTCTGCAAACATCTTGGTTTAGAATGTCAAGTCCCTGTAAAATAGAAAATCATTTCATAATCCTATAATCTGCACATTACTAATCTGGGATTTAAAACAAAACAAACAATAAGGCTTTGAAAATCAGCTCTCAGCCTTTTGCTCAGGCATGGAAAATTCCCTGGGGGCTCATGGCACGTTCACACCTTTGGCAAAATGGCTTGGGGCCTGGATGGGGAAAGATGTAAAATCATCTGGGACCATGTCCCAGGGTTTATGGAAGGCCAGTGGTTCCCAACTTTGGTCACATATTTGAACCACCGAGGGAGCTTTAAGAGTCCTTCAGCCTGAGCCCCAGCCCAGAGATTTTGGGTGAACTGCCCTGGGGTGTGGTGTGAACTCTGGGGTTTGGAAACCCACAATTTGTTCAAAGCACAGCCAGGGCCAAGCAGCACTGGTGTCAGGAGGGGTAGAAATGTTGGCAGCTGGGGTGAGATGGAGTTAAGCAACCGCTGACTGCCAGTCTGAATTTACTTTGGATTAAAAGCGCCTTCCTTCCTCTCTTACCATGCTGTATGAGGCAGCCACACTTCTAACCCAGAAGATGGGAATCTTTTAAGGGGAATACTTTGGTGAATAAACAGGTGAGCATTTCTGGCCTGTCACCAGAGCTGCTTCGTTTAAGGTCCCCTGCCCTAGGTCAGTACACTGGTGGCATGGATATGCTCTTAGTATGGGGGCGTTTGTGGGCAGCACTTCACAGGGTGAAGCAGCAGCCAGGCAGAGGAAGGCTTAGCGGTGAGCTCACACTCTGGGAAGAAAGCTCTGAACGCACTGTCCCTTTGGACAGTCTTTCACATCCTGCAGCTCCTTCTAAGTCCTGGCTTGCATCACAAGCTCCTTACTGAGAAACTTTGTTCACGTAGAGGAAGACTCTGGGGGATGTGTGTGTGAAGAATAGGCCACTTGGTACCTTTACTGTATTCTTAGATGTGTATATAACGGTTTTCTTAGACCGTGCCATATACACGGTTACAGTTTACCTTCTCATCAGGAGTCACAGAACACCTTAAGTTCAACAAGGCTTATTAGTCTCCGATGAGCGAGTTTGCACTCTCTGAAGACCGCCCTTCACCACTCCCAGGGCTCCTTCTCTCTGCAGGTTTGGGACCATCAGGATTGTCTCAAATCCTGAGTACAATCATTTTTAACAGATGCCTTTGTTCACACGCATTCCTTCTTCCTACAGTGTTCACTTGGAGCACAGACTTGCTGTCAGTGTTTAAAGTGTCATCTCCCTGCTTACTCACAGCCAGCTCATAAATGTCCCCAAGTAGCATTCTTGCTATGTGGGGTGTCCAGACGACTTGCCTTTTCTCCTGAGAGGCTCCAAACGACCTTTCAAAAGGGCTGCATCTGCACCAACAGAACCCTTTTTCTCCAGGTAAAGGCCTGCTTGGGCTAGCAGGTTCCCCCACACCCTTTTAGTCTAAGTATCACACCTTGGAGTTCCTTACCTGCTACTGTTTATAAACAAACTCCAACTCACAAATGGGTTAAAGAAACGAATACAAACGCTCTGGCTGCACAGCTCAGCGGCACAGCACGTGCCTACCAGGCAACCTCAGTGCAGAAAGTGAGAGAGAGAGAGAGAGAGAGAGAGAGAGAGAGAGAGAGAGAGAGAGAGAGATTAGAAGGAGATAGTAGTGCATATTCATCTGAGCTCAGGAATATAAATTCACACACTTTTAAATAATTTCAGTGGAATGGAAGAAACCCTAAAGAACAAGATAAAAAACAAATACTTCATGTCAAAATAATACCCTAAAAATGAAATACTTGAAAAATTAGTATGTAAAATACTAGAAAATATAGTTCAATATAAATGATAGATGTTGGAGGGGGAGATGGACTTATATTAGAGCAAAATTATATGCTTTTAATAAAAAAATTAATACCCCAATGGAAAAATAGGCATGGGACCCAGGGAACTCATGAAAACAATACATTAGTAGCAGATGCCAAGCATCTTCAATCTTGCACACATGCAGAGCGCATTGTTGAAGAATAGCATCTTCAATATGAAGTTAGCAAAGCTATGAAGATACTAGTGGGCTGTGCTGACAGCACATTTCCTCTTCTTTCTCAGACCTCTTCACCTAAGACTGGATGAGTAACAAATCAGAAAGCTGATTCCATGAGGTAAGATCCTACAACTCGATGGCTGCCAGGGAGATCAGGGACAGGGCAAACAGGCTGGAACTAGGTCATCTGAAGAATCCCAAGGATCCCCAAGGCATAGATGAGAGCTAGCAGGAGATATGTTGAAACCTGGGTATATGTCTATTCTGCTCATCTTTCTTAAAGCAAGGGTAGACATGACAGAAGAGAAACCTTTAGCCTCATCTACGGAGGGCTGTTCCTGTAACTGGAGCCATCTAATCATGGAGTGGACCAGTTCAGGAGCTGGGCTGTGTCATCCAATAGAAACTGAAATGCTTTTAGTCAGGCACATCATAGGAGAAACTTTTTATTGTATCTTTTGACAATTTTCTTCTAGAGAGCCATCTTTCAATAACTGCACAACTTTTATAAAGCAGTATACTTTTAAAAAAGAAATTAATTTGAATGATCTTAGACAGTGAGGGTCATAGAAACCTGTTTCCAACGGTCCAGGTACCAACTACTGTCAGCTGCACTTACATATCAGCAGTGTGCTGGCTCAGAGGCCACACTCCTTTTTACCAAGCCCAAACCATGGTGCTTCTTCATTTACTGATAATAAGGAGTTGGTAGTGTCCAGTTAAGCTCAGGGCTTCTACAACAGGTAAGCTCAGAATCCAGCCTGGAATAGCATCATAGAGTCTGTTGCAACAGGGACATGGAGCTATTTAAAAAGTCTTAGCGCTGGGAGTTAACTTGAATCTTCAGAACCGTTTTGTTCAGCTTGCATCAAATGACACCTTTCCATCAGCACGCAGCTAGATGCCAATGCTATTCTTTGACACAGAATAATGGCGGTGAAAGCAAAGCAAAAGCTATGTCTCGGAAAGTTGGAAAAAACCCCAAGCAGTATAAGGATAAAGAGGAAAGAAAAATGTTCATTTCTTCAGAGGATGGGCAAAAAGATTTGTGGTTCACAAGGGCCTTGCAATTCTCCAGATATAGCCATGCCAGCTGCTGGAGAAGTCGATCCAAATCTGAGATTTAAGCATCAGTGTGGAACCTATGACCCTCAAGGCAGAAACACTCTGCACCCCACAGTGACACTGGCCCCAGGCGGCTTCCTTTGGGGAACTTATTTCTAATAACAGAGATGAGTTTTTCGAAGGCAAGGACCTTAGAGTCCTCTCCTCCCAGCCTCACCAGAGTTCCTGAAGGTTGGGTGTTTATACTGCACAAAAAAGTAAAGGGCATTCTGGTCTGAGGCACATACACTGAAGTCAGACAATAAGCGATTACTTACTGGATGGGACTGGAATGAATCAGCCCTATGGAAAGACCTCTCCAACTATATTAATTCTGGGTAGATTTCAAGATGGACGAACCCAGACAGTCTCACAGCATTTAAGTTACTTGATGGTATGTTTGTCTTTAGTAATTATGATAGCTCATGGCTGGACTTTTGGGGTGGCACAGTGCTGAAGACAGGCTGTAGGTGAGGGGTCACTGTTGGTGCTTTCTTGCTTCGTCACTTACTAGCTGTGCAACTCCTACGTAACTGAGGTCATGCTCTAAGATGCAGTCTCTCTACCTCTAAAGCAGGAGAGAGGCAAGCACTGATCTACACCCTGCACGGTGCTGGTCCAGAGGTCAGATGAGGCAATATCTACCACAGCTATTAGAGCAAGCCTCAGTTTTAGCATAGAATTAAGTGTTCAGACAGACTGAAATCCTGGCCAGTAAACGTGGAACAGCCTCTGGTCTATGTGGCTTAGCCCAGACTCTGAATGAGGGCAGAGGACAAAACCAGATTACCTCAAAATGTCGCCCAGACCCAGAACTCTTAGCAGATGCTGGTTCCCTCCCTCGGGTCCATGTGTGAGAATGTCTACTCTGATGAGAGCTACCTCCCTCGCTTCTGATTTTTGTATTCTACCCCTCTAAATGGCATTGAACTAGACACAGATAGCCCCTGGAACCTGATGGTTCCTGCCTGAGTCCCCTGCAGAAGCGAACCGCTCACTTTCAGACTGCAGCTGGCCTCCAGGGTCCAGATGCTGTTTCTGTTTGTTGGAAGATCTTGGAGATATTTACTCCCAGGCAGAACTGACTCCCTAGAGGTGAGAGCTTCTTCATCTCGGGTCACATGAGGCCATGGGAAGATGCTTTCTGTAGATGGCAGATGGCACTTAGAAGTACTCCTCCCCTCCGGCATGTACAGAATGGGACCACCGTCCTGGGTTGTGAGTGGGACCATTTCTCATGAAGCCGAGACAAGGTCCACAGAAGACCCACAGCTGGGGATTTTCTGAAAGAAGCCAGCCCTTACCATTCACTCTTGGAGCCCAAGCTCTGTGTGTGGTCCTTCCCTTCAGTGGGTTGGAGCAGTTACTGGGCTGGTGACCACTGAAATCACAGAGTCTGGGAGTGTAGAGGACAGGGGACTAACGGGAGTGGTAGAACTGCATAGTGTAGCCAGGCGGTGGTGGCACATGCCTTTAATCCCAGCACTCGGGAGGCAGAGGCAGGCATATCTCTCTGAGCTCGAGGCCAGCCTGGTCTACAGAGCAAATTCCAGGACAGCCAGGGCTGTTACACAGAGAAACCCTGCCTTGAAAAACAACAAACAAACAAAAAAAAGAATGTGTTTGGGATGCCACCACCCTCCTGAGGATGCCCATCTTGCTCTCTACCAGGCCAGACCAGCAGACCAGCTGACTCTGAAGTCAGCTTTATCTCTTTTAAACTGAACCCTTTGTACCTCTGCCATTTTGAGATATTATGGGACACATTTGCTGAATTTTGCTAGGCAGCTGTATGAATACCTAATGAAGTCCGAATTTTCCTTTCTTCTCTGAACCAATTCTCACCATTTCTGTCAACCATTCAGTGGTGAGAATGTTGTCCTCCAGATGCAGGATATTCTTGCCTTGAATATACTAGTTTCTAAAATGCCTATCCTATAGGGCAGAGCGTATCCTTTGGTCTGGTTCTTAGGATGATATAATCATTCTACAATGATGTCTATAACTTTTTCTATAAAGAATTAAATGTGTATGGGTCTCGGAACTTGTTCGGCACCGAGACGGGAGAGTGGTGTCTGACCAGCAGCTCTGGGAGTGCTGCCTACTTGATGCTGACACACCTCAACTTTCCATTTGGGTGGTGACATCCTACCAGAGATTTCCCATCCTCCCAGTTTTGATGACAGTTATGAGAAAATGAGCATTATGTCCATGTTCTCAACAGAAACATTTTTCTGGCATCCTCCAGAGTAGACCTCACTGCTGGTTTGACCATTACTTGCAACCATGACTTGCTTGTGTTGTAGCCTCTTCTGGCTGCTCTAGATAGGAGTAGTTATATCTCCCTTACCCCAAGAACTTTCCATTCTCTTCTGAGTTAACACAGCTTTAGGCTGTAGCAAGGAATTCGCAGATATAGAACAGAGCCTGACCCCGGAGGCTTATAGAAGGAAGAAAAGATACAGTAAAGTCACTTCCTAGCGTCTCCTTTCATCCTTTCGAGGCAGCTTGCTTTGCAGACACTACCGCATGCTTCCTTGGAGGCCCTCAGCGGGACTCACTGAGGGCTCTTGCTCTAAGCAGTAACTGAGCACTGGATGTGGGACCCGACAGCCTACTTAACAGTTGTCTTACAGTCCCTACCAGCAACTTGCAGGCCAAGATGGCATAGTTCAGGGTCAGAGCCACCAGGGTCTAAGATGGAAGAGGTGATAATTTATTAACGCATTGTAGGAGATGAATGGACTAAACTGTTATTTTTAAGGTCCAAAATGTAGCTGTGAGTTAGCGACAAGATCAGATTTGGAATCTGGTTTTCTTTACTTTCTGATTCTAAACTGTCTAAACCACACATATAAGATAATATGTAACTCTTATAGCTGTGTATCTGGATTTATGGATGTATGTGTGTGAGCCTTACACTTGGAGAAGGCTTTATTTCACTAGTGTCCTCTAATTTGGTTCTCACTCTCCTCTTTTTTGAGAGGTGAAGAACCTGAGGTTTAATCACACAGATATGTCAGCCTCTGCATCAGATGCAAGTCTTCTGGCCCTGCTTGATCAGTAATTTACTAAATCCTTCCTCAGGATCCCTGTGGGATAGAATTCACGTTGTTCTTTCCTTCTCTGATAGTCTTAGCAAGCCCTGTAACACAGCTCTTTACGAGTCTGCTGACAAGGTTAAGCATAGGGTGGCAAAGTATATCATAACCAGTGAGCCAGTTACTTCGGGTATCTTAAGAACAGGTGTATGTGGGGCAAGGCTGTGGAGGCAGGGGCACAGTGCTGGGATAAGTAGGGTAGAGAACTATGTCCTTGGTTGCTAGGGAAATAGGCTCATTCAAAGATGCTGTCCCCTGCCCATCACCCCACATGGTTTGACTTTTATGCTATTCTCAGTATGTCTCTTTATAAAATCATAATCTTTAAACACACAAATAAAGTGTGAAAAAGATCATTCTTAGGACCAAGGATGATTCCCCTCCTACAACAGCTGAGGAGATGGAAGGCAATAGATACTTATGGAGCATTTGTGATGTGTCGGGAACCTGACATAGTTCACCTCATTTACTATATTCCCCTTGCGAGGAAACTGAGGCTCACAGAGATTACATAATATAGCTTGTCTCATACAGAGTGAGGATTGGCATCTTGGTCTACTGGATAGAAAGCCTTACATTAAATGTGCATCGTCTTCTTAAGAGTGGCCAGGCTCAGCTCCCAAGCTCTTTGGACTCTAATCTGTCACAATCAGTCCTTGCTGAGGACTTAGCCTTTTTGGCAGAAATAGCTTTGCAGGTCATTATTGAATACTAACAGTAGGCTTACCTGCACTCATGGTCCCGAGGAATGAGACCTATGATGGGGATTTATCAAAAACAGAGCAACAGTTGAGTTGTATGTTCAGGACTTGAGACTGAGACTAGCAGATTCAAGATTTACCTATGTCATACAGCCATTCTGTGACAAATCTCAGACCAGCACTGGGTGAAGGATGAGAATTTAGCCTGCCAGTCATGAAACACTTGGTTATAGACAGAATAAAATAATTCTCAAGAGTCCTGCTGATACAGGCAGGATTCAAAGAAAGAAAAATAAAAGCTATGTGTATGCAGTGGACAAAAAGGAGCAGTGTGTGAGAATCCAGATCTGGGGTGGGCGAAGAAGACTCAGTAAACGACTTCCCAGACTGTTTTGTTCCCATTGCACATACAGTTGGAAGCCAAATGCAAGCCACCAAGGTTGCAGTGAAGCACTGAACAATTATAGCACAAATATTTGTGGGCAGCCGTGGGAGTGCAAGCCACCTGCTCCAAGTTTACAGCTTTGTTAAACTTGGTAAACATTAAAAATGCAGTGGGAACGCCCCTGATCTGCACAGCATCCCATGCCCGCTCTAAGGGGCCTTGCTTGGGGAGACAGGGTGATTTTGCTCTTGACCAGACCCTTCTCTGTGTGGTTCAGCATTTCCTTCAGCTGGTACATCAGTGTTGCCAGTCTCCAGGGGAAACTGAGGGAAGTGATTTGAAGGGTAACAGGGATTTGGAATACAATTGCTCTTCAATTTTCCAGACAGATAACACGCACCCAGCAATGATGTGTAAAAGTTATGTAGTTAAGGGCCAAAACGACTTGCTCCCTGAACCTTGTGCCTTTCCCCTAGGGCTTCTTCTTCTTAAGTCCTTCGGGTTTGTAGATAATGATAAAAGAGGAGCCATAACATTCTAGAACATTATAGCTGAAAGAGACTATTCAGCCACAAGATACTTCAACCACAAGGCTCTTGTTTGTTTGTTTAGTTTGTATTTTTGAGACAGGCTTTCTCTGTGTAACAATGCTAGCTGTCAGCTCTTGTAGATCAGGCTAACCTTGAACTCACAGAGATCCACCTGCCTCTGACTGCTCTGTGCACCACCACCACCGGGTCCAACTACAAGGTTTTTGATGGTCACTAATTGGCATTTAGTGGGCAGGTAGGGGCCAAGGATGCTAAATAGTTTGTCATGTGATAATATGGCATGATGAAGAACTGATTTGCTCAAATACCAAGAGTACCCTGGCTGAGAAATATTTTGTACACTGTTTCACTTTGCAGTTGAATATAAAGCAAACATGGAGACAGTCAGGGACCAGAGTAGAGATTTCCCCAAAAGGATCAGAAATCTCCCTGGTCCAGACTATGTATCCTACTCCACCTCCTTCAGCCCAGTGAATGAGCAGCAACAGTGTTGCCTTCAGTAAAAAGGGTGACTCCAGCTCCGTCTTCACTCAGCTCCTGCCTACATGGGCCTAAGCTATTTCTGGCTTGGCACTTACTTGGACTTTAGGCCTTCCTGCCCATAGGGCTGCAGCAGATACTGGTGCACGAGCTTGTCCCTGAGAGTCCCAGCCAGTTTGATTTTCTTTCTTGATCGATGCAGGTTGATGATGAAAAGTGTAATAGAGCCACGGACATAGTTGTGGCTGAGTTCAAGAGAGAAAGAAGGGGAGGGTGGGGGGGGTGAGACAAAGCAGTCAGTCAGATGCTCGTAAATAACTTACAGGTTGCACAAAACAGGATCATCCCAGAAAAGCGCCTTACTTTATGAATAGTCCCAACATTCAAGATGGCAATGCCTGGAGATTGCAGCTTCCTGAAAAGAAGGTGCCCACCCTTCACCCCACTGTGTTTAAGTTTATTGGAATTTAGTTTAGAAACACACATGTATGTGTACAGAATGAAAGTAAACTATGATGATTTTTGAAAAATAGAAAAAATCCATCAAAACATAAAGAGACAAAGGAGTAAAAGAAAATGCCCATAGTTGTATAATTTTGAAACAGTACAATAGTTTGACTGACATTCAGTATTTTACTTCTTAGCTTGAGAATTATCTATTAAGTGCTTTGACACACATGACTATACTACTCAGTTTTATATAATTAAGATCAAGCCATCTACATGGCCTAATGTATATATCACACATGGTCTTGTGTTGCAGTTTCTTTTACTTATACAGAAACATTGAATTTCTAGCTGCAGAAATGCAACATAATTTACTCAGCCAGCCCACCACTTTTGTGGATTCCCATTTCTAATTTTTGCCATTATAAATTACGTAACGAAAACCTTTATCTTACAAATCCTTTTTATGTATAATGAATATTTCTGGTGGTAGAAGTCAGAAATAGTTCTGGAATCACTACGTCAAGAGGTGTGCACACTGTATGATCCCACCACAGACTCCCATTTTCTGTGGGGTCTCTCCCTATGAGAAGAGCTGATATCCTCGTGCTCTTGTTCTCCAGAGCGACTGCAGTCGGTTTTGTCTAGCATGACCTGAGTGGATGTGTTAAGACCTTTGGACGCTGTAGGAACTGTTTATGTGATGGCATACTTCATTCCTTAGGCTAGGAGAAGAATGACAATATTTTGCTGTTTAGATTTTTAGTTTTTTGGACACCTTTTATGTAGCTCAGGCTGCCGCTGAATTGTGATCATCTTGCCTCAGTCTCCTAAGTGCTGGGATTGCACACACACCACCATTCCCAGCTTGACAATGCTTGTCACAAAGCTTATTGAGGTGCTGAAATAAAGAAGTGTGGACAAGAAATATATATCCTACTGGAAGCCATTTAGATTTGGGAGTTCTTTTTTTTTTTTCCTCTGAGACAGGGTTTCTCTGTAGCTTTGGAGCCTGTCTTGGAACTAGCTCTTGCAGACCAATCTGGCCTTGAATTCACAGAGATCCCCCTGCCTCTGCCGCCTGACTGTGAACACAGAAATTAAAGGCATGCACCATCACTGCCCAGTTTTGGGTGTTTTTAAAAAGATTGTTTTTGGTTTGGGGCTCAAACTCAGATACTAACCATTGATAGCAAATGCCTTTACACTGAGGCGTCTCAATGGTCTCGGGTAGTATTCTATTCTTTTTAAAACATGGTATAACAGCACTTATCCTGATAAATGCACATATTTAGTTAATTCTGATGTTATTTAGACAGTTTGTAAAGATTTGCTTCTGCCAGCTGTATATTAATTAAGAGTATTCACTTCTTCATACCCTAAGAATACTAGATATGAATCTTTTAAAATATCTTTGCCAACCTGAGAGAAGAAAATGGGATTGTGATGTTATATTTTATGTTCTTGTTCATACTGAAGCACGATAGACTTTCAGTTGCCCTGTGGCCACTTCCAGTTTTTTAAACGAGTCACCATTTTAGAATCCTTCTAGCCACGAGCCAGGCATGCAGAACCACGGGAGACCATATGCTGACATGCAAGGGGCCTTTCCGTGTATATCAGCAAAGCTATAATGATTTTCCTCTCAGTAGGAAAAAAAGACCTTGTTTCTAAGGGGTCTCTTGGGGCCCCATCTGGATGGGTTAATGAGAGGAAACAGAGAAAAATGACCCAGCTCAGCCTTCAAAAGAGGAGCTCAGAGAAATTCTAAGACAACTTTGCCCAGAGGAAAACATTGCTTGCAGACATGGAACCCCTTGATCCTTGCCTGGGTCACCAGTCTTTGCTCCTAAAGAGGCCAACTGAGAGTTGAGCAGTCAAGGGCAAGGTCATTAGTACAACCTGGGAGCTTTAAAGTACAGATTTCAGGGTTCTGTTCATTTAGGCTCCAGACCTGGGAATCTGTATGAAAAGCTTGCCAAGCTATTTGGCTGATGAGTTGAGTTTGGGAACTACTAACTTAGAACAGAACATGAAGGTTATGAGAAGGACTCCAAGAATATCCTCCTGGCTGTGTATCAGATGCTCTTCCCCTTACGTCTGTAGGAAGGTACACTATTGTGTTCAAGGCTTTTTGGAGGTCTGCAATTATGTCCCCATGCAGCCCTTCTTGCCCCATTTCATTCTACTCCCCTGCAGCATGCAAAAGAACTTCTGTAGTCAGATGACTCAGGAGAAAATGTCAATTGATTTGAGCAGACTTGTGTGACCAGAGCTCTGAAGAAGGACGTTGGCAGCCTGTGTGGGTAGTGACCACCACTGAAGAACATCAGCTCGTTTCTATAGCTGGGATTTCAGCTTAGTTTAGCTATCTACAAAATGGATGAAGACAGCATTAACTACAGGTACTTTGAGCTTCAGAATGTGAGCAAAAGAGGCACGGGTAGGTATTGATTTAGCCAGACCACAGTAAACCCTTTTGCAAGCTACTATAAACAAAAGTTTTAAAGGCCAGCCGTGGAGGAGGAGAAAAGCTCGGGCTTGCATTTATGAGTTTCTCCTTGGCAGGCTGGGGCAGATGTGCCCTTGGAGACTACGGGAAGAAGGGTGGGATATGAGGAAAGGAACTGGTGGCTTGGAGGGAGACCTGAAATCACAGCATTGCTGTAGGGAAAGCTGTCTTTCCAAGCTGCTTGGCAATGGTTTGATTTCTATGTACATTGTTCTCCTGGGAAAGATAAACCACCCAGCCCAGGGAACTGATTGAACAGGTTCTCAGAGAACTCATGCACTTCCTTAGGTAGGAACTGGTAATGAAGACTGCTCTAACCATACATCACCCTACTTGGTTGATAGGCAAGGGCATGAAGCAGAGGCCTTTTGACTTCAAAGACACATTCTTGGGTCGGGACTCCCACATCAACCTGGCGTATCATGGTGAGAATTCAGATTCTGGGGGAATGCATATTCTCTGTCTACATGAAACTCATCTTGAAGGAGTATGAATTCTTTTAGAAAATGGCATTTGGGGGCTTGGTCAGCTTGCCATTTTTAATGCCTGATATCTAGTTCTGGTGGCTTTTGGTTATCTTAGTGAATGTCCCTTTCTGGAAAGAAGGTGTTTCGGTAGAATGTCTATCCTGCTCTGTGCCTCCTTGTGGTGAGGCATTTTCACCAGCAGCCAAGCCATGTATCTGGAGTTCATCTTTCCTGGCTGTTCTTTTCCTGCCTGACATCTTCTCTCTGTTGCCATGGGAGGAGGAGGAAGTGAGTCAGAGGAGGGATGTTAGAACGGGAAGATCCTGGATATAAGAGGTGGGAGATGTCAGATGGGAGGTGTGTCTTGAGTTCCAGATAGAAAACAGTCATGTTCTAGAAACATCTCCAGTGAAGCGGGGCATCTGGGAAAAGGAAGGGGGGATGATGCACTTCAGTCATTGATCATTCCCAGCGAAAGTTAATGTGCTTGAAAATTCAGTTGCTCCATTGTCTCCAAATCTAATTCAAAGGTTTGGGGTTTGGTAAAAGTCAGGCCCTGTTTTGCCAAACATTTTTCCTCTTAATTTCAAAGCCCCTGTGTATTTTAAGGGAAATTTAATCCACATGTTTCTGATTCATTTACACTTAACTCATCAAAATATTGTTTTGTAAGAGTCATTTGATGTCCAAGAAGCCTCAGGAACCTTTTTTATGAGCCTTTAAAAAAACTTCTTCTGAAAAACAGGAAGTCTTGTTTTGCCAATAATAAATGAATTTGAACCCCAAAAGGCTCAATTTTGCTTCAACATTCACTAGGTTCCAGTTGGTCCTGAGTGTGGTTGAGGACCTCAGCTCCACCACATCTTTACATTGTCTTAGCCATAAAGAATGGCCATAAAACATTTTGACTGTCAATACTTGATTGTGGGGAGTTCTGCCAGCACTCTGTAACTGGTTAACTTCAGAAGAGGACAGAGGCACTGGCCAGGGCTGGTGTGGATACCTAACCTCTTCTAAATCAGTTTTAGAAGATCAGGCTCTGCCAGGTCAGAAATAATCCACAATGCATGGGAGCCATGGAGGGCTCTGAGTAGGTGATAGATGATTATCAGGAGATATAAAGGAGATTTCTATGGTCAGTGGGACACAAGCTAAATGATCTCTAAGAGCCCCTTTCAAATGAAAAGCTCCTCAACACAAATGCTCTTATTTGTATATAGGTGATAGCACAGAGCCTTCAGAATTTAAGATTATGTGAGCGTAAGCATTAGTAAGCTTATATTTCTCACCTAGCTCCTGTTTTGATCCAGGATATTTATTTCAGACTAATCAAGGTTAATTAGTATGAAGCCAATATGTCCATTATAAGATGATTCTGGAATATTGTCTTTGGCCACAGCTAAACTGAGTGAGTTAGTCAGTGGTGCTGCTCCCAACTGAAGAAGATGCGAGGCACAAGCAGGATGTGGAGTGGATGCCTCTCTTCTCTCTGCGCCTTGCTATCTGAATGCCTGACAGCTTTGTTGCAAGGAGGAGACCTGCAACCTCAGCTGGCCCAGAGCATCCATTCTTTGGGTTTGGTGGAAGGAAAAAGACCTTTAACTAGGTTCTTATTATTGTAACATGGTTTATGAAAGTCTTCTTTCTTTTAGTGAAGAGAAGGAGAGCTTATTTTAATAGTAGCCTGGTTGAACCCCTTCAAGAGGTTCTGATTGATTTCCCATAGAAAGTTGGGGGCAGTTGAGGTGGAGAGGGATTCAAACCAAGATTAGCTTTACTTCCTTGTTAGAGGCCTCCTGATAGTGAATGGTAGAATTCTGAGCCACTTTATTATGCTCCCTCTGGCTGATGCGACACACAGGGCAAGAACTATAACTATAAACCACCAGGAACACACGGGTCCCGGTTTCTGTCTTCTCCCATCCATTCATCTGTACATCAAACACTTATGAGACCTTCATGCCTGTCACTGTATCAGACAGGAAGAACATAAATAGGATCATTGGCCCCAAGCCCATGGTACCCTCAGGATATAAGTGAGACCTTCTCATGAGAATATCCAAGAATACTAGTATGAGCCCTGGGATGGGCCTCCATGGGGAGCCTTCAGCCCACATAGGTATTACTGTTCTATTCCTGGATACAGACCACTTTTACAAAAGACTGGTGTGTTTTCCAATAGGGACAGAAGGTGCCAAGAGCAATTTTTCTCTCTTGAGGCTGGGGGTCCACCTTTTGGGTGGTTGCCTCAGGGCCTGTCATAGACTAGGAATACAATGTTGCCTTGTGTGAGGATCAGATAATTTCAGGCAAGACCATAAAGCAGTCAGTCACTGTCAGGTATGGGACCAAGCTTCCTGCTGAGCCAAAGGGCTGTTGAAAGCTTCTGGCCTGTGCCCAGGACAGCCTCCCCTTTCTACAATAGGCACTTGTATCTACAGGCAAGACAACCGGACCCTGGCGCCCACCTCTGCTCTGAGTGAGTCTTTGAAAGTATTTTATCACAAGGAACTAACAGGCTTTGCTTCTGTCTCATCAAGGACAGAGAAGGAGCATCTGGTGTAATCTGACCCTAGCAGCTCTTTGTGCTTCCCTCCCCTTGATCAACCCTGATGGGCCCTGGGTGGAGGACTGACTGGAGACAGGAGGCAGTCCCTTCCCCCAGGTTTGCTCTGCAGTGAGAGAAAGAATTCTCCTTTCAAGGGTATCCTCCTCTGCCCTAAACAGGAAGTGATGTAAGACATAGTTGACTAGATGGGCTTTGGTTTTAGATCATGTTAAAAAATTTCCTCTTGTGGTCTTCATGTTTTAAACTTAAAAACAACAACAAAATAAAACCAACAAACAAACAAAACCTGTCAAACTTTGCTGGTAGTTAGCTTTCTGTTTTAAAGAGAACTCGGATGATACACAGTGCTTTGGGTCAAAGAGAGAAGGATCAGCTCAAAGCACCGCTGGGTTATTGAGTCCTCTAACACCTGAAATAGCTGAGATATCTGAAGTACTGAAATGGCACTCATTTAGTTGCAGAAGCCTAGTGGGATACTAGTCTAGGCCAAGTGCGTTTGCATTGGAGACACAGGCCACATTTTCTTAAG
Organism: Dicrostonyx torquatus; assembly: GCA_028555095.1. Lineage (NCBI taxonomy): Eukaryota > Metazoa > Chordata > Mammalia > Rodentia > Cricetidae > Dicrostonyx > Dicrostonyx torquatus. The sequence goes on from JAQHUG010000175.1 coordinate 2,804,754, forward strand.
CACTGTGGTGGGTCAGAGGATCAGACTTGGCCCCTTGTTTTGGCTCAGGCTTAGACACACACAAATCTCTGTGGGCATTGTATCAACTGGCACAGATAAAGTGCCCAATAAAAATTTGTTGCATGAGTAAGAGAGTGAACAAAAGATGCATCGTGTAAGCCTTGCTGAGTAAATCCTGTGTGAGGACACAAAGGCTGCAGAGAGAATGGTGACCACTGCGGCAGTTTCCAACTAAGATCCATGAACAAAGGTGAATTTTGAATGCTCCAATGGCACGGGGGCACTCATTCTAAGAGGAGACGCAGCCCATTGGATGGCCTTCCTCTTTCCCTGTTGTTGGGAAGACTTACTTGTGGTGGTTTGTGCAGTGAGCATAGATCCGTAGTTTGTCTCGGATGACTCTTCCTGGTCGTGGCTTCCGCTGGAGCCCAGCTACATGCACTGCCAGGACTTTGGGACCAATCAGACGCTTGTAAAGGAGAGAAAGCCAGTAGTCCTGTGGAGAATAGAGAGGTGGAGAGTCAGGGAGACAACTCACATTCAGGAGCACTGAGCCAGGAGGATAGTATGGGTACCCTCACCGGAGCTGGCTGCGGGCTGATAATGAAGGCAGCACTTCCCAGCACGACCTTTTCACTCACTAAGTGTGCAAGGGTTAGGTGGAGTGGACTCAGCAGCGTATGAATATAGGAATCAAGTTTTTCACAAGTGGAATAACCAGTTGGGGTGAGGGACTTACACCTCCAACTCCACTTCCTGTGGCTGCACTCTCATGCTGGTTCGTGGTTTCTGTGAAACTGCAGAATGGGAAGCTTCTAATCCTTAGGATTGTCACCAATGAGAACATAAAATCGCATTCTCCAAATATTGGCACTGAGGACGATTACAAACAGGGAGATGGGGAGGGAGACAAAGATTCTCCAGAAGGAGCCAGGTTGAGGTCTCCATTCCATAGCCAGAAAGACAAACAGAATGAAGCTTGTGTACAGCTCTAATTTCTGGCCATTTTCAATATTCTACAATAGAAGAATTTTCCTAAATTTGAAAAGAATGTATAATCAATTAATAAATGGACCACTCTGTAGCCAACACACGTTTGAGGGCACAGAAGTCTGCCTATCACCATCTTAATTTTGGTTGTATTTGCTATTAACACAAGTTGTATTTGTTTTTGATACAACACAAAACTGGTATTTGAATTGTGTAAACTCTTAACACTGACTGTTGCTTTCTGAACACAGTGTTTATAATTCACCCATGTTAAGCCCCACTATAAATCCTGGAATTCGGGGCACACTCTATAGTGTTAAAGACATCAAGTGTGCCTTCACTGTGTTCATCTTTCCATGCAGAAGTCTCCTCTGTGTGTGTGTGTGTGTGTGTGTGTGTGTGTGTGTGCGCGTGCGCCTGTGTTTAAACTGTGTGATCATCTATAACATCTGTGGCCTAAAAATGTCTGGTAAATTTTACAAATTAGAACACATTTCTCAAAGAATCTTTGTCAACAGCACAGCTCCACATCTGCCCTGACAGCAGGCTTTAAGACCTGCCCAACTGTTTAACTTAATTATTTTTAAGTAGCTTTAGGTTGGCTATTAAATAAAGTCTCCTAGTATTTAAAATGCAAATATTTGATAATTTTTAATTAGATGGGATAGAAAAAGTCATTGCTTTAATTTTCTTTTACTTGATTGTAATTTTTATGTGTTCTATTCAAGATCTATCATGTTCCAAGAAGATTTCCACTGGTTCCTACCTGATTTATAATATGTTTAAAACTAATAAAAGTTTGGCAAGCTGTTGGCTACTAATAGCTTAACATGATATAATCTCTATTCTTGTTGGAAATGTTTTACTTTATCAATATGAAAATGGGTTCAGAAAGCTCAAAGGTACACATGAGGTCACAAAACTGGTCAGAGGTAGCCCACAAAGGAAAATCTGGGTTTGTTTTCTTCCAACACTGGTGTAATACTTCACTCACTCTGAAGCCCAGGAAGTCACTTGTGTAAAGGGACAAGGAAGTTTGCAAGCACAATTTCTGTGGATATAGAATCTGGAAGTGAGCCTTACTATCAGTGCAGAGAGCAGCTATGATTTAATTTATGATTCCTGCATCCTCAGAGCATTTAGAATAAAAGAAAGGAGAGCAAAACACACCCATTTCTCCAATTCTAACCCAAACTGTTCCTTATAAAAATTACACCAATGTCTTATCACAAACACTTGGCTTTTTTTTTTTTTTTTTTTAAAGCGGGTAGTGCCGTGGACTAGATGACTTTGAAAATGCCAAGGAGGAAGGACAGGAGAATGCTGAGATTCTCCCCTCTGGTGAGCGACCTCAGTCCAACCAGAAGCGCATCACCACTCCGTTACATGACCAAGTACGAGAGAGCCGTGTGCTGGGCACACGGGCTCTCCAGATCGCGATGTGTGCCCCTGTGATGGTGGAGCTGGAGGGGTAGACAGTACCACTGCTCATCGCCATGAAGGAACTCAAGGCCCGGAAGATCCCAATCATCATTCGCCATTACCTGCCAGATGGGAGCTATGAAGACTGGGGTGTGGACGAGCTCATCATCACAGAGTGAGCAGCGTTGTTGGACGGTGCCTGGGCGCCATTTCTATGCCCATTTTATACATGGAAATAATAAACTTCACCCTTCCCATCCCCCCCAAAAAAAAAGAAAAGAAAAGAAAATCTGAAAAAGCTAAATAGGTTTGCTCTCAATTTTTCATTTAGGCATAGGTCTTTGTGTCATGGCAATTTCCAAGTAAGGTTAGACATATCTGTAGCAAAACAATTAACATTTAGGAATAGTATTATGTTTAATTACTGTTTAATCTCAAAATTTATATAAAGACAAAAAGCATACTTCAGAAAGATCAACCTAAGTCTTCTTCATCTGTATTAAATGATAATTTAAGTTTAAACCCACACCAAGACTTCCTAACATGGAACAGTCTTTTATGTTGTGGGGAAGCTAAATGTGCCACCATCCCTAAGACTATGAGGAGTTTGTGGTGGAGAGACAAAAGGTGATGAAGCTCATTTCTAATGACACAGCCTTCTCTTCAGCTTTTCTGACTGTGGCAAATCCACATCAAAACTTGTATTTCAACCAGTTAGAAATGCATAGCTCAGCAGGGAGACACATTCATAATGTTCATGGAACCATGACCAACGTCTGTCTCCTCAACTGAAACCTGGACCCATTAAACCTTAACTCTTCCCCTCAGTCTCCTGGTGATCACTATTCTGTTTTCTGTGCCTCTCATATAAGTGAATATACAATATTTTTTTTCTTTGAATGACTGGCTTATTTCATTAAGCATAATACCCAGAAGGCTCATCAATGTTGTACATATTGGAATTTCCATTTGTTCTAAGGCTTAATAATGTTCCATCCTATATACATATCATCTTTGATTTAATTTGTGGACTCCCATGTGGTCTATCTTGAAAAATGTCCCATGTGTAAAGAGAGTAATGTGTCTGCTGCTGTTGGATAGACTTCTGTTTGACCTATTTGTTCTATTGTGGTTTTAGGCCTCTGCTTCCTCACCGACCTTCACTTTGGATGCCCTCTCCACCACTAAAGTCTTCTGCTGTAACTCTAGACTTGTCTGTTTCTCCTTCCAGTTCTGCCACCTCCCTTCCCCCACACTTTTATGGTCTGTTCTGTAGCATGTGGATATTTATAATAGTTAAATCTTGATGTATTGAAAATTTTATTTTCTTTGTTCCTTGTAAGCTTTTTATATTGTAAGATCAATTTTATCTAGTATTAGTATAGCCACCCTTACTATTTATTCTTGGATATACTTGAATAGATTTATCTTTTTACAGCCTTTCAATCTGTTTGTACCTTTGTATCTAGAGCCATTTTTTTTATGGGCAGCGTGTTTATCTTGTAAAATCTTTTTCTGTCAACTTATTTCTTTTAATATCAGAGTTTAATTTCCTTATATCCAAAGTAATTGATAGGAATGGACATGCTTCTGTCATTTCGCTGTTTATTTTCTATGTACCTTATGGCTTTCTGCCCCTAATTTCTTGCATTATTATTTTTCTTTGTTTTTGGCTGCTTTGTTTTTAATAACAAAAGAAATTTAAATTCCTTTCTTATTGTCTTTTATAATACCACTGTGATTATGTTTGACATTCTAATGAAACACTAATTTGTACTTAGATTAACTTTAACAGCATATAAAAATTCTGTTCTTTTCTCATCAGCAAATGTCACAAAGTTACATTTTTATATAACACAAGCCTAAGACATACCAATGAGTTCTTTTTAATACACTGATCTCTTAAACTATATAGTAGCAAATATAGGCTACCAATCCAAATTATAAATAATCCATGTCTTAATCAGTATTAAAATGAATTAGTCTCTTAAATCATATAAAAATAAAAAGCAGTTACAAATTATTGTTATAATAATACTCATTTTTATCTCAGCTTAGCCTGAATTCATTCCTATGACTACCAGTTCTTGACTGGTATGCTTTCAGTCCAAGCTGTATAGTATAACTCCTTTGAGCCTGTCTTATGGGCAGTGATAAAATCTGCTCCCCCCCTTTTTTTAGAGGCAGTGTTTCTCTGTGTAGCTTTTGAGCCTGTCCTGGAACTCACTCTGTAGATGAAGCCTGCCTCAGACTCACAGGGATCCGCCTGCTTCTGCCTCTGCCTCTGCCTCCCAGGTGCTGGGATTAGAGGTGTGTGCTACCACTGCCCAGCAATTCATTTTCTCTTACTTTTAAATGAAAGTTTTGATAAATAGGAGGTTTGGTATTGAGTGGGTTCCCTCTATTTTTAGTGCTCTGATTATCTCACCCCACTAACTTCTGGACCTCAAGGTTCTGAGAAGTCTACTGCAGAATGAGTTGTCTCTATCGCTTTCAGCATTCTTTTCTGGATTTCAAAAGTTTACTTAGGATATAGGTTTATCTTTTGGACTTAATATAAGTTCTTGAAGTTCTATATTCACGTCTTTCACCAAATTTAGCCAGTTTGCATCCATTATTTTGTTGAATATGTTCTTAGCGCCTTTCTCCCCTCCTTCTGGAACTCTCACAATGAGTAGTATTTGGTTTCTGTTACTCCTCAGTCTGATTCTCTTTATGCTCTTCACCACTGCTTATTTCCAGTATCAGATCTTAGGCTCACTGATGGTTTACACAAACCTGCCTTTGCACCTCCCTACCTCCTGTATCATTCCAATCGTTGTGCTTTTTAGCTCTGGAATTTCTTCCTGCTCTCCTTTTAGGCTTTCTATTTGCTCACACTTGTATTTGTCCACCTATCTAGATTTTGACTTTCTCGAGATCATCTTCTAGGATCTTTAAGACACTATATTGTAGAACCACCATCAGGTCGTCTTCAGGGACAGTTTCTATTAATTTGCTTTTTAAATGCATTGTGCTTCACTGTCTCTTTTACACCCTGTGATCTTTGTTTTTGTTTCAAACTTGACATTTGAATCTAACATTGTGGCAACTTCTAGAAATTGCATTTTCTCCTTCCCATTACACTTTGCTAGTGTAAAAGTTGTTTTAGGCTGTGTCTGTGCCAAGGACCACTGTATATGTAAACTTGTGGTTTTGTCAGCCCCTGCCCCCAGCCCCTTAGGCCTTTCCTGGTCATGTGTTGTATCTAGTTACTTTAAAATGTTTATGTCTTTACTATCTGGCTCCCAAAAATGGAATAGAAAAAAATGAAGGATGTAAATTTAAAGGTCCTGGCCTTTAAATTGCCAGTAGTCATCTCAACTGGGAGGGAGTGGCCGGCAACAATGGGACAACAGTAGGT
>JAQHUG010000175.1:2810669-2853678 GCA_028555095.1 Dicrostonyx torquatus
TTACCTCAGTCAGATTCTGCTGGTGCACTTGCTACCAAGCCAGGGAAACATATTCTTGTCATTACCTATGATCCCATCTTCCCAGATTCCTTTGAAGCCCATCTTTTAGTAGTAGCAAAAGGACTTTCTGATGTGTCCCATCTGTGGTCACATATAGCCTAGTGTAGCTATGAATATGGTCCAAATCAAAACTGTAGGTTTACATAACAAACTATGAGACTATTTTGTATGAACTCTGTAGATAACAATGTTGTGTTGCAATATCAAAACATGCCTATGAGTTTAATTGTATAAAGTACCAACATTCTTGTCAAATCTGTAGTTTGTTTTTATAATTTTTATGACTGGCTTGAAATGGAGAGTTTAAAGAACTCTATAGAAAATATAAATATTTTCTTTATTGAAAATAATTTGGTATATGGCACAACTTTATTGTTAAGAATATAATAGTTATTATAGAATCATACAGTGAATAACTTACCCTTTATTTCATCTCTATCATATAATAAGTTCATATATATGTCAGAGTTTATGTTAGCTTGCAATAGTATCATACTGCATATAATTTTCTTTTTCCACTTAACTTTTTGTCTTAAGGTTGCTAAATGCACTAACAGTATGTTGATCGACAATGTTGCACATTAGTTAATTGTATAAACACTGATGAGTTTGCTGATGGATGTTAAGTTGTATTAAGAACTTGCTATTATATGCAACATGGTTCTACCAACACACAGGTAAAGGAACTTATGAGAGAATTACTCCAACTGTGATGGAAATAACAGTCTTCTTAGGTTTGAGCTTTCAAGACAAACTTAGAGATTTCCCTTTACTTCTGATACATTAGTATCCTCAGAGGTAGGCTCCAAAATTGTGGCACTCTCAGTGTGCCATTAACAGGTCAGTTGATACTCACCTCTGTAATGCCATGCCTGCTTTATACAATGGCATCCATTGATGAAACTCATATTCCTTCCGGCAATAGCTGTATACTTGCTAGTTCCAGGTATTTTCAGACTCCCTTTAAAAAACGTTTTTCAGTCTAGTGGGCATAAAATATGTAGCTCTTTCTAGGTGATATTTAAAAATGGCTCTCACTCATTTGTAAAAATAGTATATAGGTTCATTTGAAACTTTTAGTGTTTTCTTTAAGGAGTAGGTTTTTAATCAACCTAGAATTTGTCTGGGATATAATATTGGGTAAACATCTCTTTCCATTTTTTATAAGAAGAGTTAATTATATCAGCATAATTTATCCATTAGGTTCTTCATTCTTTTTGCTTAGCTACTGTTGAGGTAGGGTCTTATTATATAACCCAACCTAGCCTCAGACTCAAAATCTTCTTGCCCTGTCTCCCAAGTGCTGTTATTGCAGACATATGACATCAACTCTGGCTTTAGTCTATTTATTCTTCTGTTATTTCTAATGCCTGCTGTGTCCCATATTAAAGTTCCATATATTCCTGGGCCTGTTTCTCTGGGCTTCCCATTCTGCTCCATTTTCTGTCCTGCATGCCTAATGTTTTATGACCACTGTTCTATATTCTAGCTTGGAACCTGGTAGAGCGAGTCCTCCTTACCCATTCTTCTGGACTAGCTTTGTTCATAGTGGGACTTGGCTCAGACAGAGACGTTTTAGGATTAGATTATCCAATACCTAAACAAAAATCTGTTGAGACTTTGGAATTATAATATATCTAAAACTCAAAAGAGGAGAGTTTTAGTTTATGGTATTAAAAATTTTAATCCATAAATATAACAGGGACTAACAAGCAACTGGGTAGGGTCTCTCTCTCTCTCCCTATATTTCTCTCTGCTCTCAAGATGAAGAAGTTGTTCACAATTACTGAATTTTTTTCAATTAGATTATTTTTATCTTTTATAATAAAAATCTTTATTGGAAAAAAAACATAAAAAATTTTAATCTCAGAGCATGAAATCAGAAAATATTTTTCAGAGTTCACTAGTAAACATTTAGTAGTAAGCATAGTAATAAAGAGAATTCAGTGTTAAGCCTCAAACTTGCTCTGTTGGCAGATTCATTGATTTTCCATTTGTAAAGACGACACTTTCAAAGTGCCTCTAGATTCCTTTCTCCCTGTTTATCCATTTGATGTTCTGTTTGTGAAGCATCTCTTCACTTCCACTCCCCAAAGAGTGCATCACTGCAAAAACCTTCGTGTTTTCCCTTCCAGCCCAATTCGAGGGAGACGTGTCCTGGGAAAGTGTGTGACCTAGGCAACAGGTATGGATTTCTCACACACTGAGGGCTACTATTTGCTTTTCACTTTTAAAAGTATAAGTTCACCACAAGCTCACAGTTTAAAGGTCTGTATACATGTGTAATGAGACGGTATTACTACATATGTTCATATGCAACAGATAAAGGTCTGTATACATGTATGATGAGATGGTATTACTACATACGTTCATATGCAACAGATAAAGGTCTGTATACATGTATGATGAGATGGTATTACTACATATGTTCATATGCAACAGATAAAGGTCTGTATACATGTATGATGAGATGGTATTACTACATATGTTCATATGCGACAGATAAAGGTCTGTATACATGTATGATGAGATGGTATTACTACATATGTTCATATGCAACAGACTGAGAAACGTGGAGTGGTTCTCTTGGGTAGGATGGGAAGACCCAAGGGAACAGGAAGTGGAGTAACTCAGGCTGAAGGGAGCTATCACTGCTTTAGTTCTGGTTGGATGGTGGACTCATAATTAGATTTGTATTGTTTTCTACTAAAAGTAGCATGTAGGCACAATCTTTGTATGTGGTAAATAATATATACACAACAAATAACATCTCATGACTGGTTTGCTATTAGTGATTTCTTTAGATAGATAAAATCAGAGGCTGCTGTCTCTGAATTGTTTTGCCGCCATGGGATGAGTTACAGTGGTTATCTCTTAGCCTATCATCTCCTCTCTTGGGAGAATGGAGGACTGAGATTGGCATGACAGTCGAGGGTAGACACTTTCATCAGGAACCATTTTCAGGTTGCCTTTTCATTCTTGCTTTTCCTTTTTCCCATACCTAGCTTACCTTGTAAAAAATGAAGCATTCAATCTCTCTCCCTCCTCTCCCCTTTCATTTCACCTCTCTGACCTCATCTTTCCCTTGTGAAACCCACTTTTCCACAGAATCAAATGTGTTTTCTCTTTCCCTCTTTTCCTTCCCGCTTATATTTCTTTTCTCTCTTTTTAAAATATGAATATATTCTATTTATAAATCACAATAAATGTGTACAAGTGTAATGACTCCACACACATTTTTAAGGGAATGACATGAAAATGTAGAATATATCTATATCTCAAAGAGAATAAACAGCAAGACATACATTTATAACAACAGTAACTACAAAGACATTGGATGAAAGAACAGTGCAGAAGTTTTCAGACAGTAAGAGTCATTAATGGGAAAAGAAAATTCTATGACCTTTTATGTCAACAGTGAGAAATTTCCAAAGGAAGGAATGCATTATAGCTTCCAAGGGACAAAGAAAGACACAGCATTCTTTAAATGTATCAGGCATGAGAAGTTGAAGAGAAATAGTGTCCATTTATTAGTTGGAGAGGGAAAACTAATAGCAGGTGACAATAAAATGACAGGGGCTTTAAATCTTTCCTTTTCATTTGGTATTTATCAAAAAGTCAATTGTTGTCTGAAAGGTAGACAAGGAAGTGTATGGAATGAGCTGAACCAAAACAAATAGGAAAAGAAAAACTTACAGAGGACGGTAGAATTTACTAGATTAACTGCTGAGCTGTACGGTCCTGAAACAACCAAACCAATTCCTCCAGTCCAGTGCCTATGGGAGGTGCTGAAATTCAACTGTGGAATGCCCACTGTGTTTAAGACTCTGGATCAGTAACCTTGGTATATGGTTGAAGTTTAGAATCTATTAATAAAGTCCTTAATCCAGTGAGTTGGGCAATTAATTAATGGCCATAGGCTTGATAGAAATACAAGAATAGGGCAGAAGTCAATGAGATCCTGTAGCAAAGGGTCCAATCTAGCCTATAGCAGTAGTGGAATCACCCACATAGTGGCAGCTAAGGTTTGAGGAAGTGAGGAGGAGAGAATGGAAGGTGTTTTGAGTCTGAGAGACCATCTTAAAGGATAGGAAGGGATTCAATGTGTTTAGAGCCCAAATGTAGACCAGTCCAGCCTCAACTGGCTTTGCAGACCAAGGAAAGAGTGGACCAAAAAGAGGATGGCAGAGCCAGTTCACAAGATCCTCAGGGTTTTAAAAGTCACCTAAAATAAACGGGAAGTTATTATGCAGTGAAGCAGAGAAAGTGACATTATTTAGTTTATATTTCTCAAGTTGGCTTTCATAGCTGGAAAGAAAATCACCAAGAAGTTAATTTACAAGAATGGTGATCATGGTTTGGCTAAGGAAGTTATATTCGAGAGAAGAGGGATAGGAGAGATATTTAGAACATAAATAGTATTGATAGGACCAGATGGTTGGTTGGATACATAAAATAAGTATGGAAGAGGACTCATGGCTTTGAAATGTTCAGATCTTATACTCTGGAAGATGGGACAGAAACTGGTTGCTTGGCAACAATAGCAGTGTTTCCCTTCTATGTTCACCCCCATCTCCTTCTAACTCAACCATGACCCAACAAAGCTTGGGGATGCCAAATTCTACTAGGGATAAATATAGATAAGGTATAGCACAAATAATAAAAACCCAGAGACAAAAATTGGGGTTCAACCTGAAAACCAGAAAAGCAAAGCAGCCAAGCCACTAGAGAAGTCTTCCCTCTATTTACCAAGGCTGGGGCACTGCAGACTAAGCAAACTAAGCAGCCTAAACAGACTACGCCTCCCTCTCCTCCCATTTTATATTCCCTCTAGTGATGGGATTAAAGACATGTGATTCTCTAGTATTGGAATTAAAGGTGTAGGCCACCACCACCTGGATTTGTTTCTACACTGATCTTGTGCAGCCCAGGGTGGCTTTAAACTCACAGAGATCCACCTGTTTCTGTCTTCCAAATCCTGGGATTAAAGGCATGTTCCTCTACTGCCTGACCTCTAGTGGCTTAGCTTTGCCCTTCTGATCTGTAGGCAAGCTTTATTTATTAACACATAAATAAAATTACATATTATATTTATATCGGTGTAGGAGGGATCTTCTGTATTTTGTGTTGCTTTCATTGGTTAATAAAGAGACTGCTTTGGCCTGTAGGATAGGTCAGCACTTAGGCAGGGAAAAGAGAACAGTATGCTGGGAAGAAGACTGAGTCAGGGAGAGAGCCGCCATGAAGCTGCCAGGGTTAGACATGCTGAATCTTCCCGGTAAGCCCACTACCTCATGGTGACTTACAGACTATTAAAAATGGGTTGAAATAAGATGTGAGAGTTAGCCAAGAAAAGGCTAGAGATAATGGTCCAGGCAGTAATTTAATTAATACAATTTTCGTGTGGTTATTTCAAATGTAAGTTAGCCCAATGGCCAGGAGCTGGGCAATGGGGGCGGTGAGCCCTGCTCACTACCTCATATTATAATTTATATATAGTATATATATTTTATTTACTATAGTCAAGAGACATATCCATAAGAAACTAAGTCAAAGAGAAATTGGTGACAACTAAAGATAGCCTCTATGGTTTAGTTCTGTTTTCTTTTTGTCAGTTTTTATGCACGTGAATCCATTGCATGTTTTTTTCAGGGTTTGTATTTATGCATTCACTATTTCTCAAGCTTACTAACTAGAAAAATTCAGAGCCAGTCAAGGGACCCTTGCTTCAGAGGGGCAGGCTCTGCCTTCCTCTTCATGAGGCAAAAATCCTCAGGGCCAAGGGCACATGCCCTATTCTTAAGTTAACATTTTCTAGACCATGTGATGAATGAGCAAGACCCTAGGAATCTGCCCAGATCACCTCTAATATATTGCCTGTATCTGCATGGGCTGACATTCGGCGTTTGACTTCTGGACCTAGGGGTCTGGTGGACCGTAGTTCTGAAATGTGTGCTGACAGGCAATAAGATGTGAATGGGGCTTGGGCTTGAGAACCAGCTTGTTTAACTGTAGGCTCCTGAGACTACTGATATATTACAGACAGAGGAGGAAGGGATTTGCAATGTGGCACCAGGCTTTGACCAACCCAAAGAAAGCTGTGGACACATTGATAGATTCTTTGGTGTGATGAGTATTTTCTGAGTGTGTAACAGTGGTGCACACACATTCTACACACATCCTAGTAACTTCTGAGTGTGAAACAGTGGTGCACACGCATTCTACCCACCCATCCTAGCATTTTATGAGTGTGTAACAGTGGTGGACATGCATTCTACCCATCCATCCTAGTATTTTCTGAGTGTGTAACAGTGTTGCACATGTGTTCTACCCACCCATCCCAGGAGTTGTACAAAGACTAAGACCTCTTCCTATTCTTGAGAGACTTAAAGGCAAAAGACACATGGAGACTTCTCTCTGTAAAATGAGGTTAACTGAAGAAAATAGCACACAAGGAGGGAACATTTATATCCCTTTAGAAATTCAGAAGAAGAAACATTGTTTTATGACTGAGAAATTCAAGGATGCTTACTTATAGAAACAAAAGCAGAGAAATAATTTGCTTGAAATTGAAATATATATCACCCAAGTCCTGGAATTTATTTATTATTTCTAAACTTGTCCTCATAGACATTAAATGAGATAATATATCTAGAAGCATCCATAACAGTGCCCAATGTATAAAAATATTTAATAAGCATTGCTCATTCCTATCCTTATTCCAGAAAGATTACTTTTAGTTTCATGAAAATGTCCTTGACATAAATCATTACGCTTCACGTTGCCCTAAAACATACCTGACACACTTATGTGCATGTGTGTGTTGGGGTGGTTAAGCACCACTGAGTAAAAACTCCTTGAAGCACTTATCTTTGTATTTCAAAGGACCTATGCACTGGTATTCAATAAATGATCTTTAATTAATGAACAATCAAATTGAGACTTACCTAAGCTTATGGGAGAATGTCTAGGTTGAATAAGGGTGAAGAAGTTCCTTCCCAGGGTCAGGGCCTAGGGTTCTGAGGGCAGATGGGCCCTGCCTCAGGCACCCCAGCTTGTTTGGTCTCAATACTTTTTGCTTCTGGCAAACATACACAGGCTGACATGGCTAACAAAATTACAGTGTTTTTCCTCTTCATGGAGACTCTTTATGTGATCTCTGAGGTCACAAAAACTTCTGAATGGACACAGATACTACTCTTCATTTAGACATCTGTCCTTGGAAAGCTAAGAAAAAATGAAATATTACTATTGGTCCATCACTAGATGTGACCCAATGCTAGAGCTAACATGTAGGGGAAAGAACCCTATTATTATAATTTCTCCGGAGAGGAGCTATAAGCCAGATCCAGAAAACTTCATGTAACAAAAGTGTGCTTTGAACACTCTTTCTTTTCTAGAGGAAAAGAAATTCTCTCTTGCCCAGCGCTACCATTCAGAGCTATTGCCCGGGCTAGAGAAGGAGACTGGTCACTCTCCTATAAACTCAATCTTTTCTACCTTGCCTTTCATTTCCAAAGATTTTAGTTTTTATAAGACAGATGATACTGTTTGGTCTGGATACAAAAAGCCAAAGAGAGAATGGACAATTTTATTGTAAAATTGCCCAAAACATATCTTCAGGTATGAATATAAGACAGAGTAACTGCAGAAACCAAGAAACTATAAAAGGACCATGGTGGCAGGATAGGGCCTTGAGAGGGGACTAGCAGGATACATGATATGAGGGAGAAAATGGAAAATGGGGAGGGGGACTCTAACTGGAAGAGGTCAATACAGAAAGAGGGAAGAGGCACAAATAACACCAAGGTTGTTTTATAAAGCCTCAAGGAACTACATTACTTTATATTTACCTAAAAGTATATACAATCCATATAAGTACGTATATACACACACACACACACACACACACACACACACACACACACACCCTCTAAACTGAATTATGCCATTTGGGCTGACAATGCTCCCTACAAGAGCCATAGACTACCTAACAAAAACCCTAGTGTCAGGCATGAGAAATCCCCATTTGAGTTGCTGGTTAGTCCAAATGACTCCCAAAACAATATAGACTATTGCTGTTTCCCTTGGCTGTCACTCAGAGGTCAAAGATGAATCCCTACTGCTGAAGACACCACACACACAGGACACAGGCCTCATGATTCAAGCTGGATATAACCTAAAAGCCTCCTTCTCGAATCTAGCTTTCATAGCACCAAAAAGTACTATGCAAGCTGCCCAGAGGGGAAGCAGGCAATAGTCTTAAGCAGTTGTGACAAGTTTAAAGCACACCGCGGACTAGTACAGCGAGATGTCCCCAGAGGTGCAGCAGCAGTACTCCCATCCTGGTGGTAGTCCACATCTGTCTAACTGGACTGAAGGCAAACTCAACAGGAGGGAACCCATGCTTGGCGCCAGACACCCAGCCAACTGCCTGGTGCTGGTGAGGTCATGGCTCTTAGAGGCGACCTTGCTGCTGCTACTTTATGAGACAAGCATAATCCCCAACTGTAGTCTAAATATAATCCATGTGGTCACAGTAAGTGAAGCTCTCATCCCTCATCAAAGAAGCCTATCTCTATAGCAAATGGAGAGCATCACAGAAAACCACAACTGAACACGATGCAGAGGTCCATGAACCAGGAATCCAGCCCCAGCAGATATATTATCAACACAACTCCTGTACCTAAGGCTCACAGGACACCACAGAAAAGGGAGCAGAAAGGTTGTAAGAGCCAGAGGACAAGAAATCTGCTGAGACCGTCTTCTAGAAATGACTGGGAACCCTCCCTCAATGCCTAGACTGAGGTCAGGGTTTCCTTTGTTTCCACCCAGTGGAAGGCTCAAGTTCTTTCCATGCAGTGGGCCAGTAATGGTTTCTTGGGTGCTCAAGATACACTCAATCTTTGCGTGAATTCTTTCAGTGAGTTCTGGAAACAATCATTACAATTTGGTCTTTTTAATAGACAAGACAACAAGGCCTGGAGACATAAAGTAGTTTATCTAAGTGATAAAGTTGTAGTCCTCACTGGAAACTCAGTGTTTAGACACACAGTAGATCTTATAAATGTTGAATGAATGAATGAAATTATGTAAGCAAAGCTCCTTATTATGAACCTCCAAATTATAAATAAAAATTGTTTCTAGGATTAAAAGTGACAGCCTGATGAATGGAGTAAGTATACAGCTCATGGGGAAACATCTTATCTCACTAATTAGTGACTTCACTCTGACACTTGGTTCATTTCCAGAGACACTGTTGCTTCCAGCTACAGATCAGCCTCATCCTTCCCCTCCTCTGAAGGCTTCTGAGAGAATCAGTAGTATTGAAGGGCACACTTCACTGGCTGAATTAGGTACTGAAGAAAGCAAGAAAGCATTTCTCCTTGGTTGGACTGTCTCCAAGGGCAGGAGCTCTTCTTCACTGCTCTTTATCCTGCTTCAGAGCCAGATCCCCAGGTGGGAAGGTCATTGTCTAAACCTTCACTGTGTGTTGAGGGGGCCAAAATGCAAAGAGCCACTTGGGACAAATTTGGAGATTAGTTATCAAGTGAAGAAAAAAGGAGCAGGCAGCCAAAACCCTCAATTCTAAAGTAAGAATTCAGCAGGAAGAAGGGTGAGTAATAAGGAATCTCTATTTTTGCTCAAATTTCAGTCTCCTTGATTTTCTGAGAGATGCCTGATTCTAAACATAGTTACAAAGAATGCAGGGAGCAAGCTATAATCAGCACATTGGACTGAGGCAGGAGAATCCCAAGTTTGAGGCCAACCATCTTCAGCAACAAAGTGAGAGATTCTATCTCAAAGGCCCGCCCAAGTCAACCCAACTCAACCCAAAGCAGATCCAACACCAACCAACAAGAGCAATCCTTTCTCTAGATCACAGGAAGCTGTGCTAAGATAAGCCTTTTTGGTCATTATCACTGCTGACAACATGGGCCAGGTGGTGCTTATTGTGAAAGACTGTGCTGTGCATTGGCCCATACCAAATAGATACAGCGTACCTCTTCCCTACTTGTAATTCCCAAAATGTCTCCAGCAATGCCCAATGTCTGCAGTGGAGCAGAATCACAGCCTCGCCTCCTCACTTGGAAAGTCACTGACCTACAGAGTGGTGGATGGGAAACACTCCCATCCCCTTTCCAAACATCCTAGAATATCCCATGAATGTGAACTCTCACATGTCTGAGGGCAGACCTATTTTAGCTTGGGGTGCTGGAGGGGAGAAATGTCTTCTAACATTTAGTGTTTGAGGATGATAAGTAAAGATGTCTTGTAACATGAGGGCCAGCTTGTTGGGGTTTCTGTCCTGCCCGGTACCCCACAGCTGGCAAGCCCCAAAGAAAATAATCACACAGAGAGTCTACATTAGGTTATAAACTGATTGGCCCATTAGCTCAAGTTTCTTACTAGCTCTTGTAACTTATATTAACCCATTGTCTTATCTATGTTAGACACATGGCTTGGTACCTTTTTTCAGCTGGACATCTTACATCTTGCTTCGTAGATGGCCTGCGCAGGAGTGCCAGGGAAGCTTTCTGCTTCCCAAATTCTCCTGTTCTCACCTCTACTTCCTGTCTGGCTTTCCTGCCTATACTCCCTGCCTGGCCAATCAGCATTTATTTAAAACATGATTGACAGAAGACAGACAATTCTCCTGCACCAATGTCTAATCTTTTGTTGTTGCTTACTTAAGAGCACTCCCTTCCACTCAACTAAAGTTTCACCATTCACCATTCACCATTCACTTAAAGTTTGCGAGCCTGGGATGCTTGGATTACAGTCCCAACAAAGGCTCCTTCCTGGAGCAGTCTGGATTTCTGGCTGTTGTGTTCATTCTCTACAGTGGCAGAAAGTCCTGGGCTCTGGAGTCAAACTCTGCATATAAATTCTAGTTCTCTTGCTTGTGTTCATTGTAAGCCACTCAGTTGCATTAAGCTTCCAAACCATGAAAACTTGCCTTGCTTCACTGCAGTAGGCAGTTGATGAGGCCTGGGAAAATGCCTGACTCACTTCTGGCAGGAGAAGCCCTTTCTGGCTTATGTTTTCTTCCTTCAGCGTTTGATTGCTGTGATGGAGGCACGGGGGGGGGGCACTTCCCTCTGGAGTCCAGTGCCTCGGAGTATTCAATTATCTTTTCAGAGCAAGGCAGATAGGCAAGCAATGCTAAGACAGACAGGGAGGCATCTGACCGTGGCTCACACCTTTGCCCAGTGTTGGTCAGAAGCCATGAGGAAGATAGCGGTGAAAGACAGGATATGAGGGGTGCAGCTCTTTCCGGGAGTGTCGTCAGTGGCTGCTGAGGTTTTGTTCCTCTGAGAAGCTATCCTCTCAGCACTTTTGCAAGCTCTACTATGAGTGACAGTAACTGAAGTTAGACTTCCATTCCAAGTCAGCTCCAGCATTTTCTAGGAAAGATTGTCCCTTTAAGGTACTTCTCTTGGAGCTTCAGAATTCTCATCTGTAAATAAGATAATACAGGAGACCACCCCATGAGGCTGGCTGACAATTGAGAGAACAGTATATATAAAGGGAGAAGCCTAGTGCCTGGTGAGTGGGGAACACTTAAAATATTCAGTGATGCTACCATTAATAGTGATTTTCTGTATATGCCCAAGTATACCCTATTTTAATATATTCTTGATAGAATCAATGATGGAGCCAACAGAGTTTAAGGTGGATAAGAGAATTTAAGCAGCTAAGCAGTGAATAGAGAACATGCAGAAGATAACATATGCATGTGGGGATACACAATAAAAGGACAGAGAGTAAGCAGAAAGACAAGATTCAAAAGGAACAATGGTACTTTGAAATGAAGAGTGGGGACCAATTACGTGTGTGTTCCAAGGCCTTAGGTTAAGACATAGCAGAGCCATGTCTTGTCTACACATGAATGGATAGTGTATCAGCTGACTTGCTGGCTAGATGTTGTTGTCATCATTGTCACCATCATCATCCTCATACTTGTCATGCACAGGACCAACAGTAATAACTAGCAGTCTCATACTTTGAAGAGCTCAGATTTTATTTGGTCCAGATTCAGTAAGGTTTCTAAGCAGAGGCTTTGAGCCCTGAGATTCTATTCTTGCTTTCCTTAATTGGTTCATCCTTCAGGTGTTAGTTGAAATAAAGGCCCTTTTGGCTGAGTGACTCTTTTCTTCCCCTGCAGGGTCTTTGCCTACATTTAATGCTATACTTTTCTGCACCAAAAGTACTTAGTTAAGGTAGGAAATTAATGTTAAGGTGATGAAAGAACAGGTTCTCTAATCACCATCTTCAGGGAAAGCCACAGAAGCTGAGCCAGTGGGGAAAGCTCTGGAAACATGGTTAGAGAGAAGTCAGCTGGCTCTTGTCCAGGGTGGTGTGCAGCACCTCCCTGGTATGAGGAGCAGAATGGAGACTGGGGAGTCAATGCAGACTTGCCCATGGCTCTATGAGACCAACAGCAGGGCTAACTGGTCCCAGAGGAAATGCCTTCTTGACAGCCAAGTGCTCTGATAAGCTCAGGGACCCAGAACACACAGTGAAGATGGCTTCCACCCAGAGAGCTCCGGGAAAACCTAGGGAACACTGTGATGTTCTCAAACTCGTTTGCAGCTGCTTCCATTAAAGAATTAAGCTATCTCTGAGTGGCAGCAACATCTTTAGGAGCCAGATTGGAAAACAAGCTACAGACCACATCTTTATTGGACAGATACTCATTAACGAATATGTGAGAAAAAATACCAGCCAGGGAAAGATGTTTTCTTGTTTTGGAGACTTAAAAAAAGCATTTAATTCAATCTGGCATGCATGGCTGGACCTGAAATGGCTACAGTGTGTAGCGGGTGGAAAAGCATGGCCCAAATACTGACTTGAGTCTATCCTGCAGAACAAACATACCAAAGCCAATGAGAGAGATCAGGTTATCTTCTTTAGGATTTTTAAACATCAGAGAAAGGATTTCTATTTTTGAGGCACTTCTAAGTTTATGATATTTCTGGAAGGAAAGAGGTGGTGGCTTCAGGTAACCAGGCCAGTCCCTCTATCTCACCCCTCACTTCTTGGCAGAGTAGCTCACAATCTACAGACCCTGATGATATCTACACAGGGATTTCAAAACTGGATTGGCAGAAAATGGTTCAAAATTATACCCCATTTGCTTTTTAAATGCAGACTATGCTTGTTCTGTGTTTATAGTATGAGCAGGGGAGGTAGGTCAGGAGAGGGCTCTTTATGCGAATCCAAGGACCTGAGTTCAGATCACCAGGACCCATGTTAAAAAGTCAGGCTTGGTAGTGTGTACTTATAGCCCTAGTGCTGGAGACGGAGGCAGCAAATGCCAGGGGCTTGCCAGCTAGCCCATCTAGCTGGATGGCAATCTTCAGCTCAGTGAGAGACTTTCTCAAAAAATAAGGTGGAAAGTGATTGAGGAAGACATATTATTTTTAATTTATGGCCTCTATATGTGCCTGCACAGGTGAACACACATACACACACTCTCTCTCTCTATCATGCATACACAGGTATATATCCAATGAATTTTAGATTATTTTCATTTATATCAGGCTTTATGTGATTAAAATTACAGTTTTGCAATCTTCAGGATATGTCAAAGCCAGGCATGAATGTAGACATACAAACAGAAAACAGAGAATCTATGTAGGGATAGACAACATCTTTGTTTCTTCTTAAGTCCTATGATGAAGGCTCTTTTCTTTGCTATTTATGAAGAAGGGATTATACAAGGTATATGTGAGGTAGCTGCAGGGTGAGAGGAATCAGGCGTTGGAATGAAGCCTGTCTCCAGTGGAGAATCCTGAGAGGAGACGGTGGCAGTGGGGAGAAAAGGTAGAAGACTCGGTTCTTATCCCAGCCTTGTTTAGAGGCTTCAGTACGGGGACTACCCTTGTGGATACCCAGTGACGGGGAGGCTCTGCCATGAACTAGAAAACTTGTCTTGCCAGGCTAGATTGTTTCCAACAGAAAAAGTACTAGAAACAAAATTCATTACAGCGGTCACCTTAGCCCAAGGTTTTTCTGGGCTGTGGCTCAACTCTTCCTATCTGCATACTGACCCAAGGTCAATAAGCAGCACCCATGGATGGGCACAGCATGTGACTACTTGAAGACCCATTGACCTTCCAGCCATCACTTTGTCTTTATCGTTCAGGAAATGATTTGTGGGTTAGTGATGGGAACATTTGGAGCAGACTTTTGCCAAAATAATTTTCTTTTTTTGAGACAGGGTTTCTCTGTATAGCTTTGGAGCCTGTCCTAGAACTCACTGTATAGACCAGGCTGGCCTTGAACTCACAGAGATCTGTCTGCCTCTGCCTCCCAATTGCTGGGATTAAAGACGTGTGCCACCATTGCTCCACACCAAACTAAATTCTTATCCTCAGTAAATACAAATGCAGAGCCAAGGTGTTATCCAAGCCACTACCTTAGACATTTTCTTGTACAACCACCTATATTAAAAATCCACCATTAAACACTAAAGAGAGTCATGACAATTTTACAGGGTTCGCATAAAGAAATATCAGTTGGTAGAGAAGTGGAAAGAACAGCAAACTTGTCATGGGAACCTAGGATGAAATAGAATGCAAGTTCTATAAACTGTGTAAAAACTTCAAAGTTCAAAGGAAAGTCTAATTTTAGAAATCTGTAGGCTGGAAAATAGCTTATTGAATCTGGAATGAAGACATTACTGTAAATCTGTTGTCTAGCTTGATAATGCTGACATTCCGAAAGCATAGTGATATAGGCCTGGAACTGTAAAAGTCACATCACCCTCTAAAAGTAAGTGGATGGGACATTTCATACTTGTTTCACTTTTTACACCATTCTGAAGTTTTAGGAGCCAGTAGTCATTTTAAAAGAAAAAGTGGAAAACTATGTCTAGAAATTCCCTGTATGTTAGGAATTGAAGTTTACACAGTGCAGCCTTACAACCCGCTTCCTCACCCCCCCCCCCCGAGAAGTTTCATCGTCAAGTGTAATGAGAAATTGGCAGAGTCTACTTACATTTCTCTTCTTTCCCCAATCAAAGATTTAAATGAAAAATTCACATGTTGACAGAAGTTGGACTAGACACCTAATAGGTTAGGCTTTGACAGGGCCAATGTTTTCTGTTTCTCTTGCTTTCTTTCTCCCAATTATCTTTAAAAAATAATGCTTTTATTCTTTGATAATTTTACACAATGTACTTTGATCATATTTATCCACTTCCCCCAACTCCTTCCAGATCCTAAACATCCCCCTACCCCCAAATGACAATAAAGGTCTATCACATGTTTTCTTCCTCATGTTATTTTAATTGCTAACCACCTTTCCGGGAAAGGGTATGAAAGACAAGAGAAAGCAAGGGTAGCAGGCTGCTCCTTCCTTCTGCTCCAGCACGTGTGTACGTGGCACTCTGCTGGACATGTGTGTACACAACACTGGCACACAGGCACATACAGTGTGACCCAGGTAGTGTTGGTAATCCTGTAAAGTTCTTACATTAGCATTTAAAACTCATCATAAAGATGGATGGTCAATTAATGCTAGCTAAAATTTTATTTTTTCCTTGGACAATATTAGATAGCAAATAAAAATACCACACTAAACTGAGAGAACTGAAAGACCAATAAAGATTTCATATGTCAGTTACCATTTGGCCAATGGTAACTTGCTTTTTAAAACTTTGTGCCCCGCTGGTATTCCCTTGTTACATATTTCACAGGCATCATCTATTACCAAACAGAATAGACTCCAAAATCTAGAAAGGGGCCTGTGAGCTATCTACTGAGAAGGCAGGATTAGAGAAATATGAAGCTGAGTGGTGGTGGCACATACCTTTAATCCCAGCACTCAGGAGGCAGAAGCAGGTGAATCTTCTTAAGTTCAAGGCCAGCTTAGTCTACAAAGCAAGTTCCAGGATGGCCAGAACTGCTAACAGTTCTGTCTCAAAAAACAAGAGAGAGAGAGAGAGAGAGAGAGAAAGTGGATTGTTGTTTTACAATAAAAGGATTTTTTTAAATTATTACTATAGTTACTGCTACTTTGAGACAGGTACCCCAAGATAACCTGGGAATTAGAGATCTGGTGTGGGACAATTGTCTATATTGTGTCAGTTATGTTTTAAATAAATGCTGATTGGCCAGTAGCCAGGCAGGAAGTATAGGCAGGACAACCAGAAAGGAAGTAGAGGTGGGTCAATGAGACCGGAGAATTCTGGGAAGGAGGAAGCCCATTCCTCCCCAGTCCTGTCCAGACATCGAAGAAACAAGATGTGACATGCCCTGCCGAAAAAGGTACTGAGCCATGTGGCTAACATATACTAGAATAATGGGTTAATATAAGTTATGAGTTAATAAGAAGCCTGAGCTAATGGGCCAATCAGTTTATCATTAATATAGACCTCTGTGTGATTCTTTGGGGGCTAAATGGCTGTGGGACCTGGTGGGAAGACAGAAACCAGGCAGGACAGAAACCCCCAGACAACAGAGATCCTCCTATCTCAGTCTCCTAAGTGTAGTGATTATAGGCTTTCATCACCATGCCTCACTGGGAAGGCCTTTAACTAAAGGAAAGAACATGGTATCTGGTAGTTAGCAGAAATAGGAGCATTTCCTCTCACTAAAATTGAGTTTCATAGGTGAGCAGTGTCTCTCATAGTACAATAACATTTGTATTCTTTACTTTTTGATAATTTCATACACCAATATATTTAGATCTTATCTACTCCTGCTGCCCCCATCCAACTTCTCCCAGGTCCTTATTACGATTCCCACTACTAAACCTTGTTTCTCCCTCTCCCATCTCATTTTCTTCTTCATAGACCATGGGGTCCAATTATGCTGCCTATATGTGAATGGGTGTAGGGTACCATTCACTGAGCACAGGCAACTGACCATGGGGCACATTTCTGAGGAAAACTCTCTCTTCCTCAGTAGCCATGAACTGTCAACAACTCCTCAGCTAGGTGTGGGCCTCCTGAGCGCCTTTCCCTCTCCACATGGAGTGCTGGCTCCCTTGATCTCATATAGGTCTTGTGCTAAACACATCTGCTGTGAGCTCATGAATGCAAAGGCCTTCACATCTCCAGATGACATTATTTTGCAGTGATATTCCCCAAACGCTGGTCTTACCATCTTCCTGCTCCTTCTTCAGTATTCAGAGTCTTTGTGGGAATGGGTGTGAGAGACATGTCCCATCTAGGGCTAAACATTCTTGGTGACATGTTCTCTCCACTTTCCACACTTGTGAGCTTCTGTATTGACTATTGTCCACAGCATAAAGAAGCTTCTCAGCTGAGGGCAAAGCTGGTGGGCAGGTGGGTGGCCTATCTCAGAACAGTCTTGATGAGAGTTTTACTCTGACTGCAAAACCAACTCTTATATTAAAATAAGGAGAAAGCAAAGCAAGTTCACAGGCTGCTGCTGTGACCTTGAGCTAAGTGTGTGGTCTCTGAATTCAGAGGAACAGGAAGGGACACAGGACAGCAGGATGGGCTAGGGACAAGTGATTCTGAAGGCAGATCCCAGTAGAAAGACTCTGGCATTTTACTTTCAGAAAAGATTTCAGAAATTCGGCAGCATGAGAATGGTAATGTTTGTCAGCTATCAGTGTCAACCACGGGAAGTGTTTCAGGATAAAGCTTTGCTGTAATTCTCCAGCAATGGTGCCAAGGCTATAACTCAGCTACTACTAGCCATCTAAGAACAGACCATCTAAGGTGTATGTCCCAGAAGTACACAAACCCTGGCTATTCTATAGAACAGGGACATGACGATTGGCAGAATTCTGCAGCCAAGAAAACCACAGTCCCCAAAGCTAGACTTTCTAGTTTTCTATGATGTTTTTATAGCTATAGGTAGCACAGGGTGATTGGAGCTATGTATGGACCTGTCCGGTGAATGAGTGGAAGACTGGGCCACACAGAATCTTTTTTTCCCCTTCCCATTATAAGTTGATACTTGCATAATTATAAGGAAAACTATAACTCCGGCATGACTGTAAAATGAAAATGTAGAGAAGCCATTTAGACGAAGGCTAGTTCTCCCCCAGCATTACAGCAATCATACCATTAGATGCAACCTGGATGTAGGCTTTGTATGGATTACAGCACCAACTCCTACATTAAAATCCTGTAATGCATAGTTCAGCACTAGTCCTAGAGAACATGCTTCCTTCCCAATTGTTTGGTTCAGATTCCAGCTCCTGAGCTCATGCAGCATGGCCATCTGCTCATGACTTTAAAAATAAATAGAGAGAACAGTGTTTCTAAGGACCCGAGGCTAAAAGACAGACACGGGCATCATTAAGTTTACAGATGACACTAACGGGAAGAAGCATGGAATAAGAATTCCGAATGGGAATAAATGCAGGGTAGAGGCCTGGAAAGAACATCTTAATCATTAAATAAATGATGAGGAAGGCCTGGCTTTGTGTGTTCATGACTAGATTAGGATCAGAACCCACTGGGGTTGGGGGAATGAAGCTAGTATAAATTTCTGAGACACAATATTCTGAATACAAGAGTGCTAGTAAAAAATTCAAATCTCTTGCAAATATTTTAAACCAACCCATCCTTACCTGTGAAGAGGTAGAAACACCCCAGCCCTAGGGAACTCAAATTTACACTGGAATTTCTAAGATGTTTATGTGATTTGGGATAACATGCAAAAGGGAGCAGAATGCAAAGACCCTTTCATCCACTCTCCCACTAACCCTTCCCATCCAGTTCTTCCACACCCTTCATTTCTATCTTCTTGCTTCTTCTGTCTTCTTTGCTGTCTTTCTCCTAGTTGAGCCAATGTTGCCATTAACCCATCTAGGCTGCTGCCTTTATCCTTGACTATTTATGTCCACAGGGCCGTTGGAGTCATCTCCTGACACTTGATTTTTTTTGTTGTTGTTGTTTGTTTTTGACACAGGGTTTCTCTGTGCTTTGGAGCCTGTCCTGGAACTAGCTCTTGTAGACCAGGCTGGCCTCAAACTCACAGAGATCTGCTTGCCTCTGCCTCCCGAGTGCTGGGATTAAAGGCGTGCACCACCACTACCTTCCTGACACTTGGATCTATCTGATCACAAGTTCCAGGTAATTCCCTTCACTGGCTGCTCATTGTTCCTCATGTTGCTTTGTGCTCCTTCTCATCTCTGCTCATTCTATTGATTCATGACATTTCACTTTGCTCCTCTTCCTCCTTTTAAGACCCCTGCACATACTAGTGCCTTCCTTGGCTCCTCCCATGGGTTCCTTATTTTCAGCCTTCAGGTGTCTACACAGAGAATAGTATTACTGCTTTACCTGAAATAGCTACTTCCTCAGAATCTCCCACCATATACATCTGCCCAGTTCTTATAACATTACTTGTATGTTTATGTTTTCAGGGCTGACCATTTGGTATGTGATAGTCAATTGGTGTGCTCCTATTTCTCGGTCCTCAGCATTCCCTAGTTGCTTACAAGAGTTCTTTGTTTAGGGTTTAGGCCTGTGAGCTTTTCCCCTTTCGCATTAGCATGTTTATCGGTGAACATAGCTCCCGCATCTAAGGCGCAGTGTTCATTGCATAAGGGGGTGTAAAGTCTGTGAGAGTCAGCAGCACAGCAAATTTGCTATGAGATTGTGTTTCCTAGAAATGGGAGAAGCTATACCCATTGAATGTGACCAACATGGCTGCCTAAACATGAACTAAACAAGAGCAGTATCAACTGCTATGTTAACAGTCACGTGTTTTCTACTTATCTCTGCCCCAGACTGACTCTGAGTTCCTTGAGTGCAATAAGCCACGTCTGTTCCCTGCAAAGCGACGTTTCAGAACACAGGACAGTGGTAGGTGGCTGACACTCATGAGTACTTGATAAGAAACTAATGCTGTGGGGCAGTGCAGTGCCAAGCATATTTAAATACTGACCTTGGGACACTTTGCTGTGTTCACTCTTAAGGAGGGTATCAGCCAGAGAGCTGATGGATACACAGCAAAGATAATTACTTTCTGAAGTTCCCAAGTTGCTTTTCTGAGACTCTTAGAAGAGGGTCAGGTGGGAAATGTGTGTGATCGTGTGACCTCTGTACCTTCTAAACCAGAAGCAGTAGCGTTGAAAACACACGCTTTTTCCTTCTGCGTACTTTCCGTCTACAGCTCCTGTGCTTTGGAGAGTGGGTCTAAATTTCACATTATCTGCATTCACATTAGGGTAACTTTGGCATCTGTGTTAGATCACCCATGACGAAAGAGACAAAAATAAGTGGGTTCTCATCCAGAAGGCTTCCCAGCAGGCTTCTCAGCTCAGTTCCAGCCACTCACCATCCTCCTGGGCTTCTTTCCTCAGCCAGTTTTCAGCTCATTTGACTGGCTTAGATTCAAACATAGGGAAGTTGTGAAAACTGAGCTATATAATTCAAGATGCTTACATTTTCTGAGTCTATGTCATTTTTATCAAAAGAAAAAAGTATTTGGTTCAGGTTTTAGAGGGTGTTTCTGGAGGCAGAGCTGGAATTTCAGAAAAACAGTGAAGAAGCAGGAGGATGCCTTGCACTTGGATCAACCCTCCTTCCCCAGGCCACATGCAGAGCCCATCAGTGAAGCCAAGTGTGTGCAGATCAAACCATGGGGGCCAGTGGAGAACAGACACCCAATTAGTTATAATAACCTTTGACTGTTGCGTGAAGGGAAAGGAAAGGAAAGGAATACAGAGCCATGGACACCCAGAATGAATCTCAGGATCAGACTATTCCAAGTTTCCTATCTGATGTATAAGTCGGAAGGGTAGCCCTCCTGAGAGATGTGCAATAGGTTCATTAGAGCGCAAGGAGCCAAATGACCGGGCAGCCATGGCCCCAATGAGCTTTACAGTTACTGCAGATGAAAAGGGAAAGCCATATATTTTTAAGAGGAAAAGCTATATAAATCTGACAGCTTCACCCCACTCAT
The DNA here is from genome assembly GCA_028555095.1 of Dicrostonyx torquatus. Taxonomy (NCBI): domain Eukaryota; kingdom Metazoa; phylum Chordata; class Mammalia; order Rodentia; family Cricetidae; genus Dicrostonyx; species Dicrostonyx torquatus. Next base: position 2,831,633 of record JAQHUG010000175.1, read on the forward strand.
AGCGAAACTCAGTCATCTCAGGCCAAACCACTCTATTTTTCTAACAGAGACCTTCACAGTGGGAAGGCATTGTGAAAAACCAGTGGTAATAACCACAAACCACTTGTGTTACACCCTGGGCTCATTCACAATGTTTTCATTTTCATTTTGAGCAAGGTAGATTGCAGTCAGTTATCACACACACACACACACACACACACACACACACACACACACCCCTTACTCAACACACATGTAGCAACTGCCTTACACAAAATAAATTATAAAAGATTTCTGCATTTCTCCTTAATTGTATTAAACTTTTCTGTTTTGAAACTTAAATTATTGGGCTTAATAATAGAATTATAGGTCATGTTTTGATTTTTGTTGTATTAAAATAGACTAACAGAATTTAAAATGGTGATAAAGACAGTGATAGCTACCAACACACAGAAAATGTACATCTGTTGCTCTGGTTTGAATATACTTTGTTCTCCAAAGGCTCATGTGCTAAAGGCTGAGTGGTGGGTCATTAGGTTACAGGTCTCTAGCTGTGTGTGGATTAATGCAGTCTCTCAGGAGTGGTTCAGATCCTGTATGATTGGATTAGTGCTCAAAAGCTCAGGCCACTACAAAGGGAGGTCACCCCGTGTGCTCAACAGCCTCTTTCGCATGCGGCTCTTCGTTTTTCTACTTTCCCACCATACAGTGATACAGCTAAGAAGCTCTCACGTGATCACTGGTACCAGCCTGTTTAGACATGCCAGTTACCAGAACCACGAGCTCAAACCTCATTACTTTAAAATATATTTTCATTTTATAATTATGTTTGCTTTGCCAGCGTGCGGATCTGCACACCACATGCCTGGTGCCTACAGGAGCCCTAGACCCCTGGAACCAGAGTTATAGAAAGTTGTGAGCCACCACATAGGGGCTGGCAATTGAACTCTGGTCCACTAGAAGAGGAGCCAGTGCTCTTAACTGAGCTACCTGTCCAGGCCCTTAAAGCACTTTCCTTTATATTTCATAGTAGCAACACAAAATAGATAACATATACACTGTACTCAAAAACTTTAATTTGAAAGACACTTTTACTGTAGACTTGCAAAATTACCCAAAGACATTATCTACCTGTTTTCTTATTTGTTTCCAAGCAGCTAAGTGTAGCTGGAGAGAAAGCACACGGTTGAACAGACAGGCTTCACTTGAACGTGATCTCAAATTTGAGCTGTTCTCACAATCCAGCCGACAATTCTGCAGTGTTTCTCTGCATCCTTTGCCAGACTTGCTTTTCCACTTTGCACACTGCTTTTTCCACTCAGAATAGCTACTAATTTCCTCTCCTCCCAGCCTGCGGCTGACTGCCCTGTTTCCACACAGTGCTACCAGCTATAGCTTGGCCTCTCTTTATTCCCCACCACTCCGTCTATGCAAGGCTGTCTGTGTGCCTTCTTCCTTCCTCTGCAGCATGGAAGTGCTGCCTTTCCCAGGCACGGCAAAGCCAGTGGTGCATCTGTCCCTCATGCCCCTCCTCACCTGCACCATCGCTCCTCTCATTCCAGAGCTAGACATAGTGACACATCCATCTGTATGTCTAGTGAAGATGTCTCTTTTGAGCTCTAGACTTGTGCATGCTTGATATTCCAAATGGATGACTTACAAGCATCTCATAGTTAACATGTTCTAAGTGATCCCCTGATTAATTTTCCCCTATAAACTTATTTTTCTCCCAGTCTTCCTCTGGGCAACAAACGGCTTCACCGTTCATTGGCTATTCAGGCCTCCCTTCAATTCCCACATCTATTCCCATTTTGTAAGTTAGTTTTTCTTTCCTAAATATATCTTAAAACTGACTGTATCTGTCGCTGTTAGCCTTTCCCAAGCCATCCATAATCACCTCGACTGGACTACTGAAATAGTTTCCTGCCCGCTTTCACTTCTATTCTTGTTCTGTTCCCATATATTGTACACAGAGTAGATGAGTAATCTTCGATATACATGTGATAACGTTAGTCTTGTGATTAAAATGTTTCCAGTGATTTCCCCAAAGCATTTCAGATAAACCCCAAATTCCTTACAAGATCCTATATGGTTGGTCTCTGCCAATATCTCCAAGGTCACTTTGTGCTGCTTTCCCTCATCTGTCACCTTTCAGCCACGTTGGCTTCTATTCAGTTTCTTGGAAATACCAAGTGCTTTCCCCTTTAGGGGTCTGCAAATGTTTTCCCACATGCCTGGAATGCCTCTACAGCCTTCCTTCTCTGGTTCTGCTGTCCAGATAAAGATTCTCTGCTGCATTCTCACAAATACTTCTCCTCCAAGCACTAACCATGATGTATAGCACTATATTTCCCTCCTCTTTCATTGTTTATTTCTGCTAATATATTGTAAGTTCCACAGGACAAGGACCACTATTCAGATTTGTATACATAGTTTTTTCTATGATATATCATAAGTAAAAAGAGATAAATAAATATTTATGAATATTTGAACAAATTAAGGGACTAATTAAAATATTTATTATAGCATTATAACATAAATGGCATGAACAACTAAAATATATACTATTTTGTTAATAAATTATATGCAAAAGGTTATATAAATCATGACATAGCCTTAGAATACTAAGAGGTGCATTTGCGGATCTATAGAAAGCTGCCTAAGATATATTAAGTACAAAAAGCAAACTAGAGAACATGACATTTAAAAAGGTTTATGTTGTACATACATAGTTATGAAATGCTCTGCTATAGATGATTGGAGACATCCCTGAGGCCTCTGGCATAGATTTCCTGGATCCTCACCAACCACCAGGGACTTGTCTGATTGGAAAAACCTGCAGCACAAATTGGTGCCCACTGGCTCCTTTTGGTTTCCGCCTTGTTTCTGCATTTGTGTTTATAGAGAAATATAATGGAGGAGTGTGTGTATGTGGGAAGGAGGGTGGAACGGGGTTTGTGCCCTTTCTTTCACAGAGGGTCTAAGTTCAGGCAGATTTACTCTAGTGTACTTGTGTGTTTCATACTCACATGGAGGTCTTTAAATCCCTAGTGGTTCTCAGACTTTAGTGCGCACCTGGAGGGCTTGTTAAAACCCAGATTTCTGGGCTCTGTCTCCATGGATTCTGATTCGATAAAGCTAGGGGCCAGAGACTTTGTACTTCTACTAAGTTCTAGTGAGGCTGGTGCTCTGTGACTGGTCTTGAGAACTGATGCTCAACCTTTCCTTTCCTTTCCTTTCTCCACATATGAGGGATCCTTAGGCCAGGTTCATGGGACATAAAGGAGAGTATCCATCCTTTTTGTTACCATGCAGTCCAAGAGCCTTTGAGCGTGCTGCTCACAAGCTTCCCACCAGTTCTGTTTTAGAGAAACAATGAATAGCTGCTTGGAATGTTGCTCCCCTGCTTCAGACGGCTCCAAGCCTGTGGTGTACACACAGCATTCCTCAGCTAACCTCTAGGAGACATGGAACCGGATGCATCCCTGCATTCCCATCTACTCACAAGAGCCATGCCTTCTCCCATGGTGGCCTCCTGGGGAGGAGAGCAAGGGAGTATATAGGAAAGTGAGCACTGAAGGATACTAGTTACTTGATACTAGTTACTCCTTCCAACTTCCTTTTCTCCAAGCATTAGCTGAATATAACAGTGCCAGTTATCACACAGTGGAAGTTAGAGACAATAAGTATGGAAAACTAAGTTCCTTATTCCCATCAGTTTATACCGAGTGGATAAGATAAATATCTAAGCACTACATTAGAAGCTCTAAAGTAATTAAATGTTAAAAGCAAATTCTTAGAAATAAAGACAGACTGAGAAAATTTGGGGCAACTTCAAATAGAGGATGCAGTTCCCTGCCACAGGAGAATGGAGAGAACAAGGACTCTGCTTTTGGGAAAGGAAAGAATGGGATTCTTCCCTCAGTCCAGTGTCCCTGTGTGCTCAAGGAGGTGGGGGAGGGGTAGTTTAGGGGTAGCATGCTTCTAAACTTTCACCTAGTGCCAGTATCAAGAACATCAAATTGATTCCTTCCTACTTGCTAACAGTATTTGCCAGCCTCCTAAGTTTGTAGTTGTTTCTATGATTTATTTTACTCTGAGCTTGGCCCTCAAATAACCTTAGTGTACATGGAGGACTAACTCATGGTTAAAAATCCAAAGATTATATTTCTGGGGGAAATGGTCAGTTTCCCAATATAGGGTAATATCTTGCCTTTCTAAAAGTACCTACATTTCAGCATTACCAGCTATTTTTTTTTTTTAAATAGTTCATGTCATAAAGGAAATGGAGCAGCTGTCTGGGTATCTAGGATAAAATGCAATACAGAAAGTCTGGGGAAGCTTCCACTGTACAATCTGATACCCAATTGTGTGACTGTTAACAAATGCTTCCGTTCATGCCTCAGTTAACCATCCATCAATGAAGACTGTGCTGGCTGGTTTTATGTCAGCTTGATACAATCATTTGGAAGAGAGACTCAATTGAGGCAGTGCCCCCATAAGATTGGTCTATAGGCGATTCTATTTGGAATTTTCTTGATTAAAGATTGATATAGAAGGGCCAAGGCCACTGTGGGTGATGCCTGTCCCCCTCCATGGATGGTGCAGGATTGTATAAGAAGCAGGCTGAGCAAACCACAAGGATCAAGCCAGGAAGCAGCATTCTTCCATGCCTTCTGTTTTACATTCCGCTTCAAGTTCCTGCCCTTTCTTCCCTCAGTGCTGGAGTGTGACCTGAGAGTTGCAGGATGAGACACACCCTTTCTTCTCTGCATTACTTTAGGTCATGATGCTTCATCACAGCAATAGAAACTAACAAAAAGGTCATAATACACAAACTCACGGTTGTAGGAGTTAGATTAACACGTGGAAGCCCTGATACAATACTGGGAGTTTTTTCTATTGACATTTAAACTAAGTAGATTTGTTTTTAGGTGACAGCCCCAGAAGACCTTTATTTTTCCATGTCTTTAATTTTTTTTTCTGATTTCAAAAGGGTACTTTTACTTATTTTTAGTGTGTGTATGTGTGTGTGTGTGTAGGTCAGAAAACAATTTTGGGAGTCAGTTCTTTCCTTCTATTGTATGGGTCCTGGGGATTATACTCTATGATGGTCAAGCTGCAAGTGCCTTCACTTGCTGAGTCATCTATCCAGCCCAGGAGGATACTATTAAAAGATAGTTCATGTGCAGTGTTTGTCAGTGTAACAAGGCAGATTCTTTCTTTTTTTAGTTGACCATCGCCCTAAATATTTGGGGAAGAAAACTCTGTCTTACACATTGGGAGTCTCTGGCATTCCTTCAATATAAGCTTCCGAATTATTCATGTGCTACAAGGCTTCAAAACTGAGGAGAAGGCACACTAGATGCAAGAGATAATTTACAAAGCAAACAAACAGCACAGCGTCCTAAAGGGTCTCCAGTTCCACAGTGTGTACTGAATGGTGAGCTCATGCACAGGCTCTAGTCAGCTTAGGTCTGAATTTCGCCTCTGTTTTTGGTTTTGGGCGTGAGTATTCTGGTTGGTCTTTCCACTTTAATTAACTGATAAGAGGCTAGAAGAGTGTCTATTAAGGGGGTACTGAGAGGACCACATAATATATTTGGGGTATATCACTATTATCATAATAACATTTAGAATCTTGGGGTCTCTTTCATTTTCTATGAAACAAGAGTAAGAGAGATTTTGACCCCAGAACACCCTTCCCAGGTCTAATGGTTGACAGCTCTCTCCCCTCTCCCACTCTCCTCTTGCCTGCTGAGAGGGAGCACCAGGCTTGGTTCTTTCTGGGATCTCAGTAATCTTAGGTGTAAGTGTTGTGTGGCTAATAAGGAATCTTCCAAATTCTGTGGCTCTTAATTGGCTTTCTTAACTTGACACTGACTGCTGCAAAGCTAGACACATTCAGGGTCAATTTAGGCGACAAAGGTGTCACCTGATGGACTAAGACTGAAAACAGAGCAGTTTTGATGCCAAGATGCCACGATATAGTTTGAAAGTCAAACTGTAAAATATAGAGTTTTAAATAAGATAGGTTTTAGGAGGGATTTACAGGCGTCACAATGGGACACTCTAAAGATATAATAATGCCTTAATACAAAATTTCCTGGCTTTCTTTTGAGTCATTGGAACACAGTGTTTATATTTCGTAATGTTAATCACATGCAATTCTTCTAAATCTGGGATCTAATGGATGCAAAAATTGGTCCAAATGTCAATTTTAAACATATGTTTCTTATATTAAATAGACCTGTATAATTCCAAACACCAGTTAACTCTTTGATGAAATTAAGGTCTGTTTTTTCAGAGGTGGCTCTAATTGGTATTCAAGATGGGGAGGAATCTTTAGATCACCCCAGCAGCGGGGTCAACAGAAGAAGGCAACTTTCTAAGCCAAGCATGAAGGCCTGGGATAGCTCAGTGGATACTGTGCGCACAGGAGTGGAGGGAGTTTGCAAGCTGTCCTGCAGACTGTGGCAGGATCTGGAAATTTGAAAACTATAAAGAACAATAAAAGCCAATGTGAGGACCCTTTCATGGGGACTTTAAATGCAGATGGAGAACATACTGATTTTGTTGGTCATTAATAGTCATTTTGAATTTCAAAATGACCATATTTATTTTTTTCTAATGATGTGAAACAGTCTTGCTTGTCCTCCGAGAGCAATTAACCAGACTCTGTTGGTATCCAAGACTGTGCTTGCTGTTTGTCTGAAGAAAAGGCGGCTGGAAGATGACTTAGCCTTTAGGACAAACAAATTTATAGCTCTCAGAGCAACAGAAAGAAGGCTAGACACCAAATTTTAAATGCAAGGGCACCACAACTGAGAGAGCTGGCAAGAGCCATGACACCAAGCACATGTAAGTGGCACCTGCTCTAGAGATGTGACAGACATTGCCCCATCATCTTACTCAGAGGCTGAGGACAGCTTTGTTCTTAAAAGCTCCTTCCCACTTGGTGTTTGAAATGACATTGCTGTGACTCATGATCGTTTGGATATTTAAATTGGAATTGTCTTTTGAGCCAGTAAAAGTCATGGAAGAAATCCACTTTACAGTTGTAACTTAGATTTTCTTTTCTTTCTTTTTTTTTCTTTGGAGAAGTGTCTTGCTATGTATGTAGCTCAGTCTTCAGCTCTCCAAGAGCTGAGTTTACAAGTATGTGGTACCATGCCTGGCCATAATCCAGGGCTTTCTGCTTTAGTTTTTTTTTAACCAAAGTAGCATTTCTCAGTTTAATTATCTATCCTATTCATTAATCTTAGCTCTAGATAACTTTGGGCTAAATAAAAAAAAATCCAACTCACCACTAAAGTTGTGCTCCACCTCTTGCTCCTTCTTTTCTTCAGAGCTGGGACTTCATATACACTAGGCAAGTGTGTTCCTCCCGAGGCACACCCTCACTCACTTCTCCTTTCCTCTCTGCAGTCTTTTAAAGTGAATTCCACTTTAAAAATAAACCTCTTTTATTCAGGTACACAGGTTCTAGGGTAACTGACATAAATCTAGCATATCATCTCCTATGAGTCAACAATATGGCTCCCTAAACAAGACCTGAATAATGTCAATACCAATAGATGTGCTAATGGGGAAGAGAAAGCTCTCAGTCCCTCCCATAACAAATAACTATAGGCAACTAATGAGTGCTGGGAGAAGAGTTAGCCTGTCCCAGGGATGAGCCCCTAACTGGTTATCCAACACAAAGTAGTCAGCCCTAAAATCATATAAAGCCAAGCAATGGTAAATAGACTCAGCAGGTTGAATTTATAAGTCTGTGTGTGTGTGTGTGTGTGTGTGTGTGTGTGTGTGTGTGATAGCAACAATTTAAGAAAAGGAGGCCATCAGTTTAAAAGGAAGCAAGGGTCAGAGGATGGGTTGGAGGGAGGGTAAGTAAAGGAAAAGTGATGTAATTGTACTTTAATTTAAAAGACTATTATCTTTCAAATCCACTTTTTAACCCTGAAGCCACGTTAAAGCAGACTTCTTACTTTTCAGATAGTAATGAATAAGTTCATTTTCAGGTATGAAAAAGTCTATCCAGTTTATATCAAAACTCTAGTTTTCTAAAATCCACTTTGGTTCTCATGTTGGCTAGTATAGGCTAGACATAAACTAGAAAATTGTAATGGGGAAGGAGTTCTATACTCTTGTTTGCTGGTTTTACTTGTCTTGGCTACCAGTTTCTGAAGCAGAGGGAAAGAAGAAAAGTAAAATTGGTGTAAAAATGTCATTTTGGTTGGTTTTATAATATGGCTTTTTACATGCTCTGAAAATCCTTTCTCTTGTGACACATTTTTGTTGGTTTTTCCAATACTTTCCTTCTGGGAATCTCCTCTTTACTCTCTACCTCCTTATCCCTCCCTCTCCCTCGCTCCCTTTCCATGTATGTGTATGCACACACACACGTACTGTTGAGGAGGACATTCTAGGGAAACACTCTACCGCTGAACTATGCCCCAGTGCCCTACTCTGCTCTCTTATGCAGCCAATGTGCTTCACGGCCGATCATTTAAAATCCCCTGTGCACCTATGCTTTTCACTCTCACGGTTTCTTCTGTTGGGCGGTTGGCCTTCTACAACAGAACTTCAGTTATTTCTGTGGGATCCACTGTAGCCCAAGAAAAGCTGGAACACTTGCTCTGCCTGGCTAGGCTGTAGCTTGATAAAACAGTGCTCTCTAACCTCATGCACTCACTAGCAACAACTTCAGCCTGTGTCTCTGTACTGGGTGGTTTTACATCAACTTGATGCAAGCTAGAGTCATCTAGGAGGAGGGAGTCTCATTGAGAAAATGCCTCCATAAAACAGGGCTGCAGGCAAGCCTGTAGGACAGTTTCTTAACAAGGAATTGAAGTAGGAAGACCTAGCCCATTATGGGTGGTATAACCCCTAGGCTGGCAGTCCTATGTTCTATAAGGAAGCAGGTCGAACAAGCCATGAGGAACAAGCCAATGAATAGCACTGCCAGTGGACTCTGCATCAGCTCTGTGTCTAGGTTTCAGCTCTGTGTGAGCTCCTGTTCTGACTTCTTTCAATGGTGTACAGTGAGGTGGAAGTGTATTGGATTTCCTCCCAATCGCTCTTGATCACGGTGTGTCATCACAGCAATCAATGGAAACCCTCACTAGCACAGTCTTCAATTAGCCTTTTACAGCGTGGATCTAGGAGGCACTGTACTCTGTGTGTGCATATCCTCCTCCAAACTCTTCATGCTTTTGAAAACAAAGAAAGCCATATGTGGTCTGGGTGGAGCGCAACAGCAATTCACTGTCTTATGTCATGCTGATATGATTGCTTTCAAAAGTAGACATTATGTTCTCTTCCAACCTCCAACCTTCTTGATAGAGACGGGAGATGGGAAGTGTGTCCAGAACTACTCCTGAAGGGGTTAATGCTTAGATTTCACAGCTCTGATACATCCTGAGACTGCCACTGTACCTAATAATTACTGTTCCCAGATGTGAGACTTCAGTGGAAATGGTGACAGAAGTCCTATCGGTTACAGAGACAAAGGCCCATCAACAACCAGACCTAAAGCAGAATGGAGGAGATTCTGAGTTTATCACTGGAAAACTCATCCAGGCAAAATAACTTAGTTATTTTATTTTGGGTTGGTGGAGAACCCAAGGAGCACGCTGAATAGAAATCACAAGGTGATGAGGGAGGGAGAAAGCACTTCTATGTGAACAGAGAATATTGGTGGTCCTTCCTGCTTAACTATTCGGGCAGAGGTAAATGATATGTGTATTTGGAAAGGGGAGATGGGAGGAAGGAGAGGGTCGGACCTGATAGTGAAACATCAGAAGCGAAGTTTAGCACAGGAGTCCAGAGTCAGATTTGCTTTCCTGAGTGAAGAAAAACAAAGGTTAGAGTCAAGTGGGCAAGAGAAACACGGTAGGTCTGAGAGAATCCATGAGAGCTAGGGAATCCATTCATGAACATGGAAGAGGATACTCAAGACTCTTGGTCTGAAAATGTACTCAGTCTCTCAGGCATGGATGCCGGAGACACCAGGGCTTCCTGACTATGTGCAGACTGCAGTAAGCACTAGGATTGTAGCTGTACCAATGAACATAACAGCCTATCCAGGGGGAGAGGAAAACTCCACTTCCAAGTGACTAGCATCCACTGAGTTTGGCTAGAGAATGTAGAGCATGAAGGACAGCAAGATATGGAGGTAAAAATGTGGGGGAAGGCTAAGCCATGCAGATTCCTACGGGCTATTTTAAGGGCTCTATCCGGAGGCAATGAATTAGGAGTTTAAGTAAACACTACACAGCACTGCTTTAGAAACTCAGTTTGGTTGCCATATAGAAAATAGGTGGGATAGAGGTCAGGCAGAAGGGCGTATGTTTGGGCATGAGATGAAGGGATAAACTGAGGTCAAGCAACCCCTGATAGTTATTTAGATATGAACACCAGAGGGGATTCAAACTAAACACAAGGCAATGGAAGGGTGAGGGATGGGTGGAAATATTGAGCTCACATTTCAGTTACGCAGGAACACCCATCAGATATGTCCAGTAAGCAAACAGAAGAGAAATGGGAAAGATACATGTACTTGCGAGTGGCCAACGACTGGATGGCACCTAGAGATTTGTGGGTAGTTGGGCATAAGCAGAATAAGAGGAGAAGCAGGTCTAGGAAAGAATGTGGGGGATGACTGACCCTCACCAGCTGGGGAAAGGAGCTACAAAGAGAAAGGAAAAGTGGCAGGGAGTTGGGCACAAAACCCAGGAGCAATGGCAACTCGAGTGAGGTGTAACTTGTCTTAATCTTCCTTTGGGACCTGGAATTATTATGGGAAGGAATTTAGGAATATTTTACATTAGTTTACTGGGGCAACTGGGAGCAAACAAGGCAGATGATTTATCCTGTTGAGCTATGTAGTGTTCCCCAGCATAGTTCACTGAGGAAGCCTGTTAGTGGCTCTCAAACCTTGGCTCTACACTGGGACCATCTGTGGAGTTTACAAAATACTGATAAATGGATCCTATCCCTCACAAAGTTCTGATTTAATTGGTTTAGAATGCTGCCTGGGAATTAGTTGGTTTTTTTTTGTCTTTCACTAGAAGATCCCCAGATGATTCTAAATGTGTAGCCAAGCTTGAAAACAACTGACCTAGATGCTATTTAATTAAGGTAACTTGATTTTAAATCAGTGTTTCCTGATAAAGTACACATATTAATCTCTAGAGAAGGACTCTGTTTAGTGTAATGGCAATAGTTTGGGCAGACTCTTGAGGGATGAAAGCAAATGGAGACATAAACAGTCATTTTGGGGGGGCAGTGAAGACTCTAGTGGGGCCACAGGCAATGGGTTTATAGGTGTTGTTGAGCTTTCTGCAACATCTTGTCAGAACTGTCCCCGAGGTGCCATCAACATAGGCTGCTTCTTCCCAGCAGCACCAAGCAGAAGACCAGAGTACTGCTCTCCAGCCACACTGTTAAAGGTTCAGCCTCAGCTGAGCACTAAGCTCCGAAGAAGGACAAAGAGGGTGAAATCTGTTTTTGGCTCTCTTGTCAAACCGCTTTATCAACAAATCAACTCCACAATATTTAACAGTCTGGTAACTGCAAGGCATGACTCTTACCCGTCCTTAAAAGGCATGTTAAGAAAGCTGTTTGTGTGATCCTATTTTTAAATTTTCACTTATATTCTTAGAAGAGCGTGGGTGGCACTCCAGCTACTTTCCCACAGGCCTGTCTTTCCACCCCTGCATTCTCTGTCTTCCTGGTTCTCCACACCCCATTTGCTTTACTCTTCCCTTCCATTTCTTTTTTTTTCCTTTGTTCCCTCACACCTCTGCTTTTTCTGTTCTTGGTACTTCCCTTAAGTGTGGCCCATCATTTTCTTCTTTGAGCCTCCATACTGGTTTTACTCACAAGGCATGTCTTTTCTAGTTGTTGCTGGTGGTGCACCATTCAGCATCCTTCCATCTATAATAGATGCTATTATGGGAAGAGAAGTAGGAAATCCGGGTTTCAGACTCGCTTTGACAGCTGTATTCCTGAGAAGTACATATTCTAGGATTCAGTTTCTTCATAGGAAAATCAAGTTGGTGTGGACCAGTGGATTTCAGCTCTGACTGCATGGGATAAAATCACCTGGAAAGTCATTTTAGAAATTCCAGCAGAAGGACCTCCCGGCAGACTAGTAAAGTCAAATCTGCATCTCTGCCCAGGGAACTGCATGGGAGTGGGGAGGACACTACCTTTGGAGCCTCTACTACTGCATCTTTTTGCTGACAGCCAGTTTGGTTTTATTTTCCAGAAACTTTAAGTTTTTTGGTTTGAAACTGAATGTCAGGGAGCAAGTAGCATTAAGGATCGAGAGAAGGAACTGAAAGGATTGGACACTGGTCACATTTAATTAAATAACATTAAAAGACAACTTGTTTTAGGCTAATGGCACACAGTAAAGTGCCTATAGCACTCACCACAATGGATGGCTCAGAATGTTTTTCCTGAAACAGTAAAGAAACCTCTGGTTTCTTAATTTGGAGTCCAGCAAACATCTCCTTGATGTCCTATCTAACAGAACATGCACATGGGTGTCTGTGGCTCTGAAGAAAATCTGCTGTGACTCTTGAGTTGTAGCTGACCAGCTGCTCTCTTCACAGACCTTTGTCTTGAGCAAGCTACGAAGAGCAACTACGATGATTCAGATGGATAGCTGACAATGTTTCCCTCAACTCTACAAGACTGCCACTTTAAGGGAAACAACTATTTGATGATAATAATAAAAATTTGAGTTTTCAAGTGAAAACAGGAGTTAAGAAAATTTACCTCTATATCCATTAGCCTGAAAACATCTCAGTAATTAATGACTTTCAAAAATGGACATCACATTCCTGACTTGAGTTTTTAAAATTTTTATGACATTATTCAGCAATGTTCAGAACTATATAGCTCAATGAGCTAATATTTTCCCCAATCATCCAGTGATTGATGTTAATCTGTATTAAAATGACAATACACATGAATATTGGGACTTTGTTAAGATAGTTCATCAAAATTTCACTGATGGGGGCTTTGGAGTCTATGTTGCAATTAACCTCTGAAAACTCACGACCGAGTTTCGGTACAGTTTTAGACAAGAAGAGTTGAATTATTTGAGATACTCCTCCATTTTCCACCTACTTGTATTTAAGTACAGCTTGTCTTAATGCAGTTCAACCAAAACAATGCATTACAACAAAATGAATGAAGCTATGGATGAGAATCAGCTATCATCAGGTAAGCCAGACACTTGAGAGATTTGTAAAAATGTCAAACAATACCTCTTCCCACTATTGTTTGCTTTGGGAAATACATCCATTTTTCATAAAATGTGTTCTTTGTGTTAGCATATTTATTGCTATTTTTATTTAATACATAAGTATTTTCTTGACTTTAATTTCTCTCTCTCTCTCTATATATATATACAATGTAAGGTAAATTTTGACATCTTTGGGTTCCCTAATAATTATTATGATTGTATTCCAGTATTAATTTGATCTTTTAACATCTCTCTGTGTGTGTGTGTGTGTGTGTGTGCACGCACGTGCACGCACACAGTTGTTTTCTCTCATTCTACCATGTGGTTTGGGAGACTGACCTCAGGTTTTTGGGGCTATAAGTAAGCATCCTTACCAGTTTGAGCAGGTCCCTCAGACCAAAGGCTTGAGATTCAGAGCTGGAAGACAGTAGAGGACAGGGAGTTTGTCTGTTTAAGTTCACACTTCACACTTGGCCCGAAGTGCCTAACACAGCTTTGCAATGAATGAACTTTGTAATAGAGAAAAGAAAATATGGCAATTCATTCATTCTTTGACTCATGAAACATCATGATTCTATGTATTAGTACTTTGGTTGTGAACATAACAGATAAAAGTCCCCACTCTGTGGAGTTTTGACACTAGAATTTCCCATTCTAGACCCGATTCTCCAGTCAATTCATTATATAACCTGAGAAAATTATTGTACTTTTCTTAGGACTTGACTTCTGCATGTAAATAGGGCATCTGGAGAGACTGATGTCTAAAGGTTCCCTGAATTCTAGGATTCTATGTATCTCTGGCTGGACTTCTGGAAATGACCCTAATGGTTCACCTGAAATGATGCTCCTCATCTTTACTCACTAACTCACTCAGCATTTACTGAATCCTTCCCTTCCCTCTTTCTCAGCGCTGTGAATGCATTTATTGTAGAAAAAACCTTAAGTTGCAGAACACATGCACTGAACGGGTTTTTAACAGTTGGGTTGGGTTTGAATTTACTCATGCATAAGTTTTCCCCTAGTGTGTCTTGTGGGTAAAAATATACATTTGTGTGAATTTTGAACAAGGTCATGAGCAAATTCTGTCATCTGTAAATGGTGTGACATAAATTGGCCCATATGGTAAAGGGTTTATGGCCTTGCCCTTCGCTGGACCGTAAAGATATAATAGACTGAATGTAATTATGGTTGGCTTGACCATTCTCTAAAACCATTCACAAGTGTGTATTAAACACATTTTTGGGAAAATTAAGAGCATATGAACAAAGCAAAATAATTATTAAGAACTAAGGCTACATGAATAGAGAAAAAATCCAAAAGATCATGGAACAATAAACCAAATATATAAAATATAAACTCCTTCAAAAGAACACGAATAATTTAAATAGGTAATGCTTGCTTACTGAAAATATAGTTTGTAAGATACAGGGAAAGTTAAACAGTAAGAAAAGTAAGTAAACAACAGCAACTAATCCATAGCACATTAAGATTTATAATCCAGTTAGAAAGCAGCAGGCTGGAATTGCATAGCCATCTCAAATGTATCCACCACGATATAATTGGATTCTAGATGTAAAAAGGAAATATTGGGATAATTTAATTTAAGGTTGTGTGAACTTAAGATTATAATACTATTATGTAAACTGTATCAAGTTAAAAAGAATCAAGTAAAATATGAGAAAAAGAAATAGCTGTGTTTTGGTTTTGGTTAGAATTTAATCACTATTTAGGACTCAGATGGCTCAAAAATTATTCATTAATTTTCTTCATATGACTAAAAAATAGTGTGAAGTAAGTGTTAGGATACTGGTAGTTAGAAAATTAGCTTATTGCTTTCCAATTATAATGAAGAAGGTTTTAACATTATCTTTATAGTATGGCAGGGTTTAATTGTAAAAATTAAGTTGTGTTACAAATAACCAATATAATAAAATAAAGTAAAAGTCAATTAAACAAAAGATGAGTTATGCTTCTCTGATATGTAATGCTGGGAAGAAGGGCAGAGAGGCAAGACGCCATGATTCTCCTGCCCAAAATGGACGCTGGTTAGACTTATGCCGGTAAGCCACAGTCAAGTGGCGATACACATTAATGGAGATGGGTTAAACTAATATGTGAGAGTTAGCCAATATGAGGCTAGATATAATGGGTCGGGCAGTAATTTAATTAATACAATTTCTGTGTGGTTATTTCGGGGGTTAAGCTAGCCAGGCAGTAGGATGCAGCCCGCTCCTTACTACAAATACTTAATATAATAGCAGTTATAATATATTTAATATGACTTCTTCAGAGAGAAGATGTATTATTGCCTTCTGATAACTCTTATAACTTGTTTCTTTCATAGTGCAATGAATAAATGGTACTAGACAGAGAAGCATATCGCTAACAGTAACCTGACAGGTGCTTTTTTTTTTTTTTGACAGGTGCTTTTTATTCTTGATTTCCTTGCCAGTCTCAGAGACTCAGATATATGTGTGCACTATTTTCAACCTTCATGTAGTGGGAAGTGAGACAGTGCCTTTGGACACTGCCAGGCATACCATGGTAGGAATCCTGTTTTGAGTTTGCTAGGTACCTGACACGTTAGGTTCAATTCCCCTCCTTAATTAGATATCTAAATACAGCGACATATGGATCCATATTGAAAGGTCCAAGAAAAATAAGCACATCTATCCACACAGATACTTGTATTTCTCTCATTGTGGTAGGCAAGAATTCAGATCCAGAATTGTGAACAATCTTAACTGAAGATCTATTGAGTTTACCCCATGATTGATTCATAAATGATCCCTGTCTTGTACAGCTGCCTTCTTTTGCATAGTGTAGCAGATACCCTCAAATACTATTTTCTACACAACTTCAGGCTATCTGCTATCTTAAACTTCCATTCTACCAGCCTCTAAATATATATCACTGTAATATACCTGGTAAGGGCAGAATTTCTGGAATCAAGGCACTTGGAATTAAATTCTCTCCTCACGCCATTTACTGGCTTTGAAAGCCTGGGAAAGTTGTTTAACACTCAGTGCCTCAGTTTTTCATTTGCTAAATGAGGAGAACATAGATTAAATTAGATGTTTTCAGTCTATTTAGTAAAATACTTCTTGACACTCTGACAGTGAAAACCATACTTCCAACACTGAGAAAGAAGTTTCTGGTTTGTTAAGATCCCCTTTATTTTGTCTTATGCATCAGATTCCTCTAGTTACCTATATCTTATTATATCTTGACATATTCATTAAGTCTATTTCCTTATTATTACAAAATTCCATTTTTAAAACCCTTTTCCACAACAACATCGAGTTTCTTGCAAGGGCTTAAGACCCCAGCCATGGGTTTTTTGACTGGATTTCAGTACCAGGCATTAATTTATCCCTTTGGAGAAGACCTCAGATCCAATCAGAGACTGGTTGCTGATCCCCAGAACAGCTATGTCCCTGTTGCACTCTGGGTGCATTTGTGCCTGGCAGAGCTTGACGTGGGACTGGGCTTGTTTCTAGTCAACCTTGGCTCTATCCTTCCCTGATGAACAATTGGCTACTGATGGGTTCTAGAGGAGAAACAGTCATTGTCTGCAGCGTGTACCACAGGTGAGTGCACCCAGGATTGTGAAGGTGGCCTGCTTAAATCCAGTGGTCACAACACAAGACAAAAAGATAAGACTGTGAGGAAGGGGCTTGCAGGAGTGGGGGGGAGGTACCAGAGTTGTACCTGCAGTTCTTTCTACGTTTAAGACTCAATTTGCCCACATTTAAATGTTTTTCCCCCCAAGAAAAACGTTTTGATTGGACTTAAGTATTTTTGTCAGGCAAACTCATCACATACTGTTCCTCTGCTCCCTGCTCTAGTTATGCTGGCCTTCTTTTGATCTTTAAAAACACCACTTCCCAGTCTGTGGCACCTCCACCAGAATCATCCTTTCTCTCCTTAGCCCAGTCAAAGTCTTCAGCTCAAAGACTGTTTTAGAGCAAAGGCCTAAATGACCCCCAAACTTATCAGTGCTTTTTATCAGAGAATTTACATTTCTTTCAAAGTACATAAACAGCTTTCTCCTTATGATTATTTTGTCCTCCAGCCCACTAGACGCAAGCTCGATGAATAGCAAACACGTTTTGATTCCAGCTGCAGCTCCAGTACTTACCTTTGGTGAACCCTCAGTAACAAATCACTAAAGGACAAAATAATGAATGAAAATCCGAGAAACAGTACAACATATCTGAAGAGCCACAAACACAGTGGGGCCTCTGTGGTCAAAAGTTTCAAATCCGTGACTTCAATGAACTACAGATTGGAACTATTTGAGAAAAAGTTATCTGCACTATAAATGCTTTTTTCTTATTATTCACTAAAATGAAGCATCATGACTATTCACACAGTCCACAGTAGATTAGATGGATAAATCTCTAGAAATCATTTAAAGTATGTAGGAGGGAGTGCACATGTTATGTGTAAACACTGTGGCTATTGCATGTAAGATATCTGAAACATTCATGGGTTTTGGTATCTATGTAGAGTCCTAGAACTACATGGATACTGGAGAAGGGTGATGACTATCATTTCATGACTAAAATAGAAGGGGAATTGATTGAGATGTTGGAAAAGGGGAAGGAGCAAAAGACAATGCTGGAGAGGCTGTAGGGATCACACCACAGGTGAAGTTTGATTTTTATTTACAAATGGAAGTGACCTTACTATGTTTGGATTAGGATATCTACTTTAGGAAGAGCTCTCTATCGGGCAGAAAAGGGAGACCAGAAAGGGCCCAAGTCTCTCAAGATAGGGACTTGTCAACAGTGACCATCTGCTGGTTTTGCCTATTTAACATCAGCGCCCATTTCTTCTGGCATCATTATCCCATTTCATTTTGTGAACCCTTCCTCAGTGCTGTTCTATGGAGACTGTCAATAAATATACCCTGCCCTCCCACGAAAGGGTGAGAAAACAACTTAAGTTATTGGTTATAACAGTTTCTTTCTCTGGAATCTGAGATTTGAACCTAGTGACATAAGCTGGGCATATTAATCCCAACTATGACCTATGATGAAACTGTTCATCAATGAATGCTTCTTGAGTTCTCACAGTTACCAAATTTCTTATTATTCTGGGGTTGCTTGGCTTTTAAAAATAATTTGTGCTATCCATGTCTTTTTAGTTAATTCAATACTTTCTCACTTAACATAGCTAGAGTTGATATCTGTTGCATACAACCAAAGAACCCCAACTGATAAAGGACTGTATTTCATCTGAATGGAAAAATAATTTAAAGGGCTTGCTTAAAATGTTTATTTTTCAGTTTCAGTCAACCCAAGAGAGGTAACCCAGAACAGGAAAGATATGTATCCACTTATATGTGGCTATTAGCCATTAAATAAATAATAACTAACCTACAACCCACAGACCCAGAGAGGCTAGGTATAGAGGAAGGGACTAGTTGTGGGGGGCATACATGAATATCCCTGAGAGGAGAAAAAATAGATTTTATGGGTGAACTGAGGATGGGTGGGGACTGGAATAGGAGGATCAGGGTAAGGAGGGGGAGAAGAAATAGGGTTGAGGGAGGGCATACAGAGAGAGACATCTAGAATTGAGAGGCATTTGAGGGATGATATGGAAACCCAGTACAGTGGAGATTTCCTAAAATATATGAAGGTGATTCTTATGAGGTCTCCTAATAATGTGGGATATGAGTCCCAACTGGCCATCTCTTGTCATCAAATGAGACTTCCAGTGGTGGGAATGGGTTGTATTCAATTAAGTTGTTGGCCAAAGAGGTCCCATGGAAATCCTCAAACAACCCAGGCTGTTGCTAAGACAATAGGAACCTTATTCAGTCATTATCAGAGAAGCTTCCTCCTGCTGCAGACAAGAACAGATGCAGAGATCCACAGCCAGACAATACAAGTGGGGAGAGAGAGAGAGAGAGAGAGAGAGAGAGAGAGAGAGAGAGAGAGAGAGAGAGAGAGAGAGAGAGAGAGAGAGAGAGAGAGTCAGAAGAGTCCTTGGAAAACACAGCTCTAAATGGGAGCTCAGGGAACCCCTCAGAATAAGGGGCATTAAGAGTGTAAGATTGAAAGGAGATAGAGGACTCTAGGAAAGCAAGACCTTTTGAATCAATTAAGCAAGGTTCATGAACTCAGAGACTGCAGCAGCGAGCACAGGGCCTGAAAAGGTCTGCAGCAGGTCCTTTGCATATATATTACAGCTTTCAGCTTAGTATTTTTGTGGGACCCTTGAGTGTGTGAACAAGTGGATCTCTGATTCCTGTGTTTGCTCTTGAGCCTTTTTCCATTCTGTTGGGTTGCTTTGTCCATCACCGATGTGATAGTCTTTGTCTTCTGATATATTATTTTTTCAAAAAGCTTGACTTATATTTGTAGCACACTACTTGATTAAAATTCTTCTTAAGTATCATCTGAATGAATGACTACATAATATTTTAATAATATTTACATGGAGTTTTCTGGTTTTGAACTTGGGAAAATTTCTGAGCAAATACAGAAGTATGGTGAATGTCTTTTATATCCCAAATAAAATTACCCTGAGTTACTGTACCTCATGCCCATGCACACTGTATCATTTCTAAGTAAATCATTCTAGGTGCTATTATGATTTCATCCATATGGGTTTACCTTCTTCCTAAATTAAAGTATCTGGTTTACTTATGATAGAAGAAAAAAAGTACTTATTTTTTCATTCACTGAATAAAATCACTGACTTCAAATCACAGGTGCTTTGAAATCTCCATCACTAAGAAAACTCTGGTAAATCTCAATCACTAAACAAATTTGCCATTCGTTTATCTAAGACAGAGATGGTGAAGAAAAGGAATCAAGAATCAGCATAGTGATAACTTGCATACGGCAAATGAGCAAGGGAGACCTGATAGGAGCGATGGTGAAGGTACTGATGCCATGAAACCCGAGGAGATGCATGGTTGTGTTTGAGGTATGTTGAGATATGCTGAGTTTTAGATAACAAAGGATATTTACAAGAAAATTGGCAGCTAGTAAGTTCTGTTTTGACACTAGGGCAAACTACTTAGCTCTTATTTTAAAATAAAATAATGATGACAATACCTAGTTACAGACTTTTAAATGACACAATTTAAAACACTTAGGACAATGTCTGGCATGTGTTAGGTATCATGTAAGTGTGAAGGAAACTAATGAGATAAAGCTGGATATGGGACTGCAGTTTTGGATAGGGTTCCTGGCCTTGTGAATTATGATCCTAGAGAGTGTCTGAAACTGTACAGTGAATGATCAAAGAGTGTATGTAGTCTATAAAAACCAAAAGGATTCCTCTTGGTGGGGTTTTCTCTTATTTCAGCCTATCAAAGTTTCTCAATGACCACGTCATCAATTCTACCATGAGTTTTATCCACATTGTTAAACAGCCCAGGAAATGAGAAGCCTCTTATGATCTCTCTTTTACTTGCCAACATCTTAGATTTGATGTGGTATACATAGAGTGATCTCTCTTATTTGAATCTCCAAGACACCTACATGCACACATCCTTATATATATATGTATATGCATACATATATATATATATGTATGATTTTATACTAGAGTTTTCCATCAACTCTTAAACTACAATATTTCTGAAGGACAAAACTCTGAGGGTATGTTTAATGGATCTGCCTACCAAAGAACCCCAATAAAAATTGCTTTGGTTAAATTAAACTCTAAAGCAGAATAGAATCTATTTTTAGAGTTTCTGATACCTCTTTTAAAACTATGAACAAAAGGCAAATTTTAAAACTATGAACAAAAGGCAAATTTTAATATTTTGGAAGATCAAAATATTACATTAGAAATCACCATGAGCAGGACTAGGCAGCTAGTTCAGTCTGTAAAGTGCTTACCGTGAAAGCATAGGGACTGGCATAAGATGCCCAACACCTATGTGACAACCAGGCATGGCAGTATGCACTTGGATCTCAGCACTGAGACAGCAATGAGACAGGCAGACACCATGGCTCACTGGTCAGCCATGTTGACAAGCCTTGAGTCCTAGGGTGACACCACATCTAAAAAATAAGATGAGCAGCTGCTGAAGAGCAATAGCCGAGGTGGACCTCTGGCCTCCACATGTGCACACATGTGTACCTGTATGCTCGCACATATTCTGTGATATCTGCAGACCTTCCTTGGTTATCTTTCTTCCAGGTACTCTGAAAATCTTGTCCCCCTTCCAGGATTTGTCCATTTGCCTTCTTACTGCCAAACTATTCCAATTCTTACTCCTGCAATTCTGATAACTGCTTCAGTATTGAATCAACTAAAATGAAGTTCCCCAGACCTGAGCCCCAGAACTGTCCTCCACCTACTTTCTGTTACCTCCATTTGAATGTTTTCTTTGTCTCTTGGATTAAATATTGCCACCAGAAACTTGATGTTAGTCTAAATGTGTCCCTCCCATTTTCTCTATCATTTCTAGATCATTCTGACTATGAACTATGAATTACATATGACTCCCCCTTCCTTGCTCTGCCAAATCACCAAATGCCGAGATACCCAGTATCCCAACACTGCCTACCATCACCTTCCTTGCTCTGCCCAATCACCAAATCCCGAGATATCCAGTATTCCAACACTGCCTACCATCACCTTCGTTCTGCTTTACACCTTCGTGTCATCTCAAGCTTAGATTCTCCTACATCATTCTCTCTTTTCTAACTTCTTACTCATCTTCAGAGTTCCTATATCAGAACCCATGGAACTTTCTAGTTAGTTTCCTGACTCTAAACTGATCATATATTTGCCCTGAGATGGTCTTTTATTTCTTTCTTTTTTCTTTTTT
>JAQHUG010000175.1:2862041-2902368 GCA_028555095.1 Dicrostonyx torquatus
GGGTTAATTTAAGACATAAGAGTTAGTTAATAAGAAGCCTAAGCTAATTGGACAAGCTAATAGTTTTGGTGTGATTATTTGGGTCTGAGTGGCCAGGAAATGAAAGAGCAGTTTCTGCTTACACAGAATACAAGCACAGACAAATGGATGGAAACATGATTAGAAAGCTTGAACAGACACTTCATCAAAGAGGCCATCCTGGCCAATGAGCATAAGGAAAGATGCTCAACTTCATAGTGATCAGGATGAGGACTGATACTACTATGCATCCACAAGAGTGGCTAAGATAAAAGAAATAACCAAGTGTGAAGTGAAGTTAGAGCTTTTATGCACTTCACGGAAGAATAGGATTCTCTACAAATATTCAGAGGATCTACATTTGAACATATAAAGAGTCTATGATCCTGCTACTTCATTGTAAGGAATAATCAATAGAAATGGCATGATGGAGCTGGAGAGATGGCTCAGTAGTTAAGAGCATGTTTTGCTGTTCCAGAGGAATCTAGATTGTTCAGATGCAAGCACCCAGATCAGGTGGCTTACAATTGGCTATAACTCAAGCTCCTGGCAGAATCTGACATCTCTGGCTTCCATCTGAACTCATGTGCACCCCCTACACAATTAAAAATACAGTATGTCTGGAAGGAGAGGAGGGAGGGGAAATTGTGGTCAGGATGTAAAAATAAATAAATAAATAAATTAGTTAATTGAAAAAGAAAAATTCAATAAAACTTTAAAGAGAAGTGAGGATGTCTACCAATAGATATCTACTTGATGTTTGCAGTGCCATAATGCATATAAATTAAAAGACTGAATATAAATACCCACAGCAATAAAACTGGGTATGCTGGGCACATTTACACAGTAGGATACTAGTAGTCATGAGAACGACAACCCACAAGTCTGCCAGACAGTAATGGTGTTTCACATGAACATAACCATGATTGAAGAAAATAGAAACATACAAAACCCACACATATCTGTGAGAATGCAGGTGTATTGTATGTCTACTTGTGATAGACAATGGCTAAGTAAATGGCTACCTTCTTGTGAGTGGGTGCAGCAGCATCCAAAAGAGATGAGGTTCTCCTGGGATCAACTAAGAATGCGTAACTCAGATGGAGGATCGAGCAGTAGGGTTAGGTCCTGCTCTCAGGATGTTCAAGGGTCACTGGGGTATCTTGAAATGGACAGGACACAGTACCATCTTATCAGGTGTGTCTGGGTATGGCACGAGTACTATGTGACTTAGCTGCTTCTATGTTACATTGGTATCGGGTCATACTTTAGGGAAAACAGTGATTTCTCAGCAAAGCGAAGGAGAAAGTAGGAGGCGGTTATTGGCATTACAAGGACCTAGAGCAGCTGTACTGATTTGGGGAGTTTGGAGAATGATGCTGTCAGCAGCAGCAGATAGGGCTTGAAGGAATCAGAGTAGAAAGCTGAGCCTCAGATAAACCAGCACCCCAGCTCTGCGCTCTGTCTGTGAGCCTCAGATGGACCAGCACCCCAGCTCTGCGCTCTGTCTGTGAGCCTCAGATGGACCAGCATCTCAGCTCTGTGCTCTGTGAGCCTCAGATGGACCAGCACCCAGCTCTGCCCTCTGTGAGCCTCAGATGGACCAGCACCTCAGCTCTGCCCTCTGTGAGCTTCAGATGGACCAGCACCCAGCTCTGCCCTCTGTGAGCTTCAGATGGACCAGCACCCAGCTCTGCACTCTGTGAGCCTCAGATGGACGAGCACCCAGCTCTGCCCTCTGTGAGCCTCAGATGGACCAGCACCCTAGCTCTGCCCTCTGTGAGCCTCAGATGGACCAGCACCCAGCTCTGCCCTCTGAGCCTCAGATGGACCAGCTCCCAGCTCTGCGCTCTGTCTGTGAGCCTCAGATGGACCAGCACCCTAGCTCTGCACTCTGTGAGCCTCAGATGGACCAGCACCTCAGCTCTGCCCTCTGTGAGCCTCAGATGGACCAGCACCCAGCTCTGCCCTCTGTCTGTGAGCCTCAGATGGACCAGCACCCCAGCTCTGTGCTCTGTGATCTCTGCACTACAAATAGTGAAGCTGTGAAGGAAGCACACGTGGCCCTCAAGTATGCTGCCAACTTAATTTCCTACCTTACACCCCCTTGGTTCCCCCTTCAGTATCCAACCACGTGAAGCACTTTCTTTCATGTGAACTAGAATCCAGCCTTTATCTGGAATCTCTTCTTTACTTAACTGCATAGCCAAACCCAAATAAAGGCTGGTTCTTCAAACCGTAGCTCAGAAACCACCTCTTCCACTGGACTCTCCAGGTCTCTCTGCACCTTCCTCCCAGGCAGAACTAATCCGGGAGTGGCCAGGTTCTTACAATGTGTTATCTGCACATTAACTCTCTCAGGTTGCCTTTCCTTCTATCAGCCGCTAAGTCATTAAAGGGTAAAACTGACTGTAATTCACCTGTCCCTGAGGTGGAGCCATGTGCATAAGGAAGGGTACTCAGTAAATGTTTGTTTAACCAGTGAGTTGGTGAACTAATAAGGGCGTGGAAAAAGAAAAAAAGAAAAAGAAGCTGAGGTGGTTGGGCTAGACAGAGAAGAGCACCAGTGTGGCCGGGGAGGAGCCTGCAGAGTAAGATGCCAGCAGAGAAGCTGGAGGGCAACAGTGGGCAGAAGGGGAAGGTGTACAAAACAAAGGGTGAGCTCTACCCTAGAAACTTGATCTGAGGAAATAATAGGCAGAATTGCTTAGATCCCAAAGAATACAAATGCAAATGCCATAGGAACCAGGCAGAGAACATTTCGTGTTAAAATAGGCAGAGTGTTGCATATCCTCCCTAGAGGGTACAGTCTATGCTTGGCCTCAGAGGATTCTTTGGAGGCAAACCCCATGAACAGATTTCCAGTTTTTAAAGAAGAAGCCACATGCATGCATACACACACACACACACACACACACACACACACACACACACACACACACACAGAGCCTGCACAGTGACAGGAGGGTCACCCTTGCTAGGGATCAGAGCACCAGCCCTGTCCTTAGGTTTCTTATCAGCCTCTCTGCATTCCCAGGGCTTCCTACTCCCTGCTGCCCTGAGAAGCATAAAGAACAAGGCAGGCTGCTCTCATAGTAGCTGGTGAACAAGGACTCACACTCGCTGGCACTGTGGCTTTCCCACTCACTTCATTTACACTAGCACACAGATGGGCCAGGACAGACACTCTGACTCTGCTGTTAGCTGAGCAAGTCTCTTAAAACCACGTGACTCCATTTTTTTTTCATCTGTAAACACTTTTAATAGTAGTAGTAAATTTCCAGGGTCTCTTGAGGGTGAAATGTGTTCACATATTTACACAACCTGGCATGCTGGTAACTATTGTTATAATTTCTTTATGTAGTAATCTATATTCTTCTTTCAAATATAGAGTTGTCCAAGAATTTGTTAGTGTCCAAAGCCACAGTGTTTCTTGCCTGCAATCTGAAGCAAGATTATGGATTCAAACTAGTAATGGTTGCTCATCCACATCCACTAGCCCACAGGACAAAGCAATTTTTGTTTGGCAAATTGAGTAGTTAAGAATGTTGTTTCCATTAATTTTACTACCTACGTACCTCCTGGAGGCAGGGCAAGGCCGTTTAGTTAAACTAAACCAAACAAAGCATTTTAAGCATTTAAAATGAGGCTCACTCGCAGTTGTTCTACATCATCTCAGCCAGATGGGCATGTTTTAAATGTTTCTGAGGGAAAAAAAATTCCTAAGTTTTCCAGTAACCTATCTTAATGTTTCCAATCCTTATTGAAAGTTCTGAAGAGTCTGATGCCTGGGGTGAGTTCAGTTTATTATCCAATCTGGATATTTTCTCATGACCACTGGAATACACTGGGGCAATTTGGCACAAATTGTAACCTGAGTTCCCCTTCTGAATGACTTTCCTGCTGAGTGACGTCCATGTCCCTTTACTTAGTACACAGAAAGGAACAGTCCAGGGTCTGCACAAAGCTCTTTATATGCTTAAACGGTCATAATTTGTTATTTAGTGAAAAGGAGGAAAAAGAAGCTGAAGTTTAACCAGACAAAACCTGAAGAAATTTTTCTTTGGCCTCTGCACTGGATGACCATGACGCTGATACTTACAGAGAGCGCTTAACATGAACCAGACGCAACGGATGCCTCACATGTATGATTTCATCTCATCTTTACCCAAATCGATATTATTACCAGCGCCAGCACCAGCATCATCATGCTGATGATGGGACAGAGGAGAGGGAGAGAGGGGAGAGAAGAGAATGGCAGAGAAGAGGAGGGGAAGGAGGGAGGGAAGAGAAGAGGAGGGGGGAGGGGAGGGAAGAAGAAGAGGGAAGGAAAGAGAAGAGGATGAGGAGGGACAAAGAAGAGAGAGGGAGGGAGGGGAAGGACGAAGAGGAGGGGAGGGAGGGAAAGGAAGAGAAGGGAAAGAATGGAGCATTTCCCCAAGGTTGCAACCTAAATTGGAGTTCAGAGTTTGGGCTCTTAGCCACAGTGCTTACTTTCAGACCTTCTGCACCACCTGGCGGGACATAGTCCTACCCTGAATGACTGTCTTTGTAATATTGCATTCTAATAAGAAATTACGGAATGTACCATATCTTCTTGAATCCTCACAGCTCTGCCAGGTGGTTAATGAAAATTTCATTTTTTCATATGTAGTAAGTGAAGAAAATTGATGCTCAGAGAGAAAACACATTTTCTACAGGGAGAAAGTGGCATAGCTGGGGCCATGGCCCAGGACTGAGCTCTGACCACGATGCTCTTCTTAGAGAGTCACACGGAATGTGTAACACTCACCACAAAGCCTACCACTCTTGAACACAGAGGGTGTGGCATGGTGACTGTATATGGGAGGCATTTAGAGATGCTCTCTACAGGGGCTTTCAGACCACACTTCTCAGTCTCATGTGCTTTCCTATTCTTTATGGAGCCACACTAAAGATGGGTCCATAGAAAAAGCTATATATTTGGTCTAAAGTCAAATGTAGCTTCTGTTAGGAGGTCCACCATTTGTCTGTTTTCTCCAAGCTTTGTGCAGCTCTGCAGGACAGGGAGTCTGCGCCAGAGTACATGAGCTACCGAGGACCCGGAAGAGCTTGTTTCTGGAGACACTTCGCTCATTCCCACCTTGTTTGTTTGTTTGTTCATTTGTTTCCCAAGGTAGAACACAAAAGTTCTGAGTCAGAGGTTTTCCCACACAAGGGGAGGTAACTTAATTCCTGTGGCTCCAGAGGAAAGAAAAAATTGGAAAGAAAAATGAACAAGTATAAAGAAAGTCAAATTCATATCAATAGATCTTTCTGGTCATCAGCATCATTCTTCTCCAGCCCTATCTGTCCCCCCCCACAAAAGCACGAAGTTCTATATAAATACACACACTCAAATGGGGGAAGATGGGTTGCTTCTCAGGGAGGAAATAGGGTAGTCTGTACCGAAAAACAAAAACAAGCAAAGAAAGGCTACTTAGAGAGCAAGTGACACACAAATTGCTAAGTCACATCCCAGTAACATTGATTGCTAGGACTCTGAATGCTTTAAAAAAGCAGCCCTACAGACTGACATAGGTAGCCCAAGAATGCTGCTGCAGAGGCATTCCTGCTTGCTGAGTGAGGCAGGATGAAGTGTAAGGCGGGTGAAGGGATAGGGAGAAGGGCTCACACACGTCCCTTCTGAGCTGAACCATATGGTTGGGTGAACTTTACTCTTTAAGTCTTTCTAATATTAATCTCCTTTTTGGATGTTTATTCCTTGGTTTCCTGACAGAGAATGCTTGAGTGACATATGAGGTGAGAGATCTGGGGTGTAATAATACCATGTCGTAGAAACACTCATAAAGCCATGACCCTGTGGCATATGAATTCTACATGGGTTTGAACAGGTATTAAATGTTCTGTGGTTGGCTTTTGGAAGTCTGCTCTATCCTGACACTAGGATTTCTAAGCTGGCCTGGAGGGAAGCAGGCCTGCAGCTTCCTGGTGTTTGGAGCAGATGGAGAAAGAGTCTGAAATATTCCTTGTCATCACCTCCGGCTGACAGACCACAGGCAAAGGAGGCAACAGGGAGAAGTCAGACCAGTTGATCTGAGAGGAAAGAGAAATCAACAGTGATGCCTTGTGAGTGCTTCCTTCTTTGTGTTCATCTCCAAATGGATAGATGGATGAATGCAGTGTGTGTGTATGTGTGTGTGTGTGTGTGTGTGTGTGTGTGTGTATGTGTGTGTGTGTGTGTAGCACTTGTCTTTGGCTGGAAACAGTAATAAATCAAGGGTTACACAACCACCACTAGCCACCTCCTGCAGGTCCTGTCAAAGAAACAGGCCTCTGAGAGCACAGCTGGACCGGCAGGATCCCCAGAACTGTGGCCCCACCCCATGGGATGAAAATCACACATCTGGGATCAGGCTTTCCAGATGTGCACAGGCCTAACATAGAATAGACATTGCTAGAACACCATACAGTTTTCAAAAACGTTTGTGTAAGGCTCATTTTTTTTCATTTTAATTTTCTTGTATATAGGGGTGGGGACATATGGGCCACGGTGTGGAGATGTGAATATGGAAGTCAAGAGGAAAACATGGGACTTCTTCCACGATGTGGGTCCCAGGGATTGAGCTGAGGTCATCAAGCTTAGTAGCATGTGCCTTTTCCATCAGAATCATCTTGCTGACCCTTTGAAAAATAATCACAGTAAGTTCATGGGTTGTTGGCTGTTCACTCTGCCCTAGTTCTTTGCCCCATGGTGTCAAGAGATAAATATTAGGATTGAATTGCTTCTAAGAAGCCATGTTGAGATGCTATGGTGATGGTTCAGTCAAAAAAGTACTTGGTGCACAGTCATGAGGACCTGAGTTCGATCCTTAGCACATGTAAAAAGTCAGGCAAAGTGGGATAGTACCAATACTTGGGAGGTGGAGACAGAGGGATCGCTAGGCCTTGGTGATCATTCAAATGCCTGAATAAGTGGGCTCTGGGCTCTATGAGAGAATGTGTCTCAAAAAATCTGGTGGCATGTAAGAAGAAAGACATTTGACATATACTTCTAGCCTCCACATGTGCATATATATATGTATATATATATACACATGTATACATTCACAAACATACATAAACACCCGCTCCATACCCACACACAAAGATATGCTATGGTGTTAAGACATACTGAATTGTATACCTTTAAAAGGTTATTTTATAAAAAAAAAAGGTTATTTTATGAGATGTGTGTTATAGATCAATAAAGCTGTAAAAATGGGTCAGCCTATTCTGTTATTGTCCAATTATTTTATTATTTTCTAGTTTTAATTAAACTGTAAGTTATACTTCAATTATAAATTTAAACCATTATAATAGAAAATTAAAATACAAAGGACCATCACAAACCATGTAGTATTTCAAACTATAAAAGCCTTCTCTTTTCAAAGCCACATACAATCTCTTCTCCTTCCTCCTCCTCCTCCAAATACTACTTTACCTGTCAAATAAGTCCGGCTTCCCAGATTATCTCATGCAGTATTTATTGGTCTTCACTCCAATCTTTTAACAAACATGTACTGCTTACTCCCATCTATCTGCATGGACAAGACTTGACAGTACAGAAATGAGGGTGGGGGCTATTAGGAATGCCCCTCTTACGGCCTGCTCCATTCAGAAGCTGTCTCATTCAGCTCTTTCAGCACAGCTCAGGACCACACTCAGGTAAAGTTCTTTCCCCTTGGATCTTCCCACTCCACAGTCCCAAACAATGACCACAAGCAAACTTCCTTTGACACTATTTCTACTTACTTTATTGACAAAATAAAGGACCCAACATAATTTCAATTTCCCATGGTGTCTAACCAAGTGCTAACAGTTGTGTTCTGTCCCACTGGCATCTCTGGCTTCCTCTCTGTGCCTGCTGACCTCCAGGCAGTCGGGCTTTATTCAAGGATTCTCTCTTTGTGGTGGGGATCCACATGGCAGGGTGCTCCTTCCTTGTCCCTTGCCTCTCCCCAAAGTCAGATCTGAACATCTTTTCTCAAAGCAAGACTCCCCCCAAGGGACTTCTTCCATTTCTCTGGTCTTGCTATGTTCTGCCTGTGGTCTGTTAGTTCATTGCTGTCTGCGTGACATGGCTTCTGAACTGCGTTTGCTTGTAAAGGTGTTCTGGTTCGTGCTTGGTAGTTCTCAGATGATGCATGCTGACTGGGCTGTCTCTTTAGAAACTCTCTTGCCTGCCCCAGAGTTCTTCCTCTGGACCAAGAGAAAGGATTTGTTTTTTAACAAAAAAGTGATAACTAACAAGGCTTAAATTGTTCATATACTAAGGGATCATTTTATTTCTTAAAAAAAAGAAAAAAAGACTTGGTTATTAAAATAGGAAAATCAGCAGTAAGTAATGGCTTAGAAGCTGGATACAGTGCTTTGTCTTCTTAGTTCCCATCTACTGACCCCTTGTTTTCAGAAACGGCAGAGCTGTGCCATCATTAACAGGAATTAGGCACTTTGCAGAGTGTAATTTGGGTCATGGACCCGCATGGATGGAGGAGTAGACAACTAGCCAGGAAAGGTCAACTGGACCTTTGAAAAACTTTACAGTTTGAAATAATCACCATGCCCAACTTCAGAAAGATTATTTCTTTCCGGTCCTGTTTCAACTATATAGTGCTTATGGATATTTAGAGTTCTTAGTACTGTACTGTGTAAAACTAAAGAGATATTCATTTGATGAAATCACTTGTTTTGATCTTACTCAAGGCAGGCAGCTTTTAATATATATTATATATATGTGTGTGTATATGCAAAAAGGGCATTAAGTTATGCTATTTCAATGGGAGATTTATTATCTAAACTTTGGAAAGTTAGGAAATTCCAGAGCTGAATTCCAGGAGAGGTATTTCTAGAAAAGAAAGTAGAAGGACCTAATATATGTCAGTGTTTGGTTCATTCGCTGCCTGGCACAATAATCCTCTGGATTAAGCCATGGGATCATATTGCAGACTCTAAGCTTTGCACAAAGCAGTCCAATATTTAATGAAGGATTGCTGAATGGTTTCAAAGCAGTAAAATAATTTTATACATTGTTTTTTTTTAAAAAAGCACTCATCTTGATACAACTAGCCAATTAAACTAAATTATCCCTTTTAAAGAAGAGAAAATGAAGAACAGGAAAATATCGAGAATCGTATCTCCCATGTTTCCACAGTGGAAGCCGGGCTGATTAGTTTCTTGCTCTTTGAAGTTGTAGTGCTCATGGGATACTGACTTATTTCAGGAGATTAAGAAATGGTGAGTAGTAGTGAGGCACCAACAGATGCCTCCAACATAAAACTCCAAAAATGTCTCACATGAAGTAATTTTTCTGTGAGAAAGGGTCTCTAGGCCCAGCTCGCTCCACTTTGGTCATGGGCAGGTAGGCCAGCCGTTTGGCTACGCTCCGAGTCTTGCTTCTGTGTTTGTCTCTACGCTGGGCTCCAACATCCTTGGAGTTCTACTTCAAAGCGAGAGGCTTCCCTTGTTTGTTTCTTTTTCTTATCTGGACTTAGTAATTTCAAGATGGGCCCGTTTCCCACACATAGTATTTTCTTTCCACTGAGGTGAGATGCTATGGACGATGATTTATTTCTTCCCTGGAGAGAGTGTCCGCACATCCCAGAGCTCAATTTTGTTTCTGTGAACATTTGATCGCTTCTTTCTACATCAGCCCATACATATGCGCATGTGCGCTGGGGTGACTGGGACCGAGCTCCTGCAGCTGACTGGCCCTTTGTGAACTCTCATACCTGTCACTTTATCCTTCCAATGCATCCTTTCCGTCTCTCCACATCCCTGCTTTTTCAACAGTGAACTCACCTTCCATGACTAATGCAATCCGTAAGCAGCCTTCATGCTGATTCCACAGATTTTAATTTCCTAACTTTTCCCTTTAGACTTTCTCTAACATCCTCTTTTTAAAAAAGAAAATCCCTTCTTGGAATTCTCCACATGGACCCCTGTGTGAACTCTGTCCACAGAGCTGGGATGCTTCAGGTGGACATAGCTGTGCTCAGGTCTGCCCTATACAGCAGAAGTAAAGCAGATGGTCCAGGGATGAAGTTTCTGCTGATCCATGCCAGGAACCAAGGTGTGCTAAGTCCCTGATAGGATGGTGAAGGAGACAGGATGAGCCAACCATGGCTCCTGATCTCAAGGTGCTCTAAGTAGTTAATACTTACTCAAAGCTGAAACAGGAGAAAGCAGCATGGTGTGGGAAAGAGCACTAGCTTTGGGTAACAGGTCTTGACTAGTTACTTAACCATATGTTCCTTGGTGGGAAAAGGAGATGATCTCTACCTCCAAGGAGTCCTAGTGAGAATCCATCAGTGCAGGACTGTATACTAGGCAGTGCATACAGCATTTCATTATTTATTGCTACTATATTTTAAAATGTAACAGCAACATTTAATATGAAGATCTTAGGGTTATCCACATAAAATATGAAACTTAATTCTACTGTAGAAGAGCTTTCAGAGACACAATGAATACATACAAGAAAGAAATTATTTCAGGCTTATTCATAAGCCTGATTTTTGAGGCCACCATGTATAGAACACTTTCTAGCTGTCACCATCACCAAAGAGCCTGTTCATTTCTTTTCTGTCCATGAGACATCTGAAGGTCTATGTGAGTAAACGATCTGAAAGCTGTTGCTTACTGCTTCAGGGTAAGGTGGACACTGGGCTCACTGCTCTCTATCTAGAACCTTCCCAGAGCTGCCACCCTTTAATACAGTTTCTCATGTTGTGGTGACCCTAACCATAACATTATTTTCAGACGAATGTGCCACGCTAATAAAGGTTCTGTCATGTGGCAGAGGCAAAATAAGGAATTTAGAAGGTAAGAGTTAATAAGAAGCCTGAGCTATTGGCCAAGCATTTATAATTTATATTAAGTCTCTGAGTGATTATCTGGGAGTAGGCGGTTGGGATGGGAAAACTCTGCCTATAATTTTCATTGCTACTTTATAATTGTAACTTTGCTACTGCTATGAATCATAATGTAAACTTTTGTGTTTTCCAATAGTCTTGGGTGACCCCTGTGAAAGGGTCATTTGACTTCAAGAGGAGTCGTGACCCACAGGTTGAAAATCACTAATTTGTATTCTTTCATAGTCTTACTTTTCAGATAGAAAAGTAAAACCCACTAGAACTTAGTTTCTGTATGACTCTCTTAATTAATTTTGAAAAGGTCATGGACCAAAAGATTGTGGTTCAAGTGTGTGAAAATTTTTCTTCTGCTAAGGAGGCTGGGCTCGTCCTTGTCCTAGAACATGGAACATCCTTGAGAAGCTGAGGTGGAAAGCCACTAGTACTATTAGGTAGTCCTTGGAGACGACCTAGAATTGAACTAGTTTTGATGAATATATCTAATGAGATTACTACTATGTTTCTTTTTTGCTATAGCTTTAGTGAGATATAATTCACATCCCCTACAATTCACTGATTAAGGTATAAAAGTCAATGACTTTTAGTGATTTTACATAACTGTGCGTCCATCACTACAACAATTTTTTGAATATTTTTGATAATTCCCAAAAGAAACTCTGAACCCTTCAGCATCATTCCAACTCCACTCCCAATCTTTCAAGCCTAGGGAAGCAGTAATCTTCTGCCTACAGACTTGCCTATTTTGACATTTCATATGACGGTCTCATACACTGTATGGGCCTGTATGATTAGCTTCTTTCACTTAGTACTACTACAGTTCTTAAAATAGGATGTGTTCTAAATGTTTGTCATAAGGATTATTCTTAAGTAAAACAGAGTATAGTTATGCTTTACATCAAGTTCTTTATAAGATGTATATTATCTATCTATGTTAATAAAGATTTCCAAAATTTGTATAAAAACATGATATCTGTATGAATGCACATAAAAGCTACACAATTAATAGAAGAAAGGAATACTTAGGAATAGAATATTAAGAAATCTTTCTTTATTTAAAGTATATTAATTCTTTTCAGAATCATCATTAATCTATTGACTTTATAAGTAAAATTTAAAAAGCAAATACTTGAAAGGATAGGAATGGGAGATTGACCTTCCCTTGAGAAGACACAGAGGGACAGGGGCAGGAAGGCCCAGGAGGCCACAAATGCTGGAGAAATTGAAGCCTTTTACACCAGAGCTTTCTCCAATCTATCCAATTTTCAGGATAAAATAATGACTAAGATTTAGGCTTGCAGTGAATCCCTAGGAAGGGGAGCCCCTTTGTGCAGGGAGATTTTAGGAATACAGTTTATTTGCCCAAAGGACCCTCTCAGGTTGTCCTCAGTTCTCTGTTAATGAAGTAGACCTGGAAACTGGGGATTGAGTAGTGACAGACTGTCCAGACTGAGGGACTTGGAGAGCAAGGACTTACTAGCCAGGATGATCACACAGAGATGGGGTCTCACCTTTAGAACCCATGGAAACCAGCTCTATTTACTTAGGTGTTTCCACAAAGATTAATGGAGTGACTCTTGAAACCACAGGGGAGGTCCCTTTTTCCTTCTATTTTTTTATTTTTACTTTCACAGTTTTCTGAAACAGCAGGAAAGAGGGATGAAGGGGTGTGGTCCCTTGGCCTGTGGCCACACCCTGCTGCCGCCCCCAAGGGTGGTGCCCATTATTCAGGAGATCTATAAGTGCTGGAGATCCAGGCGGGAAGCTCTCTCTGCGCGGATCGCCGACCTGCTTGGCCTGCCTGAGAATTCTCCGGTTGGGTATCGTATCTTGTGAATACCTCTTCTTAATAAATCCTTATANAAAAACAAAAACAAGCAAAGAAAGGCTACTTAGAGAGCAAGTGACACACAAATTGCTAAGTCACATCCCAGTAACATTGATTGCTAGGACTCTGAATGCTTTAAAAAAGCAGCCCTACAGACTGACATAGGTAGCCCAAGAATGCTGCTGCAGAGGCATTCCTGCTTGCTGAGTGAGGCAGGATGAAGTGTAAGGCGGGTGAAGGGATAGGGAGAAGGGCTCACACACGTCCCTTCTGAGCTGAACCATATGGTTGGGTGAACTTTACTCTTTAAGTCTTTCTAATATTAATCTCCTTTTTGGATGTTTATTCCTTGGTTTCCTGACAGAGAATGCTTGAGTGACATATGAGGTGAGAGATCTGGGGTGTAATAATACCATGTCGTAGAAACACTCATAAAGCCATGACCCTGTGGCATATGAATTCTACATGGGTTTGAACAGGTATTAAATGTTCTGTGGTTGGCTTTTGGAAGTCTGCTCTATCCTGACACTAGGATTTCTAAGCTGGCCTGGAGGGAAGCAGGCCTGCAGCTTCCTGGTGTTTGGAGCAGATGGAGAAAGAGTCTGAAATATTCCTTGTCATCACCTCCGGCTGACAGACCACAGGCAAAGGAGGCAACAGGGAGAAGTCAGACCAGTTGATCTGAGAGGAAAGAGAAATCAACAGTGATGCCTTGTGAGTGCTTCCTTCTTTGTGTTCATCTCCAAATGGATAGATGGATGAATGCAGTGTGTGTGTATGTGTGTGTGTGTGTGTGTGTGTGTGTGTGTGTATGTGTGTGTGTGTGTGTAGCACTTGTCTTTGGCTGGAAACAGTAATAAATCAAGGGTTACACAACCACCACTAGCCACCTCCTGCAGGTCCTGTCAAAGAAACAGGCCTCTGAGAGCACAGCTGGACCGGCAGGATCCCCAGAACTGTGGCCCCACCCCATGGGATGAAAATCACACATCTGGGATCAGGCTTTCCAGATGTGCACAGGCCTAACATAGAATAGACATTGCTAGAACACCATACAGTTTTCAAAAACGTTTGTGTAAGGCTCATTTTTTTTCATTTTAATTTTCTTGTATATAGGGGTGGGGACATATGGGCCACGGTGTGGAGATGTGAATATGGAAGTCAAGAGGAAAACATGGGACTTCTTCCACGATGTGGGTCCCAGGGATTGAGCTGAGGTCATCAAGCTTAGTAGCATGTGCCTTTTCCATCAGAATCATCTTGCTGACCCTTTGAAAAATAATCACAGTAAGTTCATGGGTTGTTGGCTGTTCACTCTGCCCTAGTTCTTTGCCCCATGGTGTCAAGAGATAAATATTAGGATTGAATTGCTTCTAAGAAGCCATGTTGAGATGCTATGGTGATGGTTCAGTCAAAAAAGTACTTGGTGCACAGTCATGAGGACCTGAGTTCGATCCTTAGCACATGTAAAAAGTCAGGCAAAGTGGGATAGTACCAATACTTGGGAGGTGGAGACAGAGGGATCGCTAGGCCTTGGTGATCATTCAAATGCCTGAATAAGTGGGCTCTGGGCTCTATGAGAGAATGTGTCTCAAAAAATCTGGTGGCATGTAAGAAGAAAGACATTTGACATATACTTCTAGCCTCCACATGTGCATATATATATGTATATATATATACACATGTATACATTCACAAACATACATAAACACCCGCTCCATACCCACACACAAAGATATGCTATGGTGTTAAGACATACTGAATTGTATACCTTTAAAAGGTTATTTTATAAAAAAAAAAGGTTATTTTATGAGATGTGTGTTATAGATCAATAAAGCTGTAAAAATGGGTCAGCCTATTCTGTTATTGTCCAATTATTTTATTATTTTCTAGTTTTAATTAAACTGTAAGTTATACTTCAATTATAAATTTAAACCATTATAATAGAAAATTAAAATACAAAGGACCATCACAAACCATGTAGTATTTCAAACTATAAAAGCCTTCTCTTTTCAAAGCCACATACAATCTCTTCTCCTTCCTCCTCCTCCTCCAAATACTACTTTACCTGTCAAATAAGTCCGGCTTCCCAGATTATCTCATGCAGTATTTATTGGTCTTCACTCCAATCTTTTAACAAACATGTACTGCTTACTCCCATCTATCTGCATGGACAAGACTTGACAGTACAGAAATGAGGGTGGGGGCTATTAGGAATGCCCCTCTTACGGCCTGCTCCATTCAGAAGCTGTCTCATTCAGCTCTTTCAGCACAGCTCAGGACCACACTCAGGTAAAGTTCTTTCCCCTTGGATCTTCCCACTCCACAGTCCCAAACAATGACCACAAGCAAACTTCCTTTGACACTATTTCTACTTACTTTATTGACAAAATAAAGGACCCAACATAATTTCAATTTCCCATGGTGTCTAACCAAGTGCTAACAGTTGTGTTCTGTCCCACTGGCATCTCTGGCTTCCTCTCTGTGCCTGCTGACCTCCAGGCAGTCGGGCTTTATTCAAGGATTCTCTCTTTGTGGTGGGGATCCACATGGCAGGGTGCTCCTTCCTTGTCCCTTGCCTCTCCCCAAAGTCAGATCTGAACATCTTTTCTCAAAGCAAGACTCCCCCCAAGGGACTTCTTCCATTTCTCTGGTCTTGCTATGTTCTGCCTGTGGTCTGTTAGTTCATTGCTGTCTGCGTGACATGGCTTCTGAACTGCGTTTGCTTGTAAAGGTGTTCTGGTTCGTGCTTGGTAGTTCTCAGATGATGCATGCTGACTGGGCTGTCTCTTTAGAAACTCTCTTGCCTGCCCCAGAGTTCTTCCTCTGGACCAAGAGAAAGGATTTGTTTTTTAACAAAAAAGTGATAACTAACAAGGCTTAAATTGTTCATATACTAAGGGATCATTTTATTTCTTAAAAAAAAGAAAAAAAGACTTGGTTATTAAAATAGGAAAATCAGCAGTAAGTAATGGCTTAGAAGCTGGATACAGTGCTTTGTCTTCTTAGTTCCCATCTACTGACCCCTTGTTTTCAGAAACGGCAGAGCTGTGCCATCATTAACAGGAATTAGGCACTTTGCAGAGTGTAATTTGGGTCATGGACCCGCATGGATGGAGGAGTAGACAACTAGCCAGGAAAGGTCAACTGGACCTTTGAAAAACTTTACAGTTTGAAATAATCACCATGCCCAACTTCAGAAAGATTATTTCTTTCCGGTCCTGTTTCAACTATATAGTGCTTATGGATATTTAGAGTTCTTAGTACTGTACTGTGTAAAACTAAAGAGATATTCATTTGATGAAATCACTTGTTTTGATCTTACTCAAGGCAGGCAGCTTTTAATATATATTATATATATGTGTGTGTATATGCAAAAAGGGCATTAAGTTATGCTATTTCAATGGGAGATTTATTATCTAAACTTTGGAAAGTTAGGAAATTCCAGAGCTGAATTCCAGGAGAGGTAT
Organism: Dicrostonyx torquatus; assembly: GCA_028555095.1. Classification (NCBI taxonomy): domain Eukaryota; kingdom Metazoa; phylum Chordata; class Mammalia; order Rodentia; family Cricetidae; genus Dicrostonyx; species Dicrostonyx torquatus. The sequence goes on from JAQHUG010000175.1 coordinate 2,878,247, forward strand.
TTCTAGAAAAGAAAGTAGAAGGACCTAATATATGTCAGTGTTTGGTTCATTCGCTGCCTGGCACAATAATCCTCTGGATTAAGCCATGGGATCATATTGCAGACTCTAAGCTTTGCACAAAGCAGTCCAATATTTAATGAAGGATTGCTGAATGGTTTCAAAGCAGTAAAATAATTTTATACATTGTTTTTTTTTAAAAAAGCACTCATCTTGATACAACTAGCCAATTAAACTAAATTATCCCTTTTAAAGAAGAGAAAATGAAGAACAGGAAAATATCGAGAATCGTATCTCCCATGTTTCCACAGTGGAAGCCGGGCTGATTAGTTTCTTGCTCTTTGAAGTTGTAGTGCTCATGGGATACTGACTTATTTCAGGAGATTAAGAAATGGTGAGTAGTAGTGAGGCACCAACAGATGCCTCCAACATAAAACTCCAAAAATGTCTCACATGAAGTAATTTTTCTGTGAGAAAGGGTCTCTAGGCCCAGCTCGCTCCACTTTGGTCATGGGCAGGTAGGCCAGCCGTTTGGCTACGCTCCGAGTCTTGCTTCTGTGTTTGTCTCTACGCTGGGCTCCAACATCCTTGGAGTTCTACTTCAAAGCGAGAGGCTTCCCTTGTTTGTTTCTTTTTCTTATCTGGACTTAGTAATTTCAAGATGGGCCCGTTTCCCACACATAGTATTTTCTTTCCACTGAGGTGAGATGCTATGGACGATGATTTATTTCTTCCCTGGAGAGAGTGTCCGCACATCCCAGAGCTCAATTTTGTTTCTGTGAACATTTGATCGCTTCTTTCTACATCAGCCCATACATATGCGCATGTGCGCTGGGGTGACTGGGACCGAGCTCCTGCAGCTGACTGGCCCTTTGTGAACTCTCATACCTGTCACTTTATCCTTCCAATGCATCCTTTCCGTCTCTCCACATCCCTGCTTTTTCAACAGTGAACTCACCTTCCATGACTAATGCAATCCGTAAGCAGCCTTCATGCTGATTCCACAGATTTTAATTTCCTAACTTTTCCCTTTAGACTTTCTCTAACATCCTCTTTTTAAAAAAGAAAATCCCTTCTTGGAATTCTCCACATGGACCCCTGTGTGAACTCTGTCCACAGAGCTGGGATGCTTCAGGTGGACATAGCTGTGCTCAGGTCTGCCCTATACAGCAGAAGTAAAGCAGATGGTCCAGGGATGAAGTTTCTGCTGATCCATGCCAGGAACCAAGGTGTGCTAAGTCCCTGATAGGATGGTGAAGGAGACAGGATGAGCCAACCATGGCTCCTGATCTCAAGGCGCTCTAAGTAGTTAATACTTACTCAAAGCTGAAACAGGAGAAAGCAGCATGGTGTGGGAAAGAGCACTAGCTTTGGGTAACAGGTCTTGACTAGTTACTTAACCATATGTTCCTTGGTGGGAAAAGGAGATGATCTCTACCTCCAAGGAGTCCTAGTGAGAATCCATCAGTGCAGGACTGTATACTAGGCAGTGCATACAGCATTTCATTATTTATTGCTACTATATTTTAAAATGTAACAGCAACATTTAATATGAAGATCTTAGGGTTATCCACATAAAATATGAAACTTAATTCTACTGTAGAAGAGCTTTCAGAGACACAATGAATACATACAAGAAAGAAATTATTTCAGGCTTATTCATAAGCCTGATTTTTGAGGCCACCATGTATAGAACACTTTCTAGCTGTCACCATCACCAAAGAGCCTGTTCATTTCTTTTCTGTCCATGAGACATCTGAAGGTCTATGTGAGTAAACGATCTGAAAGCTGTTGCTTACTGCTTCAGGGTAAGGTGGACACTGGGCTCACTGCTCTCTATCTAGAACCTTCCCAGAGCTGCCACCCTTTAATACAGTTTCTCATGTTGTGGTGACCCTAACCATAACATTATTTTCAGACGAATGTGCCACGCTAATAAAGGTTCTGTCATGTGGCAGAGGCAAAATAAGGAATTTAGAAGGTAAGAGTTAATAAGAAGCCTGAGCTATTGGCCAAGCATTTATAATTTATATTAAGTCTCTGAGTGATTATCTGGGAGTAGGCGGTTGGGATGGGAAAACTCTGCCTATAATTTTCATTGCTACTTTATAATTGTAACTTTGCTACTGCTATGAATCATAATGTAAACATTTGTGTTTTCCAATAGTCTTGGGTGACCCCTGTGAAAGGGTCATTTGACTTCAAGAGGAGTCGTGACCCACAGGTTGAAAATCACTAATTTGTATTCTTTCATAGTCTTACTTTTCAGATAGAAAAGTAAAACCCACTAGAACTTAGTTTCTGTATGACTCTCTTAATTAATTTTGAAAAGGTCATGGACCAAAAGATTGTGGTTCAAGTGTGTGAAAATTTTTCTTCTGCTAAGGAGGCTGGGCTCGTCCTTGTCCTAGAACATGGAACATCCTTGAGAAGCTGAGGTGGAAAGCCACTAGTACTATTAGGTAGTCCTTGGAGACGACCTAGAATTGAACTAGTTTTGATGAATATATCTAATGAGATTACTACTATGTTTCTTTTTTGCTATAGCTTTAGTGAGATATAATTCACATCCCCTACAATTCACTGATTAAGGTATAAAAGTCAATGACTTTTAGTGATTTTACATAACTGTGCGTCCATCACTACAACAATTTTTTGAATATTTTTGATAATTCCCAAAAGAAACTCTGAACCCTTCAGCATCATTCCAACTCCACTCCCAATCTTTCAAGCCTAGGGAAGCAGTAATCTTCTGCCTACAGACTTGCCTATTTTGACATTTCATATGACGGTCTCATACACTGTATGGGCCTGTATGACTAGCTTCTTTCACTTAGTACTACTACAGTTCTTAAAATAGGATGTGTTCTAAATGTTTGTCATAAGGATTATTCTTAAGTAAAACAGAGTATAGTTATGCTTTACATCAAGTTCTTTATAAGATGTATATTATCTATCTATGTTAATAAAGATTTCCAAAATTTGTATAAAAACATGATATCTGTATGAATGCACATAAAAGCTACACAATTAATAGAAGAAAGGAATACTTAGGAATAGAATATTAAGAAATCTTTCTTTATTTAAAGTATATTAATTCTTTTCAGAATCATCATTAATCTATTGACTTTATAAGTAAAATTTAAAAAGCAAATACTTGAAAGGATAGGAATGGGAGATTGACCTTCCCTTGAGAAGACACAGAGGGACAGGGGCAGGAAGGCCCAGGAGGCCACAAATGCTGGAGAAATTGAAGCCTTTTACACCAGAGCTTTCTCCAATCTATCCAATTTTCAGGATAAAATAATGACTAAGATTTAGGCTTGCAGTGAATCCCTAGGAAGGGGAGCCCCTTTGTGCAGGGAGATTTTAGGAATACAGTTTATTTGCCCAAAGGACCCTCTCAGGTTGTCCTCAGTTCTCTGTTAATGAAGTAGACCTGGAAACTGGGGATTGAGTAGTGACAGACTGTCCAGACTGAGGGACTTGGAGAGCAAGGACTTACTAGCCAGGATGATCACACAGAGATGGGGTCTCACCTTTAGAACCCATGGAAACCAGCTCTATTTACTTAGGTGTTTCCACAAAGATTAATGGAGTGACTCTTGAAACCACAGGGGAGGTCCCTTTTTCCTTCTATTCTTTTATTTTTACTTTCACAGTTTTCTGAAACAGCAGGAAAGAGGGAGGCTGGGGATGCAGATTCTACTCAGTCATAGAAGAGGATCTCCAAAAGAACACCGAGTAGAAGAAACACTACCAGTAGGGTCTTAGCACGGACACGAGAATTTTGAATCCCTTTTAACAGATTCCAATGTCACCTAAGATGCAAATACAGACATCTCAAAGGAATGCTTTCTACCTGTGTAAGGATGAACTATAGGTGCCCATTAATAGGGCAACCACAGTGGCTCTTAGGTAGAAGTAAGGTGAACTGGTGTATTACAAAACAGGCAAGAAAGTCAGAACATTCTGATTCTAACAGAGATCCTACAGGTGAAGTCATCTGCATGAAGGCGAATGATTAACGTGTAGCAGCCGTGGCCACAGTGATGTTGCTGTTAAAAAGAAACGCTAATTGTGCAGCATGTGTCTAGCACTGTGATAAACACTGCACGCTCACTGCTTAAACTAATCCTCACAGAGCCCTATGAGGTAGGTACTTTTATTAGCCTAATTACATGGATAAAGAAATGAAAGTTCAGAGAGATTAAGTGCTTTGTTTGAGGTCTCACAGCTAGTGTGAAGGTAGGCTCCCCGTCCTGTGCTCCTACTCTAATGCTGCTACTGTGCTATGATACCAACACTTGATTTTTTTTCCCCCAGAACTCCTAAACTCACTGAGAAACTTAATTCCCCAAGGCGTCTGTAAATCAGGACTGACAGCTTAATATTTTGCCATTCATTGTGCATTCCAGCAAACTCATCTGAAAAAGACAAGGGTTATATTTGTAAATAATTGTCTTCTAGAATTTCACCAAGTTAGTGTTTTCATATGCCAAGCCTACACTTATAATTCATGTGTTTGTTATCACTGCTGTGTTAAAGATCAAAATTGTGTACTCACTTTTTAAGTAGAATAAAGCCCCCACCATTCTTTACTGAAAGAAATATGTGTAAAGATAAAAACAAAAACAAAAGCATAAAGTAAATAATATGTACCAAACTTACAGTGTTAAGACACAGAATAGGTTAAAATAGTCAAAGGTATCAGGATTAATAAATTCTGACATATGAAAAAGTGGGTTACATTTCTCACAGGGAATAAGGGTAGACTGGGGAAGGAAGAAGAGTAAGTCTTTGAAGGCCACTCTCCCACAGAATGAAGTCAACTAAAGACCACAGAGAAATAAGAAACTTGATTGGTGTGTGTGTGTGTGTGTGTGTGTGTGTGTGTGTGTGTGTATTTCATGAGAAACATAAAATGTTGAATTCATCTGCTTTTTCAATTATGAACAGGAAACATAAAACTATATTCAATAAATGCACTAAAAACTGTAATAAAAATGACTTTAAGTCCATGTTAGGAGAAGTAGAGAGAGAGGATGAGAGAAAGGAAACTCAGGAGGGTCCCCAGCCCTTTTCTGCATCTGTCACTGTCAGACCTCTGCACTTCAGGATGTCCTCCTCAGATCTATCCTGTTTCTCTTCCTCTCCATTGTCTCCAGTGCCCTTTGCTTCCACTTTCTCCCCCAGCGCCACTCACTTGGTGAGCTTCTCCTCCACCACTTAGGAAGTGGAAGCCTCGAACAAACCCTTTGCCTTTGCAGAAGCACAGCCCTTGTTCTTGGAGCCTTTACTGGTGGGGGACAATTCTGTATTCTGTCAATCATGTTTTAAATAAATGCTGATTGGCCAGGCAGGAAATATTGGCGAGTCAACCAGACAGGAAGTAGAGATAGGGCGATGAGAACAGTGGGGAAGAAGGAAGCTCTTCCCCCATTCATGCACAGTCCATCTAAGAAGCAGGATGTAAGCTGTTCTGCTGAGAAAAGGTACCGGCCATGTGGCTAACATAGATAAGAACAATGGGTTAATATAAGTTACAAGAGCTAGTAAGAAGCCTTAGCTAATGGGCCAATCAGTTTATAATCTTATGGAGACTTCTGTGTGATTTTCTTTGGGGCTTGCTGGCTGTGGGGAACCGGGCGGGACAGAAACCCCAACTAGCAGGCCCCCATGTTACACTTTACCCTGAATTTTCTCTTGAGTACCAGCACATCCTTCTTTATGTCTTTCCTTTGTCAAGCTAAGTTCACCGTGCTAAGTGCTGAAGACTCTGCCATGAGGGTGGTGCCTCTCACATGAGCATTTTACTATTTGATTAGCACCTATGTAATTGTCCTTAAGTTTCTGATATTAAAGATGAGGATTTGATTGTTGTAAAGCTTCCAATTTCAATTTACTTTCATTTTCTCAATTTGATAAAATTTTATTCTCACTACCTTTTCTGTTAATCTCAGCCATTTCAAACAACATTCTGAAGCTTATAATTCTTTTGTCAGCAATCATACCCGGTTATCTACAATGACCCATGAGCAACCACCTGCAGGCAGAGTTTTGATTTTCATCATTTCTGCTTGTCAACATGACATTCCTATTCATGAAACTCTTGTTCAGGACACAATTTAAAAATATGTTTTTGCTTAGTCCAGAAAGTTTGGTTTAAACTTAACATTAGACAGCTTAGATGTTAGATGGCAGTAAATGACTAGTGGCCATCTAAGAACCGCTGAAGCCTTTACCACGAAATCATTGCCTTGCTGGGCCATCAATCTCCAGCTATCATATGAAGCCATTTATCCACTGTCAATCATGTCTCTACACTCAAAGGCCCCCATTAAATTACACCTCCTCCGAAAGCCTCACACACTGTCTGACTTGCTTCTTGCCTTTCAGAGATGCTGTTAAAATTTTGTGAAGAAAATTTTCTTTCTTACCATAGCAAGCAATAAATTTAGTTTTGTCTTATCAGAAGGTTCATTTGGTGGTAATTTGGAGGGAGACTCAAACAATTTGCAGTTCCATTGGGATCTCCTCCTCTCTGTTACCACTGAACTATTAGAAAATGGAGTCCTGAGGCCTCCTGAGATCTTTCTGGTCTCTTCATTCTTTGAGTTCTCCAAATGCTGAGGGATCATTTTTTAGACTTCCCCTCCTGTGTGTCTCTGTCTATCTGACTCTCTCTCTGGTTTTTCAATACAGGGTTTCTTTGTGTAGCTCTGGCTGTTGTGGAATTTGCTCTGTAGCCCAGGCTGGTCTTGTACTCACAGATCTGCCTGCTTCTGCCTCTTGAGTGCTAGGATTAAATGCGTGCACCACCACACCTGGAAGAACTTCATGATTATCTGTCCAAGTAGACTTTTATCCTCTGTGGGAATGTCTTCTTATCAGCAATGATCTGTGTCTGTCTGTCTATCTGTCTGTCTGTCCCTGCCACATACATCTTTAAACAGAAATCTTGTGGGAAAGAGAACAGAGGTTCAAGTCTGTTAGTAAACTAACCCCCAGGATGGAAACACCCACAGAGCCTCTTCCTCACTGGTTCCTTTGAACAATCCGGGCTCTAGATCCGTTTCAAAACTTTCTGAGAACTCTCTGACTCTGGATGGTCTGAGACTGACTGTGAGAGAGATGGCCTCCAAACGTGTCTCATGAGAGCTGAAAATTCATCAACTTTTCCACTGGAGATGGTCCAGCCATCTGGATGGGAACCCAAGATGTGAGGTGCACAGCGACACCTACAAGGAACTATTTCCATGCTCTCATGGGTTTCCCAGACTAAACTAAAGCTTCAACCTTTCTGCTTCTCACATGTACTCAAACAAAAATCCAAATTCATGAGCTTTCTGCATGGCACAATTGCACCAAGGATATGTTCAAAAATGTTCATTTGTGAAATACCTTAAAATGACACGGGGAGAGGATAACACACAATCTTCATTTTTAATTTGTGTGAAGAAATTTTCAAGAAAAATTCAAATTCCTAAACTGTTTAAGAGATTCACTGGCCAAGGGACAGGAAAAAAATGTGAAACACGTAACACATTTTTATAGCTATTCCTCACACTTCACGACATACTCCTCTCTTCTCCATCCCCTGTTTCTGATTTCTCTTCAGCCCACTATCCTTGCCAGAAGCTCAAAATTTAATTACTATTTAAAGAGGAAAAAAACTCCTGACCTTGAATTTCTGGTCTAATTTTGAGCTTGGAACCAACAAAAGATGCTTGAAAGCCTAGATAAGAATTATGACTTCTGCAGAGAAATCTAGGATAGACTAATCATCTATAATTTCAGGCTTCCAGGTCTATAGCCTTAGTCTGTATTTTAGTGTGACTTCAAATGAAAAAGCCTGGATGGAGAGGGCAGAATGGAACTACACTAAGGATGATCTGATTGACTCAGAATTTCAGTAGACGTTCTTACAGTTTTATCAGTCACAAGAATGCAAGAGGATGCTTTCTAATGCTGCTCTTAGACAGCATCCAGGAGCAGATCCTGGAGCAATGACTCCAATTCTTCCTCACCTTTGTTTTAGTTTTTGAGATGGAGTCACCCAGTGCAATATAAGCTGGCTTCAACTACCAGTCCTCTTGCCTCAGCCTCTCAGGTGCTGGGATTATTAACTGTGATCCATAGCCCAGCTTTCTGTCTTGACTGGCCTAACGGCAGAAGCAGGAGACGAAAATAAGTCAAATTGAGACTGTTGTGAGATCTTCAACATCTCACACTTTAAGGTGAATCTCAGAACAAAAAGCAGCATGAGAAATGTCAAAGAAGTGCACTCTGCTCCCACAGTAAGCTACTCAGTCACCACGGCTTGATTTCCGTGTTATTGTCGTGGCGTTTTAGGCAGCTAGCATCTCCTCCCTTGAATGAGGTGATCAGTTCTTGCATCTTTCACTCTACCTTTCCTCTCATCTAGATCCTCCCTGCTTCTGGAATCTTTGCTTTACTTTGACATGATTTATTCTGTAATGGTGACTATCTTCCATTCTTACATGAAAGTTACATTCTGTATGTTAAAAACATTGCAGGGTATATCAACTTTTAGTTTGCTCACACTTGAATCATGACTTTATTTGGTTCTCCCCCCTCCATCTCACAGTTTCTAAAAGGCCTTTCTACATAGTGCTCATGGAATTTGCATCAATGTGACTAGATACAACATTAAACTCAGAAACAGCCTAAGTATAACAGATGTATAGCTACATACTATTTAATTACTAATACATACTTATAGAACTCCCACACTCAATATACAAAACTATTACACTGTGGTGAATTGAATAGGAAATGCTTCTCAGAAGCTCAGGTATTTTAACACTTGTTTTCCAATTGGTGTCATTGTTTGGGGAGGTTTATAAGGTACAGCCTTGCTGGAAGTATGCCACTGGGCTTTGAGATTCTATACCGTTGCCCTACTTTCTCTTTCTCTCTCTCCTCTCTCTGTGCTTGTGGTTGGAGACACAGCTTTCAGGTTCCTGCTCTGACCATCATGCCTGTCTACTGCCGTCCTCCTGCACATACTAGACTCAAACTTACAGTACCATAAGCCTAAATGAATTCTTTTATAAGTTGCCCCAGTCATAGTGTTTTATCAGAGCGACAGGAAATCAAATCGTGTACCCACCATGAAGATCTCTCTTATGTTGTCTCCTAATAGTCACGTTAACCTTGCAGATTTTCATAATCTCCAATCTCCAGGGACTGTGAACCCATCCTTTATCATATAATTATGTCATTTAAAAACTGTTCTCTAAATGCAGTGATATATCTGGCCTTTTGAGATTAATGTTTTCCATTCAGCATTTTCTTCTGAGATCTTCTGTGGTTTCAAGGTGCTGCCTTTAAGATTTGGGTGCTCTGAAAGTGATAGCATTAAGATCTTTAAGAGGGGTTAAACCATGAATGGCATGAAGGGCCTTAAGAACATCAGCATGTAGCTCACTTGCCTCCTGTCTTCTATGGGAAGGCACAGTGCTTCTTCCCCTTGGAAGATGCAGCTCTGACCAGACAACTGAATCTGCTTGTCCCTTGATCGTGGACTTTGCAACCACGAGAACTATAATTAATACCTTTCTGTTATTTACAAGTGACCCTGCCTTTGAGATTGTGTTATAGCAGGACAAGCTTTCAGACTGAATAAAAGGACTTATCCAAGTGTGTCCACCTTTTTGCTGATAGTAGTTCATGATATGGAAGCATCAGAATTTTAGGCCACAGATGCATATTCTGATCCTTAACATGTTTTGCTATTGATAAGAAGCCTGTCATAAGCAAGAGTATTCATGAATTTAGTGTGGATATAAGTTTATCTTTGCGGGTCCAGCACTTAGGAGTGTGATTGTGTGATTGTATGGTAAATGTGTTTAATTTTAACAAATGTTATTGTAGGGTGGCTGTATAACTTCTTCATCCACAAAGAATCTGTGAGACACTGAGCTCCACTGGCTCCTCACTAGCAGTAGAAGGTGCTTTGACCAATCTCAAAAGGTAGGCAAATCTGTGGCAGTTATTATCTATATGACTATAGAAAGACAGGTTTTCTCTTCTGAGCCACTGATAACTTTGATTCATTGGGACATTCTTTTAGGCTAGCCATTAAGAATAATAGGAACATAGGAGACTATGATTGTGTGGAAACCAGGTGGAGGATGGGGTGACACAGCCTGCTGAGTAGACTCGGGAAGCAGGGGCATGGGGGATCACCACTCTCCAATCATAGGCTGATAGTCTGACAGGTGGGGTACCTTAAATCATTCACATTGGATTCCAGCTGTAGCTCTCAGACGCCTAGCACGATGAAAGCATTATAGTCTCAGGAGGGGGCAGAACTGCTAGACTAGCTTTCATTTTTTCCTTTAAGATGTGAAGAGAGAAGACACAGTAAGAGAAGTTTCCTTAAAAAGATCTGTTTGATATTTCCCATTATGTTGTGTTCCTTTTATAATCACCCAACACAAACAGGAAGCACAAATCATGAAGATTCATATTCCAAGCTATGTTAGTATATATAGTCATATAGACTGACAGAGTAGTAATATCAGGTCAGTTTGGAAAACAAAATAGTAATAAGTTTAGGGATGCATAGGCTGGGTCCTAGAACCATCTGGAAGTATTTTCTTCTTTGATGGTTGGTGTTGGCTGGCAGCTAGCACAGCAAATGTTGACTCCTGACATATGGACCCTCTATTGGGCTCTTTGGAGTTAGCAGTTCATAGCATATCTTCCACTCAGATTCAAGGGCTCGGTGGAGTTGTGGATACGCCTTCTAATCCTTAGGAAGAGGGCTAAGAAGGCCATTAAGGAGTGCATGCGGAGTGAATACTGTTGTGTGGGTAAGCAGACCCCTTCCCCAAAACTGCTTTCTGTGGAGAGGAAGAGCCTTGGGAACTAAAGATTTTCTTAATGTTGCTAGTGCTCTCTCTCTTTCTCTCTCTCCCTTGCTCCTCCCCTCCCTCTGTGTGTGTACTAACTGAACAGGGTTATCAGGTTTTATATTTAAGATATAGACTTTTAGAACTAACCAACCCCTTCAACCTTAAAGATGGAAAAATAATTATTAAGTAATGCAAGAGATTTGGGACAAGAGTTCAAACTTATGAAAATCTTATTTAAGTGAGATTGACGACTCATTCCCCAAAATTCAATGAGCAGTTTTAAGCTGATGAAAATGTGGGAATGAGACACATAGGAGGCGTGACATGCAGGCAAAGCACTATGTAAAGTTTTAATGTTGCTTCACTTGGAAGTTGAGGACTGGTAGGAGAAACAAATGGAGCGAGTCTCATACAGTGCTGTCCCTTTACTCCAAGGCCACCTCTCTACCACAGACCAACCTCCTGGAAAATTCTCCCAGCCTTAAGGTTCAGCTTGGATATCAGCTCCCAGACAGAGTTTTTTTCTGCTTGAACGGAGCTAATAGCTCCATGTTCTGTGTTTCCAGAGCTCGCTGGACATTCTTACAGCGCTAATTACACTGAATGCTAACAAGTTGTTTATATGTTGGCCTTTGTTATGGGATAAAGTTTCTGAGGGCAGAAATAACAGTCATATTTGTAATATATTACTTGTTATAGTACCTGAAATGCAAGAGAAACTGAATAAACAAAGAATGAAAGGAAGCAGAAAGACGGATCAAGGACAGATGGATAGATGGGATAGTCTATTATCCACATAAAGTTAAGAGCTCGGATGTATGAATAAATCATTTGGCAAATACCCAGAATTCTCAGTGATTCATTATATAGGCCATTCATCCATGTATTTCTATGTTTCTTTCATGGTATATATTTCTGTTGAAAAAGAGGTTAATCCACAGCAACCTGTGACAAGCTACATTTTCCAATGCATTTGTAGTCAAACATTACTAAAATTGTTTGCTCATTATTATCCCTCATTTTGTGTATTACTTTTTATATTAAAATATTTTCACCATTTAAAAGCAAAATTTGTTGAGTTCAGTGTGTTGATGTGTTCCTATAGTAGAAATTAACTGGAGGTTGGGATAGGAGGGTCTTGAGCTTGGGGTCCAAGGCTAGCTAGGCAGACACAGCAATAATCTATCTCCCAAAACAAAAAGTTTTGAGTGTCTTAAAAGCTCAAATTATAACAACTTTGCAATAGTCCCTTTCTCCTTTATGAGCAAAACAAATTTTATTTTGATAAAACTAAATCATTACAATTTAGCATGTGTATTAGAACCTTTGTGAGCTCAGGGACTTGATAAAAATTGACCTTATAATTTCAGGTCAGAGGTATAACTGGATAATAGCAAAGTTAGATATAAATTATACATTTTTTACCATTAAGTAGTTAAATCATAGTAAGTATAGCTGTTAAGCTATATACACAACCATTTTTGATAGGTATGATTGAATCTGTGCAGACTTAGGCAGCATAATGCCAGCAGTGCCTCACATGTGGGATATGAGATCAGTCCCCATGAGAGCAGGAACTGAGGGGGACACACAACATGTAGAGATTTCCAAATGATAACCAATCAAGATTCATTTGTGTTGTAGCATATATCAATACTTTGTTTCTTTTCTTGCCAAATAATATTCCATTGTGTGGATATACCACATATATACCACATTTCAGTCAACTGATGAATTTTTTTTTTCGAGATAGGATTTCTCTGTAGCTTTGGAGCCTGTCCTAGAACTAGCTCTTGTAGACCAGGCTGGCCTCAAACTCACAAAGATCTGCCTGCCTCTGCCTCCCGAGTGCTGGGATTAAAGGCATGCACCACTACCGCCCAGGAATTGGTGAAAGTTTTATTCATTTATTTTTTACATTTAGCAATCCTGAGAAATGGTACTGTGCAATATATAGACTTTTGTGTAGATATATCTTGGTTACATACCTAGTAATGGCATGTTACTACATATAGTAGCTATTAAACTGATTTCCAAAGGGGCTTCACCAAGAGCCACTAGCAAGACAAGAGAGTTTGGGGTTGTTCCTCCTAATCAAAGTACTTGAAAGAAAGGAAAGGATAGAAGACAAAGTGAATAAACATCGTTGAGCACGGGTATAAAGCATATATTAAGTACAAAAATCTCTTGTAGGGGTCTGGGATTACAGGTGTGTGCCACCACATCTGCACTCAGGGCCTCACTATTGCATGCAAGTGCTTTCAGTCCCTTTAGGAAAGTATTTTTAAAAGCCAAAAGATTGTTGTAGTGAAATGGAAAAAGACAGAAACTATAATTTAGATTTCTTCTACCAACACATATTCTTGCTTGTCCAGGGGTGATGATCTCATTATAAGAACATGCTTCTCACAAAGATCTCCAGAAGAGAAGAGGAGACACAGGAACTCCCAGTTCCTGCTTTGTGGGTGTGAAATGCCCAGAATGTTACACCAGCACCAGTCCTTAGTCATGCACAAATCATAATTACTATGGTAACTGCTTCCCTGTACTCTTCCAGTCTGTAAGAGGGAAAGCAAGGATTCCAGGAGGGTCCTTCTACAGGAGGAAGCAACACCAGAATACAGAAGTCAGGATGATGGCAAACCCCACCCCATTCTCTACTCCTGGAGTTGGTTCACTGCTACTAGGTGGTGGTAGAGTGTAAAAGCCACAACCAAAACAGCTTAAAGTCACATTGTTTCCTCTGGAGTCAAGAGCCAAATTATATCATAAACACATCTTTGTTTTAAAAGTTGTTAAAAATAGTGACATTTTGTATGAATTCTTTCCTGATATTTGTTGTTAAATATTTTCTACTAAAGAGGTATATATTTAGTAAGTAAAAATTATTGATAAATGATAATAAAACAGATAGTTGAAACTGCTATCATGCTGGAATAAAGATATAATTTCTACTTTATACTTTAAGTTTTTTTTTCTGTGTGTGTGGTGTATGTACATGTACATATGTGTCCATTCACACACAGAGGCTAGAGGAGGACAGCAGGTATCCTATTTTATCATTTGCCGCCATATTTCCTTGACATACAGCCTTTGACTGAACCTGGAGCTGGGCTGGTCACCCAGGGATCTTCCTGCCTCCGTCCCCACAGCTTGGGGTTACATGCTTGCAACTCTGCCTGCAGCTTCTTTCAGTGGGTTCTGGGGGTGTGAACTCAGTTTCTCATGCTTGCTGCAGTAAGTGCTCTTCCTGCTGAGCAATCTCTTCAAACAGCCTGTTTTTTTTTTTTTGGTTTTTTGAGACAGAGTTGGCTTGTCTGTAGCTTTGGAGCCTGTCTTGGAACTAGTTCTTGTAGACCAGGGTGGCCTCGAACTCACAGAGATCCGCCTGCCTCTGCCTCTGTGCTGGGATTAAAGGCGTGCACCACCACCGCCCAGCTTGTTTTTGTTTTTTTCCCTGATCTTTTGGGTTGGTGATAGCACTTGGAAGTCTCTTCATTCACAGCTCTTGCTATTTTTATTTCCTCACCATGGCTGAGGTGTAGCATCAAATCATAAGGTAATTATTCCCTCTCTACCTTCACCACCCCCCTTTTCTTTTTGGGACAGGGCATCACTACGTAGTAGGCCAGGCTATCCTCCAAATCACTCTCTTCCTGTCTCCACCCTGAATTTTGGGATCTCAGACATACTAACCATGCTCAGCCCTGACCTCTGTTCTCTACAGAGTCCCTGCTTTGTGGATCACACAGAGAGAAGCAGGCTGCAGAGGGCAGTTAGTTCCAAGAATCACAGGGCTTCTTCAGATTCTGCTTTCTCTAGAATGTTTGTCACCAAATAAGCTTTTTTTTTTCCCTTAGAAATTATTTCACTTACTCAGTTGGAAATGAATGCAACTTGTTTTGTATATCTATTTCCATATTGTTTTCCTCATTGGTATTTTCCTTGAAGTAACTGGGGGTAGTGGACTAGAAAGATTTATTTAAGAAGATGGGCATAAACTGGGCGGTGGTGGAGCACGCCTTTAATCACAGCACTCAGGAGGCAGAGGCAGGTGGATCTCTGTGAGTTCGAGGCCACCCTGGTCTACAAGAGCTAGTTCAGGGCAGGTTCTAAAACTACAGTGAAACCCTGTCTCAAAAAACCAAAAGAAAAAAAAAGAAAAAAAGAAGATGGGCATAACTTATGGTGTGTGTAGGAGTATAAAACTTTAAATGAAAACAATCTCATTCTTTCCCCATGTTCTCCTTTCAAAATGTATAATAGGGCTTATTTGCTTAAAAGGCCTTTACCTACTTATAAAAAATGAAGATTCCCTAACATTTTATCAAAGTTCTGGCACCTTCTTACAATAAAGGGAAGGAGAGCAGACAGCGGGAAAGGCCGACAGTACTGGGTACCACGTCTCTATTGTTTACTAAAGGATGCATAGCATAGTCACGCTCACGCCTCAGTGTCTAACAATCTATCTTAGTTCTCCAAACTGCCCACTACTTCCAAGCGTGTCACTTTTGATGCATTTCTGCTTCACTAGTAGCTTTTCCTCTTTTGCAGGCTCTTTGCTCTCCTGAGCACCACCAGTTACTGTCTACCCTCACTGCCTGTCTTTTGAAACTTGATTATGCTGTGGATGCTGCACCGACCGACATGTCATCAATCTACACTAGCATTTTACTAATAATTACTTAAATGTTTACTTTTCAATTCAAGTAAGTATATGTCAGAAATTTTATATCATATAAAATATTAAACATCATTTCCCCCAATTATAAAGCAAGCATAAAGATGAACATTATGGATATATTGTCCAATTTACAATTCTAGTTGGGGATATGCTGTTTAGAATTTGGAGTGTGGGAGACTGGCAGATTAAAGAAGGTCACATGCCATTAAAATGCAACTTCCTCTGATCTTATCAGACAATGAAAAGGATACAGTTTCAGCACTGTCTGAAGTCTGCTTGCAGACGCAGCACAGCTCGAGCTCTCTTTCCCTATTCGTAGTGCACAGCTTACACTTTGGGAAACACTGGCACAGACAACAACACTGGGCTTTGGAGCCAGAATGTTCTGGACTCAAATCTAAAGCTTGCCATTTATAAATATGACCTCCAGACAGGTCATTATGCTTTGTGGGCTTCCCTTTTTACCTCTTAAGTAAATGAGATCTTTACCAGTGTTATACGTGGAAGATTTGAGATGATATGTTTATAAATAGATAGCACATGAATAAGAATTAATGACTACCTTGTTTTATCTCTGAAATTACCACAACCATTATCATTTATGAGGCATAGATTAAATATCATCCTCTCTGCAAAATCCCCATTTTCTCCCATGACATTTCACAATGCTATGAACATAATGTCACCATGATAATTTTGTTATGTTTGTCTTAGTCATTGTTTGAGGAAGATAGATTCTTCCCAGCCCAGAAAAGCAAACATTAATTGAAATCCTACTATGTTCAGAGTGTGTGAACCATAGTTTGTAAAGAGTTGTAAATTTAGTTTTGAAGAGATTGAGCCCTCAGGCGGGTTATGGCTACACCATCACAAGACTTGCTCACACAAACTGAAGACAGCACGGGTATATTTTTCCACTTTGCAAATTAAGAGACGCTTAAGGACAGAGAATTTTCCACTACGTCCCTGTCCCTAGCATGTCTGTGTCTCTCACAGCTGTTGCTTCCTAGCCCTCTTAATAAAATTCAAATTGCCTAAACAATGGATGCTAACTCTCGAGCCCACTTCCTCCCTCTTCTGAGAACTGCCTTGGCCCAAAAATTCCCAAAATCAACTGAACTTCCGCTAACCTCTTGCCTAAATTCAGAAAATCTTCTGTCTTTCCCAAGTCAGAATCCTCCTTCTGAACCTTCTCTTTGTCTGCATTTTTTAATATGCTAGTGTGCCGTTTGATTTTTCTCACTGGAGAAGGCAATAAAGCATGATAAAGTTATTTTTTTGGACCTTAAACTAAAAAAGCTAAAGGTAAAAAAGTTTTATTACAAAACATTTCTGTTTGTAATAAACTGAAATAGAAGAATACATGAAATGACCAATGTAGCATTCATTTTCTACAGCCATGTTCAGCTTGAATTCTTGCTGTCCTTCAGTCCTTATGTCTAATTATACATTTGAGCTTATGCTGAAGGTCATATACCATTTAAAACAAAAAGATCAGCCCTAAGCTTTGAGTTTCAAGTTAGCTTAAAAAATCATTTCATAAGGCAAAAATCTTTTAAAAAAAAACCCATCTTGTTACATTTCCACCCCTAAACTCCTAAAGCTGTTCTTAATATAACAGCACTGAGGCGTATGGACACAGAAGGTCACCAGAAACCACACTGTGGAGAGGACAGTACACGGTGTAGGGAAAGCTTGAAGGAGGTTAGACCAGGGTCAGAATGTTGCCTGCTCACAGAAGAGAAATCCAGTGCTCACTTCCCTACTGGGTAGACAATGAAAGAAGGTGTAGAGATCCCAGTCCTCATATGAAGCGCTACTGCAGTGGTTCTCAACCTGTGGGTCGCAACCTCTTTGAGGTCGAATGACCCTGTCACAGAAGTTGCCTAAGACCATTGGAAAACACAGACCATTACATTATGATTCATAACAGCAGCAAAATAACAATTATGAAGTAGCGATGAAAATAATTTTATGGTTGAGGGTCACCGCAACACGAGGAACTGTACTAAAGGGGCACAGCAGTAGGAAGGTTGAGAACCACTGCTGTATTGGAAGACTTCTCAGACCAACCCAGAGCAGTTGTGCTGGCCAGGAATCAGTGGCATGGTGTGAGTACAAAGAGAAAGCCTAAGTCAGCACTCCTGGCTTGCCATTGCTTTTTTTGACCTCAAATTTCCATATTTGCAAGGTCATAGGAACTGCCACGGGGACAGTGTTCTAGAACAATCTTGGTGTGAGAACTAAGCTACAGGGCAGAGGTAATGTCCAGTTTTAGTAGCAGGTACCAACATGAAGCAAAACGAAAAAAAACCGGAAGGACTCACTATCTGGGCTCTTCCAATTAATTGAGAAGTAGGTGTGTACTGAATGAGGGTCGATGAGCAATCAAATTATAACACACAGGCCGCCAGCTCTAGCATGTGGTATAAACAGCTCTGTACCCAATCTGGTCCAGCACAGCTTGAGCCAGGAAACATGACTGTGGTTGTGAGGGAGCAAAGAAAGGGCAGACACACAGACAGAAAAGCTGGGCTGGGCTGTGTGAGCTCTGATGGGGCAGAACAACTATGTGACTACCAGGAACCACAAGTCTATTATGCACAGGACAGGGCCAAGACTTAGCTGGCCTCAGCAAGGGGTCTCTGCAGGCAAGCAGTTTCAGGCTTTAAACATCTGGGCGGAGGAAGCTGCAGCTGCTGGATTTTGCACACTCAACATTCACAGTGGCACCAGAGGAAGGAAGGCTTTGCCATCTTCTGAGTCTGACCCATATAGGGAAGACCTTGTCCCATTCCCCTGGTTCTGAGGCACTGGGGTCCGTGACATGGATGTGCCCATGCCAATAATACAATTCACTCTGTGCTTCCTCTGTTCCCCACACCTGGAGGGCATCTAGGTAGGGAAAATGAGAAGCTTGAAGACTTTTCAGGAAGATAAGTTTGAGTTACATTTAAATGGAAAGTTGACTTTAAAAAAAATGTTGCTTGTTAAGCCCAAGAAGCATTAGAGGTTTAAAGGAGATCAGTTTACAAAACACCTTGTTGTTAGGTATCTGAGCTGCAGAATTGTACCCCCTCCTCCATCAGGAGTTAATATCACTACTAGAGATGATGGGCTCTAGAGATCTAGAGATGAGGGGCTCTAGAGTCAGACTTTAGGCTTCAAATCTTGACCTTTTTGTCTTTTCAGCAGCAGGTGAACTGGCTCTCTCTCCTTTTAGATTCTATCCAGAGGCACAGTTCTGCTCTTATAATGATTGCCGGTCCAGTGGGAGAAATCTAAGCACTTTCAGGAACAGCACCTTTCAGGTGCCTGAAGCCCATGTTTACATCTCTTGGACTTGCTCTTTTGCAGGCACCCTCAGTCCACCAGTGCATCCTCAGATCTGCAGCTCCTCCACAGTCCAGGGCCATCTACAGGATACACAGGCTCTTCCCATAACATTCCCCACTGTCACACACTACTGCTTCATAAGAATCCACTTTCACCCCTAGGCCTGGCCATTTCATCTCCCTGAATCCTCATTTCTAACTCAGACCCTTCTTGGGAGTACTGGAGAACTGACCCAGTCTCCCAGGGAAGCCCTCTGGCAACTGTGACTCAATTATCCAGATGTTCACATTTTTTCCCCAGTCTTGTCTCCAATTAGCCAGCAAATTTAAACAAAGAGATGTGTTTAACTAGGTCAGCTGTTGGGTCCAAGTTGGGTCACTACTTCTTTACAAACCAAGAAAAGAAAAATCAAGGAGTAAGGCAGGGGTTTCTATTTAACACAACCCCCAAAGCTTATTCTCCTTCCTCTTAGACCAAAATATGTCTTTTAAATTCTGTTTCCTCTTAAGAACAAAAGTCAATCATCTCACCAATGAGAATTGGGAATGCCACTCACAAGCCATATAAATGGAAGCTCCCAGAGAACACCCCATCACTGTTGAATATTCTACAGGATTGACTGTGTCATTAGAACTTTATGATATGGAGAGTTGGAATATTGCAGATCTGGAGCCAAATTGTCTTGGACTATCTTTAGTCTTAACAGGCTTTCATTGCTCACCCCTGAATCTGATGTAATCCCTTTATCACTATTAGGTAACATCTTTGGGATGTATTTCTATCAAATGAATCTACTAGTTCTCATCAATTCGTAATCTAAGAATGGTATGTAACAGCTCCAGATACTCTCACAGCAGAATCTAATTACTTGATATTCTCACTAATGGAGTTGGAAAAATTATTTTATTTATGACCTTCTTTTGTTTCATAATTTCAGAAAGTCCATAAAACTGCTTCCATATTTGAGACATGATATGAGGTAACCTAAATTTGTGTTCCTAGGTTGTGCACTCATGTGACTCAGAAAATTTTTTTTACTCCTTTTGAGGTGAGATCTGAGTCTTGTGTCAACAGTTTTGGTATCCAGTGAGAGACCTCAAGATAAACCACTTTATCCGAGGAGTCATTGTGTCACCGCGGAGTGTCCAGCTCAAGCTCTGCTTGCCTGACCACTCGTTTGTCCCTTAGGTGGACGAATGTGAGTTTTTTCTGGGGCTTGGATGGCCATTTAATTTGTCCTATGGGCCACTGGTTTATTCAGTTGGTTGTTGGATGCCTTCTTGTCTGTCTGGGAGCTATCAGGCACAGCACTGGCTTCTCGGAGAGTTGTTTGCTTTGATAGCGCATCTTTGCTGTCTGTGGCTTTTCTCCTACCATTCCTCCAATATCGAGTACTGGCTTTGTCTGCGTTTTCTCCTGCTTGTCCCTTTAAGTTCATAAATTCTATGAGTGCCTGACCTTAAAGATGTTCTAGATAAGTGGAACAGCGGGGAGACGTGGGGGATCTCTCCAGGATGTTCAGCAGCTTCACAGGGAAGTCAAAACAATATAATCACCCTGACCACGTATAGTATACAAAAGGGGTGATCGCCTAATGTCTTGAGCTCCCTCATGCTCGATAATTTGAAAGATAAACCCAAGGCAAAATGAAAGAAAATGATTTCAGATGAGACCTGAGGGGGTACTCCATAAGCAGTACATAAATCTGCCCCCAAACACAGCTAGCATAAATGTGGGAAAAATTAAAGATTACTCAGAAATTCCCTTTAAGAACTTTGAGGGTCACAGAAGTGGTATCCTATTAAATCCACATTTATGGGATGGCTAGAGGAATTGGATACTTTGGTTAAATAAAATAATTCAGCATGGGTTGGTCTCTGCCACAGATGACCTTGTTATATCACATGTTGCATCTGTGGATCCTAGTTCTGAATCTTCAGATGTGAATATAACCTGGAGCAACCATGGAAACCAGGAAAGCAAAAATGTATTCCGGTTAGGGTGGGGAGGGACTGGGGCAGCAGGACAAAGGTGTTATGAAGGTGGAAATGGAACAACTGGAGTGGGGCTTTTCTGGGGGGTCCTGCAATACTGAGGGAAAGAGAGAGAAGGACAAAAACAGTAAAGATGACTCAAAAAGCTACAGGGAAACCTATTATTCTATGTTTACTTAAATATATATTTATATTATATAAAAAGTGTATATACAACATATATAAATAATTTACATGAAGTTATACTACTTCAAAAATTCACTAACAACACCCTAGTGCTAGGCATGGAATGCTTCCCTTCAAGTCATTGATCAGAAAAATCCAAGAGACTCCCAAAACAATATAGGCTCTTTCCATTGCTCTTGGTTGCCTTCCAGCACCTGAACATAAGATCTTATTGCTAAAGACACCAGACACTTTGGACACAGGACTTGGAGGAACTGAGCTGGAACTGACCTGGGAGCCTCCTCCGTGAGGACTAGCTCTCACAGCATCTGAAGGTGCTATACCAGCTTCCAAGGAAGAAAAGCAACCACTAGTTCTACCCATCTGAAGCCTACTAACTACAACAACTTGCACGGCAAGACAGACTCCAAGGTGCAGTAGAGGCAGCTATCTCAGCAGTAATCAATAGCCACCTCACTGGATTAAAGCACACCCAATGAAGGAAGTTTCTGCCTGGCAATGTAAGCCTAGTTAGCTAACCTGTGACTGATGAAGTAGGTCCTGGGCCCTGGAGAAGAACCTACTACTGTCGCTTTCTAAACCAGTTTAATTCCCAACTGCATTCCAAATACTTACCCTTAATACCAACAGATGAGTGCAGCTCTCACAGCTCATCAAAGAAGTTTCTTGTTGCAGTAGGCAGAGACCATCATAGAAATCCGACTGATCAAAATGCAGAGAATAACTACCTGTCTGTGGGTGCCTACCCCCAATTGATACATCTACAACACAACCCCTACACCTAAGGCTCAGGGAACATTGTGGAAAAGGGATCTGAAAGAATGTAAGAATTAGAGGATCAGAGCAACTGCTAAGAGATGTCTCCCATGGCTGGCAGAGAGTTGCACCCATGAAATTTCAGTATACAGTAGCCTTGACAAGGCCTGCCCAATCACAATACCAGCTGACATGCCAGTGTAAACTGGGAAAACTCACAATGATAAACCTCTAGATGAAGAGCTACAGACAACTGAAAGTCACCGAGAGAGGGAGAATCAGTGTTCTCAGGACTGAGCTCCTTGTTAAGTTATTTAATCTCAAGTAATCATCTTTAAACACATATACATGAGAGTAACTCTAAACGGACTCAGCAAGTTGTACTAATACAGACCCTCCTCACGTGTGCATAGAGCAGTAATAATTAAAAAAGAAAAGGCCACGAAGTTGAGAGGGAGTAGGGGGACATAGGAGTTAGAAGGGGAAGAGTGAGGGGTGGAAATGGTGGAAATAGAGTACTTATGTATGAAGTCATCAAAAAGTAAAATAAACTAAATGCTAAAAATAAAATCAATTAAAAGCAAAGAAAATTCTACTATACTATTTGGTCTAACACCAAATTATACAAAGTATACTTATAATAAGTATACTTTTAGTTTTCCCTATTTGGATGAATATCTGATATCTTCAAAAAGTTATTTCCAAATGGTTAGGAAGCACAAAAATAAGTACCAGAAAGTTTCTTGTGAATGCTCAATAATGGCTTTCCAGTTTAAAATACAAACAAACAAACAGAAAGATTTAAGTTCATCCATAGAGAGAGTGTCCCGCCCGAACTTGAATTTTAATTTCTCTTGTCTTGACTCTCAGATTCCATCTTGCTTCTGGAACACTTGCTTAATGACCACAGTATTGACTTTGGTTATTTTCCTCTCCTGAGTCATGTAGAAAAGTTAGTAAGCTTTTTGCTAAGACTTTCTTACACCCAAGGAATCTTGATAGGACAAGCAATGAAGACCTCGTGCATGTTCTGGGCAATAAGCACTGTTTTGTAGTTTAAGGTCTTTGCCTTGCATATTCAGGATAATAATCAGCCACCTTCTGTCATGTGTGCTATGACAATTAGAAATCACCCTGGATATCTCTATAATCATGCTGAGTTCTATGTCAAACAGAAATCTTCCTGTTTCTGATTATTTTGCCCCAGATGTACCTGGAGCATATTTTAAAGCCGAATCTCCTTTTCTTATTTCCTGTCCACATTTCTAACTTCCCTAGACCCCCTGGATAATTTATCTACTGCACTAATATTTACAGTTAAAGAAGTATAGACATAATCCTTTTCTCTTTGGGCTCAGGAAATTTCTCCAATCATTTTTCAATCATTTGTGGTCCAGAGAGAGCCTAAACATGCCTTTTCTGTGGGAAATTTAATCCATATGTTTATGATTAACTTATATGTATCATTAAATTGGTGTTTTTAAGAAATTTCATTTGGCGAGCTATTTGTCTCCTTTATCTTGTAGGAGTTGGTATGGGATTGCACTCAGGTGCTTTTCAGTCCTGGCAAAATACCTGGAGAAGTTGTAAATATTTGAGATGTATTCTGCCCATATTGTCATTGACATACAAATGCACAAATACTGTCAATTAAGAGGTAACAAATGGAAATCAACAAATTGTGGTTAATGTGCCTTTAGGCAACATCATAATTGTTCCTCAAAGTGGAGTATAGCTTCTAATGATTGATTTATTAAAAAATCAAGCATTTCAATTTAGCCATAGATTTAATAATTTTCTACTTTGAACTATCATGCCATAATATTTCCTGCTTCCAATTTCTTTATTTTCTAAAAGGAAACACTAATTTTTATAACTTGGGAGAACCAGGGAAATGAATTTTTACTGGGGACATCAGAGAAGATGTCAATGAAACAAAACTTTAATGATTGAGGATATTGGAGCAATTATGAATAAGCAGTTCCAAATGAAGACATGCAAGCAAAGAGCATCTACTTGAAAACAGAATTAATAAAACAAGACAAATCTAGGTCATTAAAATCTTTGAATACCAGGTTTAGGCTCTCAGAGGTCTGCATCAGCAAGAGGTATTTGACAAAGGTATCTTAAGAAGAGAGAAGGCACAATTAGGCCCCTGAATGATACTGTGGAGAAAAGATTAGAAGTGGAAGAAATACGGGAAGATAGGAAGTGAGGAAATAAAGCAGATAAGAAGTGGGAGGAAATACAGGCAGATAGGAAGTGGGGGAAATTCAGGCAGAT
>JAQHUG010000175.1:2903132-2958675 GCA_028555095.1 Dicrostonyx torquatus
AATAATTCCAGTTCAAAGGCCCAGAAAATATTTTTAACAAAATCATAGAAGAAAAATTTCCTAACCTAAAGAAGGAGATGCCTATAAAGGTAAAAGAATCATACAGAGCACCAAATAGATTAGACCAGAAATGAAAGTCCTTCTACATACAATAATCAAAACACTAAATATACAGAACAAAGAAAAACTATTAAAAACTGCAAGGGCGAAAGACCAAGTAACATATAAAGGCAGATCTATTAGAATTACACCTGAATTTTTGGTGGAAACTTTACGGGCCAGAAGGGCCTGAATAGTTGTGCTGCAGACTCTGAGAGACCACAGAGCCAACTCAGACTATCATACCCAGCAAAACTTTCATAGTTGCAGACAATAAGATATTCCATGGTAATGTCAAAGTTAAATAATACCTATAAATCCAGCCCTATAGAAGGTGCTAGAAAGAAAATTTTAACCTAAGGAGATTAACTACACCTACGAAAATACAGAGAATCAAAAGAAGGAAAATGCATGCACACATGTACACACACACACACACACACACACACACACACTCACGTTACTACACCACCACCTGCCATCACCACCAATAACAACAACAACAAACAGGAATCACCAATCATTGGTTATTGATTTCCTTGTGATACTTACTCCAAACTTGACCATATACTTGGGCACAAAGCAACTCTCAACAGATAAAAGATAATTGAAATAACTCGATGCTTTGTGTCTGACCCCCATTGATTAAAGCTGGATATCAACAACTGGTACACTAGAAAGCTTACAAACTCATAGAAACTGAAAAACTCTCTACTGAATAAAAATTGGGCCAAGAGAAAAATAAGAAAGAAATTAGACTTTCTAGAATTCAATGAAAATGAATATATAACATACCCAAACTTATGGGACACAGTGAAAGTGGTTCTAAGAGGCAAGTTCATAGTGCTACGTGCTTACAAAAAAACCAAACAAACAACCCCCCCAAAAAAAAACCCTGGTGATATTTCACACTAGCAATTCAACAGCACACCCGAAAGCTCTAGAACAAAAAGAAGAAATCACACCTAAGAGGAGTAGACAGCAAGAAATAATCAAACCTAGGGCTGAAATGGATAAAATATAAACAAAAAGAACAATAAAAAGAATCAATGTGACAAAGAGTTGGTTCTTTGAGAAAATCAAAAAGATAGACCAACCCTTATCCAAACTAACTAAAAGAAATAGGGAAAATATCCAAATAAACAAAATTAGAAATTAAAAGGGGGACATAACAACAGTGAGAAAATCCACAGAATCATAAGAATTTATAATTTTAAAAACAGGTATTTCACCAAATTAAAAAATCTGAAAGAAATGGATAATTTTCTTGATATCACTTTCTAAAGTTAAATGAAGATAAGATAAACAATTTAAATAGACCTATAACCTCTAAGGAAATAGAAGTAGTCATTAAAAGTCTCCCATCCTTAAAAAAAACCAAGCTCAGGACCAGATGGTTTAAGCACAACTTTCTACTAGACATTAAAAGAAGGGTAATACCAAACCCCCTCAAATTATTCCACAAAACATAAACAGAAAGAGCACTGCCCAATTCATTTTATAAGGCCATAGTTACCCTAATACTGAAACCACATAAAGACCCAACAAAGGAAATTATAAACCAGTTTCTCTATGCACACATAAGCAAAAATACTCAGTTAAATACTTGCAAATCAAATCTAAGAACACATAATAAAGATCACTCACCATGATCAATAGGCTCCATCCCAGAGATGTAAGGATGGTTCAATATAGGAAAATCAACAAATGTAATCCATAGTGTAAACAAATTGAATGACAAAATACCCACTTGATCATCTTATTAGACTCAGAAAAGACCTTTGAAAAAAATCTAACACCACTTTGTGATAAAAGTCCCAGAGAGATCAAGAATACAGGGGACATATCTAAATAAAGGCAGCTTAAAGCAAGTCTATAGCAATTATCAAATTAAAAAGAGATAAACTCAAATCAGTTCCGCTAAAACAGGAATAAGACAAGGTTGCCCACTCTCTCAATATCTATTCAATATGGTACTTGAAGTCTTAGGTAGAAAAGTTAGACAACTGAAAGAATCAAGGGCATATAAACTGAAAGGAAGCAGTCAGAGCATCATTATTTGTAGATGATTTGTTAGTATACATAAGCGATCATGAAAAAAATTCCACCTTGAACTCCTATAGCTGATAAACACTTTCCACAAAGTAGCTGGATACAAAATCAACTCACAAAAATCAATTATTTCTCATACAGACAAATGACAAATGGACTGAGAAAGAAACCAGAGAAACAACACCTTTTATAATAGTCTCAAATAATACAAAATATCTCTGTGTGACTCTAACCAAGCAAGTGAAAGACTTGTGTAATAAAAACTTCATCTTTGAAAAAAGATATTGAAGAAAATGTTAGTAAATGGAAAAATTTCACTTGCTCATAGATTGGTAGAATTATTAACATAGCAAAAATGACCATGCTACCAAAAATCAATCTACGGATTCAATGCAATCCCCATCAAAATTTCAACAATTTTTTTTTTTTTTTTTACAAATCTTCAAAGGTAGAATTGTCATTTTTACTATATTGATTCTACCAATCCAGGAGGATGGGAGAGACTTCCATTTTTTGGTATCCTCTTCGATTTCTTTCTTCAAGGACTTAAAGTTGTTGTCAAATAGCTCTTTTACTTCCTTGTTTAGTGTTACCCCAAGATACTTTATGCTATTTGTGGCTATTGTGAAAAGTGATGTTTCTCTGATTTCCCTCTGTGTTTCTTTATCCTTTGTGTATAGGAGGGCTACTGATTTTTTTGAGTTGATCTTATAGCCTGCCACTTCACTGAAGGTATTTATCAGCTGTAGAAGTTCTTTAGTAGAGTTTTTGGGATCACTTATGTACACTATCATATCATCTGAAAATAACGAAAGTTTGATTTTTTTCCTTTCCGATTCGAATCCCCTTGATCTCCTTATGTTGTCTTATAGCTATTGCTAGAACTTCAAGCACTATATTAAATAGATATGGAGAGAGTGGACAGCCTTGTCTTGTTCCTGATTTTAGTGGAATCGGTTTGAGTTTCTCTCCATTTAATTTGATGTTGGCTGTCGGCTTGCTGTATATTGCTTTTATTATATTTAGGTATGATAAGAGGAGGTAGAAAGAGTATATGAGCCAGAGGGGATGGAGGACATAAGGAAACCAAGGCCTCTAAATCAAATAAGTAAGGCTCATATGACTCACAGAGACTGAAGCAGTGAGCACAGGGCCTATGTAAGTTTGCACCAGCTTCTTTGCATATATATTATAGTTTTCAGAATAGTATTTTTATGGACTCCTGAATGTGTGAATGAGTGGATCTCTGATTCTTGTGCCTGCTATTGAAGCTCTTTCTCTTTTGTTGGGTTGCCTTGTCCAGCATTGATGTGATGTTTTTTGTTTTATCTTATATGTTCTTTTGTTATGTTTGGTTGCTATCTCTTAGAAGCCCATTTTTTTTCTGATGAGAAATAGAAACAGGGTAGATTTGAGAGGAAGAGAAGGTGGGGAGGAACTTGGAGGAATAGAGGGAGGGGAAATTGTAATTGGGATATATTATATGAGAAAAAATCATTTTTCAATAAAAGAAAAAAATGAAGGAAAGTAAGAAAAGAAAAGAGGCCATGAGTTAGAAAGCACACAAGGAGTATACTGGAGAATTTGGAGGGAGGACAAGGAAGGAAGACATGATATAATAATATTATAATCTTAAAATTGAAAGATAAAAATAAAAAACAACCAGCAAAAACGAACAAAAACACCAATTTCAGGCTTTCCATATGAAATTCATACAGAATAAAAGTAAATTGAAAGAGAAATGTCCCAGGTCTGATGGTTCGGTTCAACTGTCAATTTGACAGAATCCTGAATCACCTGGGAGCTGGGCATCAGGGCGTGTCTGTGGAGATTATCTTGATTACATTAATTGAGTTGGAAAGACCAACCACTCATTTTTAATGGAAGGATGTTGAAAAGTCTCCAGCTATGATAACATTATTTATTCCTTTTAGTTTTGCCTGTATAACCGAGACTCTGTTGTTTTATGTGCATGCCCATAAAGACTATTACGTATTCTCTAGGAACTGATGTTTCTGTCTTTATGCTGTGCCATTCTTTATACCTAACAAATTCCTTTGCTGTGAAGACAGCTTTGTCTGAAACTAGTGAAGCTACTTATTTTCAGGTCTGTAAATGTCTTAGTTTCTTTTCTGTTGCTGTGATAAGATGCCATGATAAGAGCAACTTAGGCAGGGAATGAGTTTATTACAACTCGCACATTTATAGCAGGAATACAAAACTGTTAAAAACATTTTATAGTAACAGTTTTGTAATTCTTCAAAAATTTAAACAGATTTTTCAGAGGAACTAGTAGTTACACTCCTAGGTAGCTTAGTCTACACTGCTATAATATAGCATCTGGGATTACAGTTTGTAAAGATCTGGAAGGCTGAGATCAAGGTATTGGTATGATTGGTGTCTGATAAGAGCTGCTTTTTCCTTTCAGTAGTGCTCTGTTGTTCACCTCCAGAGGGCAGCTATGCTGTGACCTCACATGGTGGAAGCAATGGCATGGGAAGAGAGCATAGCCTTCAACTTTGTGCCCCTTTATAAAAAGGATACTAGTAATCTCATTTATAAAGAAGAAGCCTATATGATACAAGTGATGTCCAAAGGCCCTGTCTTAACATTGCTACACTAAAGATAAAACTAGAAAAGAAGTTTTGGAGAGGATGTCATCATTCAAACTGTAACACTAGTTATACACATAATAGAAATGAAAACATACAATATACATTGCACATGTATGTTCAACTGAACACTGTCATTAGACAAAAAGTTTAAGCAGACATAATAGCTACCAAAAAGAGGTAAATGAAATGCAGCACATCTATATAATACAATTTCCATGGCTAAATTTGGTTTTCAACTTCATTACACCTGTATTTTTTTCTTGACTGAGTTATTTGAGGTGGGATGAGCCACCCCAAATCTGGACCACATCTCTGGTGGCAGACCATATAAAAGGACGGAAGTCGGAAGTCTTTGCTTTGTGCCTGCTTGTCCTCACTCTCACCGTCAAATTTATCTGTCCTGCTTCTGAAGGATTATTCTACTGGCAGTAAACCCCACTTCACTGGGATTCCAATGTAGACTGAAGACCAAATGAAACATTCTTCTGGACTGAACAAGTTCTGAATTCTTGGTCTTTCCATCAGGAGACAGTCTCCGTGAGGCTAGCCAGATCACAGACTGTAAATTACTCTAATAAATCCGCTTTTAACTAACACACACACACACACACACACACACACACACACTAAATTCTATTCTTCTAGAGAACCTTGACCAATAGGGTATTATTCAGCAAGAGAAGAGAATGAAGTATTGGTACATGTTACAACATGAATCAACATTAAAACATTTTATAAAGTAAAAGAAGCCAGATACAAAAGGCCACACAGCATGATCCATTTATATGAAAAGTCCAGGAGAGGCAAGTCTCTGGAGATGGAAAATAGATTAGTGGCTTACAGCATCTGGGAAAAGAGAGAGAGGAATAACTATAGATAGGCGTGGAGCTATCTTTTCAGGTGATAAAGTTTGTACATCTGTATGAACACATTGAAAATGCATGCTGTATGCATGTGTGCACATGTGTATGTGGGTATGCTTACCTATGGAGGAACATGTGAAGGCCAGAGGTTGATGTCAGGACATCTCCTCAATCACTCTCAATGTTATTTTTTGAGACAGGTTCTCTCAGTAATCCAGGGGCTCAGCACTGGTCAGGGATCTGTTTGTCTCTGTTACAGAGTGCTGGAGTCACAGGCTTTCATGTTTGTGCTGGGGATGTGAATACAGGTCCTTATGCGTGTACAGCCAGCAATGGGATAATCACCTTAGTCTCTCCATAAAGCTGTTGTTAGGAAACTACGGACTGTGTTGATAATTTAATTGGTGAAGTCTTTGCTATGAAGCATGGAGACCTGAATTAGATTCCCAGGACCTACGTAAAAAAAAGCCAAGCATGGCAGTGTGTGCTTTTAATCCAAGTGCTGGGGATGCTGAGAAAAGTGGGTTGTTGGCCCTCTCTGGCCAGCCATCCTAGCCTAGTCATGTGCCCCAGGTACCAATGAGTGACCCTGGTTTACAAAACAAGGTGGGTCCTGAGGAACTATTTGTAAGGTTGACCTCTAGCCTTCACATGCACCCCCCCCCCACACACACAGACACACATACACACACAGACAGAGAGAGAGACACACACAGACACAGAGACACAGAGACACACACACAAACACGTTTACATACATAAAGGAAAAGAAGCTCCACTGTTATTTTGTTTTTTTTCTGGGAAATAGTATCTGTGTCCTTCTCTTCCCCTGTACTTTCAATAGCTGTTCAAACAGAAAGATAACTTAGTTTGCCCTATGTCTAGGGAGAATCTAAAGCTAAATTCTGAGAAACTTTGGGGAGGAAAAACTCAAACTTTCAAGGATTTGTAGGATAAAGATGCCTAAGTCACTTTCATAGCTAAATCTTTTGGTGGCGATTGGGGGAGGGGCTCTTGAAAATCAATTGACAAAATTTGGGTAGGTTACCAGCAGAGAAAACAGACCTAACGGGACCCTTTGCAAGAGTTCAGTGCTCTATGTCGCTTTCCCTGGTGAGTGTACGCTGTGTTGATGCTTCACAGACTTTGGTTGTGAGTGGCCATGACACTGAGAAGAGGGCTCTTCTGACTAGAAAGTAACATGGATGTGTAAGTAGTAAAACGGCCTCCATATCTATGTCTTCTGCATCTTCTGTTATACTTACTTTACTGTCTTGAATAAGAGAAAACAGTGTATTCTGTTCAGTCCTTGCCAGGCTTAAAACAAAAATCTGAGATGTAATAGGACATTGCTAACAGTTCCAAGTTAGTCATGAAAATAGTTAATGATTTATTAAGTTCTGAAAATTGATAAATTGTGGGGTATATTTAAATAACTCAAAGCAGAATCTGTTTACTTGTTCAATTTCCATGTCTTTATTACCATTTCTTTCTATTATTCTATTTCTGTCCTAATATTTTATGTGTGTATGTGCATGTAAGTATGTGTGCATGTATACATGTGTACATGAGGGTGTATGTATGCATGTGTGTGTGCATGTGTGTGTTTGTTTGCTGAGTACTGAGTGTAGGGTTGTTCTATTTCTTTAAAAAAATTTTAATTAAACAAATAGCTACTAAAACAAAACTGAGTTAAGAAAAAGACATGTAATCTTTGTTTCTAAAAGTCAGTAATTAGGAGAATTTTTTTTGTTGGTTTCCAGAATCACTATCTATTTGCCTACAAATGTCTTTGATGAAATAACCTTAAGTTTGTCTCATTGTGACTCTCACCAAGATAGCCTTCCAACCACAAAAGGGCATTTCCCTTTTTCTCCTTTTACATCTTTCTTTTTTTTTGTTTCCCTTTCTCTTTCTATACTGATTATTCTAAGTAATTTTTCATGGTCTAGGAAAGCTGAGCATCTTAGGCAAGGCATGGCTCTTCTCATTCCAGAGCTGGCCTTGCTCATCTTCATCTGCAGCTGCTTCCAGGGTGGCGCAGCATGCTTCTAAACTCAGACGCAGCAATACTGAGATGGTTTCTTCTCTGATTTATTTAGGTTTACAAACTTTGCAGTAGCTGTGATGCCTCAGTATTGTAATCTGGGAACAATATAAGTAGCTGAGGGCAGAGTGAGATTTTCAGTTGCTGCTACTCAGTGATTCGCATAATGCGCTGTCATTAGCACTCTGATGGGGCAGACCATGGTTTCCGGGGCTTCCTGGCCAATTATAAACACCATGTGAAGGCGGTAGCACCAGCAAGGCAGCCCTGACAAGGCCTTAACTGCTTTCATGGGAGTTTGGCCACATCTCTGGAGGGAAAGAAGTAATATTTAGTTTGTATTATTTATTTAGAAAATGTAATATTTAGTTTGCCTTTACCTTGTTGCAGTCACTTCTCCTCGTACTCAGGAATCACAGATTTCCCTTTTGTTCCTTTAATTTCCTGGCAATTTTATTTTAAAAAATACACTTCATATTTTAGTCCTTACTTGACTCTATTCCATATATCTGTATAAATATTCAAAGATCCTCACCACAGTTCCATTCATGTTATTGTTAATAACTATTGTGGTTCACAATTTTATACCTTACAAAGTAGCTTAATAAACAACAAAAACACTTAATAATCATTGATTATTTATGATGGGGGAAACACATGCCTTGGCTTATGTAACCTCTTGTGACTCCGAGATAGATGCTGTTCTCGTTGGGGAGGTCACTGATGTTCACTGATGTTTTCTAGTAATTTGAAGTACATACAGCAGGTGACTGGAAAAACTGGTCAGTCTGATCTCAAAGTCAGTACCTTTAAGAAGTAAATTCAAACACTTCCTACTCTCTGACGTCTGCAGTTATCACCCACTTTCGAAGAGGAAATAAAGGCTCGCATGGCTAGAAAACCACTGTGTTGCATTTTGAGCCCCATCTGATTACAGGTCCAGAGCTGTTTCTACTTCCCAAAGGGACGAGCCGTCACAACTACTAGTGCGTGTTGCTGAGAGAAGGCGCATACTGCAAAGTTGAACAGACAAAAGATGGGAATGGCCAGTGACATAATCAGAGGAGCCTTATGTAAAAGCGTGAGGGCCAAGTGCTGCCTGCCTGCTCAGATGGTGCAGAGCAAAGGCTCTGATCTCAACAGCCAGGGTTAAGAGGCATGGAGGAGAAAAGAAACAAGCCATGTTTCCTGGGCATGCAGCCCGGTACTTTGGCTATTGACGGAGGTAGCCTGAGGCCCAGTGATTGATCCCACAGCCAAGGCTGCCCTTCTCTCAGCAGCAGTTGGCTCCCACAAAGAAGGCTGCACATGGAAAAGTCTTTGTTAGGGCCCCTAATGACGGGATAGGATTTCATATCACAGCTGCCCCTAAACAGGTACACTTTGCTTCCTTCATGTTCCTGATGGATCCCACGGGAAAGAAAAGAAAGAGAAGAAAGGTTACACTATGAAACAAGTCACACGGCAGTTTGTCTGGGTTTGTACCTCCCCTGCCACACCACCTCCAGGTTTGTAGCTTTCGAACTCTTCAATTTTCACACACCCTGTGTGGCCATGGGACAGCAAATGAGAAAAACTTTCTGAGATAATTGTTCATAATTCATCTACCATGACTCACTGGAAAATGAGTGCTTCTCTGTCTTTTGTATTACTGCCCATGTTTAGATGCCCCCTCAACTTGCCTCCTAACAGCTAGCTTGCCATTTACTGAGGATCCACCTAGGCGCTGTCTCTCCCAGAAGGACTTCTGAGACAGTTCTTGCTGCCTTCATCACTCCGCCTTCTGTGTTCTTTCCTATTAAAAATGCTTTTGCCATCTTCACTAACCCCACATCAGACAGAGGTCTGATCTCCAAAATATATAAAGAGCTCAAGAAATTGGTCACCAAAATAACACATAATCCAATTAAAAAAATGGAGTACAGACCTAAACAGAGAACTCTCAACAGAGGAATCTAAAATGGCTGAAAGACACTTAAGGAAATGTTCACCGTCCTACAAACCATAATCCCAGAGAACTTAGACAACAATGAGGACACTAAGAGAGACTTACATATATCTAATCTACATGGGAAGTAGAAAGTAGAAAAAGACAAGATCTCCTGAGTAAATTGGGAGCATGGGGACCTTGGGGGAGGATTGAAGGGAGGAGGGAAGAGGCAAGGAGGGGAGCAGAGAAAAATGCACAGCTCAATTTAAAAAATGCTTTTGCCATAGTCCCTATTAACTTATCTACCATCTGTCTGTATCCTGTTGTGTCAGCTCCTTGAGGGCAGATGCTGCCTACAGTGTTCAACATCCAGCAATATCATTACTTTAATAAATCCATACGAATGAATGGAGCAATATAACACTAAGCTTTATATTTACTTGACTACTTAAAGACCTTAATTAATACATAGCCTTTTAAAATAAAGATCTCCTTCTTCAGATTTTTAAAAAAATTGATTACAGCAACTTTACAAATAAAAGGTCGACAAAGAAAAAAAAAAGGTGCCATTAATTTCCTTGCCCTGAGGTATATAGTTCCAACTAATAATTTCCTATACTTACATGTAAATGCAAAATCAAAATTTTATGCTTTAAATGACTTTTTCAAGTATACTGACAATGGATCTGGGGTGTGAGGGGGAGGTAGTTTCATCCTTAATTCAATTTGGATGGTTCAAGCCTCAGTCAATCCAGCAACACTGGGTATGGGTTAGTGATTCAGTGTTTCTCCTGAAAAAATGGGGCATTAAGTTAATCCTGTGTCTATATCTCAGCTACGCTGTGTATAAGGAGTACCACATCGAAGGGGCATCTTGAAGGGAGAAAAAAGAGGTAGGTTATTTAACAACTTGTTCTAGAATTTTGTGATAGATAGGCTAACCAAGTAAGCCAGACTGGCAATAGTAAAAGTCAGAGCTTCTTTCCAAAAGTTAAGTAACAACTGAGCAGCGATGGCTTGGCTCAGAAAATATTGTTATGGTGACTGCAACCATAGGTTTAATTGCACTCTAGTCTACTGAGTTGTACTCTAATCCATGACTGATGATTGTACTCCCAAACAGTTCACACAGAGAGTGCTCAGTGGATATTCACAGGGCTGTTGAATATTTGTTGTTTCTTATCAAGGATGGTAGGCAAAACTGTGCCCAGAGCAGAAATGTTAAGACAGCATGAGCTCGCTCTTTGTAGCAGTCCTAATCAGGACTGGCCTGCAATCTTACAAACACACTGTGGGTTACTGACTTGGCAGATGGAGGACCATGTCTTATCTGTGTATCCACATAATGGTGAGTTCAGAGCTCAGAGCCTTTTCTTTTGTTTTTAATTACATCTGTGTGAAGACTTCTTTTGCTGTCCTAGCGTGGGAGTTAGGAAGATGCAGACTGGTAATTCCCCATTCCTTTTCCTGAAAGCTCTGTAAATCACACTCTGAAAAAAACCGACAAGCTGAATTCCAAGCCTTTCTGCGGAGACGTGCCCAGGGCTGGTGGGGTCTGGACTCTGTCCACCGAATGTGCAGATCTCTTCTGCACAAACATTGTCCACTCCCAAGGGAGCCCACGCTGAGTGCCTAGCTGTGGAGACTCACATGTCCCCTCTTTCCCAATGGCAGAACTGTCAGAGAGAGGGCGAGGGAATGACAAAGCAGGGCTGAACTGAAACATGCTCCTTTTCTCAGGGGCAGGAGGAGGGGATGCCACTCTTCTAGCAGGAAAACCAGAAGGAAACAAGGAATGGGGCTGAAAAATAATTTCCTGAACAGAGCAGGGGACACAGAACCTGTTCTCATCTGCCCCTTACCCCTCCTCCCATCTTCATCCCCCCTCACCCTACTTCTTAGCCTTTCTTTTGTAAGAGAGAAGTCCTCAGGTCCAGTGGAAAACTGACTAGAGGAACAGAGATGCCCCCATGCCTCATGTGCTCACGTGTTCTGTCTCTGCCGCTATCACTATCTCTCATCAGAGTAGTACTCTTCAATGACACACAAAGTCCACATTTTGCAGTAGGATTTACCTAAGGAGTCCATCTTGCGCTTTGGGATCAATATATAAAGTACCCACTATTAAGTATCATTGATAAAAGCTCCCCCCAAAAAATCTTCTGTACCAGTTTTTCCCTCACCCTAACTCCTAGAAACCACATGTAAAGTGTCCTCCTGTCTGATATTGTCTCTTAACTTTGACTGGTGCTATAGGAATGGCCTGGCAGGAGCTAAGTTGTAATGCATGAGGCAAAGCTAACTAGGAAGGGGGGAGAGGTGGGATGGGACATGGACCGAGAAGCCTTGAGGCACAGGGACTCACAGTTTCTGGATTTACTCAAGAACACCAGCAGGAACAGAAAAGAATTTGCTAACAGGATTCTTTCCTGAAATATACTAAGCTCAGTTTGAAGGAACTGTAAGAGAAAATACTTACTTTTCTGGGGGACAATGTAAAGTGCAGCTCACTGATCCTCCAATCTTTTAACAAACTCTGCTGGAGATGTAACCACAGTGTAAAATCCACAAGCTTTTATTGGCAATGTTGTTTGTCAATTCCACCGCTTTCTGACATGACAACTGATATGATCCTCAGGTCCAGCTCCGTTGCCCATCTTAGCAGTCAGTCAGCAGTGTTTTTCAGATCATGTCCTGGTCTGGTTTGGTAAATTCTTTCCAGGGGAGACATAGGACACATTCTCTCAGTTGCCAAGTTTCCTACTTATAAGGTGCAGAGGAAAGAGGAAAAGAAAAGCTGGCCACCCTTTTATGTTTTTTTATGTATGATTTCTTTATTAGAGCTGATGTTTCTGGAAAGGCCGTTTCCCAGCTCACTTGGGCCTTTGTGTTACATCCATGGAACTTGTTTTAGCATCTTAAAGGCCACCAGGTTTCAACGGAGGACTTTTGTGCAATGCTTTTAAAGAAAGCCTGGCAGTTATTCTTGCTTATGGAGAATAAATCTATGAAGGCTTGTGTCTTTAATGTCTACATGGACATGGTCTAGACAGTTATAGAGTAGTGAGATAAGATATCCAGGTTGTCCACCCTGGAACCGAGGCCTACCTAGCCTTCCAACACCCATCTTTCTCTAGCGTCCTCCTTCTCTATTCCTCTACAGACTTAAGACAAAGGCAGAATTTGCCTCAGGCCATGACAAGGACACCTGAGTAAGCACTATGGGAAATAACGTGGCACAGTAAGAGGAAATAGAATTTAAAGCTAGAAAATCCTGGGAGTCCCAGCTACCATGACTTCTCTGACCTTGGACATTGACTTATTCCTAGAACTTTGGTTCTTTTATTTTTTTCAGAAAAATTAATAGAGTCATATTTACCTCGGTAGGCTTTCTTTAGATCAGTTTTGTTAAACACCAATTATCTTCTATTTCTATTTTCCATTTCTTACTGTACTGCACAGGGACTTCGTCATTTTGGTTTGCCACAGAGATCGACTGCCAGGAATTATCAATAAGCAAACAGGACAAGATAAAGATGAGTGAATAAAATTCGAATGAAGGAAGGAAAGAAGGAAAAAGGCAGAATGGCATATTACTGAAGCACAAACGAGCGCCCTGCACCTGTGACTAGGGGAAGATCATCTGCATTGCTGAAAACGGTACTTGAAGCAATGTGTCAGTGTGACCATGGCATCCCTGGTTAAAGCTCACTAGTGATTTTCCGTACTGCTAGGGTAAAAGTTCAAATGCATTGATAGTCTGACTCCTGCCTACTTCATGTCTGTCAAGTCTCCCCCTTCCTTCCATGTCTCAGGCACGTGTGATCTTGTGTTTCTGCAGACATGCCAATTTACTTCCTACCGTGAAGTGTTTGTGTTAGCCTCTGTTCTGCATAGAAAGTGAGGTGGAGGACACCAGGAGAACACCAAATCAACTAAGCAGGGCTCATATAAGACTCACAGAGACTAAAGAGGCAAGCATGGGAACTGCATGGGTCTGC
Source organism: Dicrostonyx torquatus (assembly GCA_028555095.1). Classification (NCBI taxonomy): domain Eukaryota; kingdom Metazoa; phylum Chordata; class Mammalia; order Rodentia; family Cricetidae; genus Dicrostonyx; species Dicrostonyx torquatus. The sequence goes on from JAQHUG010000175.1 coordinate 2,916,740, forward strand.
ACCAGGTCCTCTGCATATATGTTATGGCTGTTAGCTTGGTGTTTTTGCATGATGGTGCAGGTGTATCTATGACTCTTTTTTCTGCACTTGGGACTCTTATCCTCCTATTGGGGTGCCTTGCCCAGTCCACGTGTGAGGGCTTTTAGCTTGTTTTATTTTATCTTATTTTGTTATGTTTTGCCATTGTCTCTTGGAGGCCTGTTCTCTTCTGAAGAGGAAACAGGAAGGTAGTGAATTTCGGGGAGAGGGAAAGTTGGGAACCTGGGAAGAGTGGAGGGAGGGAAAACTGTTCAGGTTGTGTTGTATGTGAGAAAAGTCTATTTTCAACTTAAGATAAAAGAACATTAAAACAATAAAGAAAATTTCTTCTTCCCCTTTTTAGAAAAACAAAACAAAACAAAGAAAGTTGTGTGAAGTCTGCAGATTTGGCTTCTTACCACCAGTGTCTCTTCACGTCTATGTCATATGCTCAGAAAAGCCTGTCCTGTACATACATCTAGGAGCCTTCATCATATTCATTCATTCATTCATTTATTCATTGTTGCTTCCTTCCCAACTCATGTTGTTCAAAAATATTTAATAATATTTATTCCAAATAGAAGATATACTCTATGTTTGTCTATGCTTTATGCCTTGACTGTTATTTTCTAATTATTTTGGCTTATTTACACAGATATATGAAAACAAAACCAATATCCATGGTTCTAGATGGAAAACTCTCTCCCCAGTCCTTCCTACACCAGTCTCACATACATATTTTGAGACTTATTCTTGTTATGTGAATTAAAACAACTGTGCCAACTGGTTTCAGTTTTGAGACTTGGGAGTGATACCCCTGTGGGTCACACTATTCCTTGTTCTGGACTGGAAGGCCTCTTGACTTGGGGTTTGGAAGGTAGAAGCAGTGGGGTAGAAATAGGTAAAGGGTAGCAATTGGCAGCAACTGTTCCAGGCTGGCTTTATTCTCAGGACCCTCAAGGCAATAGTAATTTAAGGCACAGGATTTCCTTTCTCTGTCTCACCCTCAGTGACCTTATCTAATAAAGCAGATAAACCATCTTCAAAGGCAATCACCAGTATAGGGAGAGGAGTCTGACCTTCCTTTAGGACCATGTGATGATATGATAGCATATGATACCCATGCAAAAGAATCATCTGTGTGATATATCTGAAAACAAAACAAAACAAAGCAAAAAACAGCTTTTCTGGGATAAGATTTTTCTGATGATTACGTAGCAGGTCACTGAGAACTCTACCTTGGGGCAAATCTCATCACCACTTAGGGGTCAACATTTGACTCCAAGTGCACTTTAGCCTTAAGAGACGGGCTCCTATTGTATCTGATCTTAGAACACCCCCATCTGCTTTCAACATGCTGCATCTGACGTTAACTAATGTCTCCTATTAGCGTTAAAAGAAAACAATCTGGAAAAATCCACTCAAGCAGAGTTCAAACAGGCCACAAGGAGAATCTCAATTGTACAAAGTTTGCTAAAGTAATAGTAATGAATTTATACATTATACACAAATAAATGTGTGTGTGTCTGTGTAGGTGTGTGTGGTGGGGGGAGTGAAGCCAAAGCCCATGGAATGGTTCATGAAATCAAAGACAAGAATGCTCTGTCTGATTTATGAAAGAGACCGCCAATAACAGAAGGAGAAAAATCCTCCTGGTGTGGAAAAAGGCATGATCAAAAGAACCAAATGATATGGAAATGAATTGGGAATCTTTCTCGAGCTTACTTACTGGTAATGGGTTAAAATTCTGGTCCACCAGATGGTTATATCCATGGTCGAAAAATGAGTGTCGTATCACAACATCAATACCCTGATTGGCCAGCATTCCTAAAGTGTTTAGCCATCTAAAAAGCAAAAGAAAAAAAAGCCACATCAGCACATTTAAAATGGTATTTTACAAGAATTGAATATATCTACAACTCACAAATAAACACTACCCCCTCCCCCAGGCACCACCATCTTTATTTGATGCTTTAAAAGGGAAAATTTTAGGTGCTGAACATGAAGCTGTAAGAGATCTCAAAGATTTTCAAATCTAATCTCTTTATTTTACAGGAAAAGAAACTGAAGTTTGAGGGAATAAAATGAATTGTTCATGGTCAAAGTTATCACAGCTTATGACACATTTTACTTCTGGAATACTAACAAATGAATGCTTATAACCACTCATAAGCCTACTGTGTCGTCCCTGGCCACAAACACGCAACCACAAGATTTCACGGTGCACTCTGCATCCTTGGTCTCTTCACTCTGTAACAGGATTCCAATCTACATAGGCCTATGGCCTATGCACAAACAGCCTTGTCATTTGGTTCCCTCATGCATCACTGTCCCAGTCAATATAATTGTGTTTTTCTCAACACAACACTAAACAATTCAGAGATTACCTGAATTACCTGTTACCTCTTCATATGTGATACCTACATTGATCACACATTTATCTTTGACTATGCAAAATGCTGAGTTTACACCACATACAAAAGCATGCTTTCTAGGTTCTCCCGGAACTCCCTGCTGACTCTGCTTTGTTGCAGACACATTTAATTCTTTCATCAGTTTGTTTCTCTCTCTGCATTGCCTCTGCTGAAATCTCGCCTCATATTTGCTCTTACCTCAAACTTCATTCTCTACAGGTCTAAGTTGCACAAAATCACTTTTGAGTAGTCAAGAGAGCATGCTCCTTTGTACTAACCCAAATCTTCACACGTTTTAACTCCTGCTTAGCATTTCCTACCTACCCTCCTCTAATTCATTTCTTTCTGTTTGGCAAATTCCTTACCATATTAAGCAAATGCTCTTTTCTAAAAGCTGACATCTAAGTCAGAAGCATCACCTTCTGCCTTCACAGAGCTCTTTTTTTTTTTTTTTTTTTTTTTGGTTTTTCGAGACAGGGTTTCTCTGTGGCTTTTGGAGCCTGTCCTGGAACTAGCTCTTGTAGACCAGGCTGGTCTTGAACTCACAGAGATGCCTCTGTCTCCCGAGTGCTGGGATTAAAGGTGTGCGCCACCACCGCCCGGCCTTCACAGAGCTCTTTATTTGTGCCCTCAGCCAGCATGGCAGACGGTGAGCATTCACCTATCTCTCTACTGTTCCCCACTATTTACAGGTCCTCAGTCATGCAACATTTGAACTTAGACTCAGGACATCCGACACAGTTTCTGGCATGTTGTAGGTACACAGCAGTGTTTAGGTTGACATTTATCTGGATAAAATTAGATTCTAGGAACTTTGGAAATCACCATTCAGCACATGGGAAAAATTACACATAGTTATGATTTCCCAAATCTGAAACCATATGGAGCTCTAAACCCATGACTTCTAGAATTAAGTTTTTTTCTTACTGGAATAAAGAGCATTTCTAGTTCTTATATTATGAATAAATAATGCTTACATTTTCAATTTTTTTTACATTTACAATCTTATTTTATTCTTATAAAAATGAACACATTTACTGACAATTAGAGTTACAAAACCAAATCCCAAAGCAAAGCAAAACACAAAACCAAAAAGTTTTAAATAGAGAAAAGTCTGTATACAACACAGCAGAATCTTGTGTTAGTTTTGTGACACTGGGACACTGCGACCCAGAGCAATGAAACAACTTTGGAAATATCACATGGCAAAACTACTTGCCTTTATTATTTTCATTAGTTTGGTGAGCCTGTGAGCCAGGATAATAGGTTTAGCTCTTGCTCTGCTCCTGAGGCACAGTAGCAATGGATTAGCGAAGGATGCCCTGTGCTGGAACTGCAACATGGCCTCTGGATGAAAGTCACCTAAGTCAGAACTCTCGCCATGTTCAGAAAGTACAAATATCGTGGTCTATTTTGTTTTATTGATTAATATTTATCCATAAAAGCAAATATGGAGTTTACTCGTCTAGAAGATATAAAAATCCGAGGAAATGTATAATCACATTTGCATGAGCTCCTCCATCAGCACCATCTGCACAGCAACACAGGACAGTCTCTTGGTGTTTTGTGTATGTACAATGATCCCATTGCTCACTTATTCAATATCTATTCTCCCATTTCATAAGTGTTTATTGAATACCTACTACATATTATTACATGCTGCTAGATGATGGAGACATGGCAGCCTATCAAGACGAATTCACAGTATTCCAAAGAATTTGAAGACTATCAGGGTAGCACTCTCCTTGAGTCTCCATTAGCAGAGAATTCTGATCCATGCATACATTTGCATATGCCCTAGGAAGCTCACAGTTATGTGATATATTGAAAAAGTCCTGGGAAAATGCGTCCTTTCCGCATGCTTACTGGCTGCCTGAGGCTTCTTAGAATGCTCTGTCCCTATCATTTTTCTAGGAAAAACTATCCCTTCATGAACACAGCACATTGCTGTGTGCTGCCTGTAGAGCTAAGATGGGATGGATGACAAGGGAGGAAGAGAGAAGACCAAGAGCAGAATGAACTAGGTTTGTCTGATCTCTGTGAACCAAGCACTGATAATTTGAACTACAACCCCAATGTCAACAACTGTGTTCATCTGCAAAGTCCATGTAGAGCTCTATGACTATTTGGCTGATGCTCATGCAAAGGGAGGTCTCTGTTCAGCTGCCTCCATGAAGGTCTGTAGTACTTTTCATTTCACACCATTCCTTAAAGGGAAGAGAATTCAGGAAAGCATTCAATACAATTGGGCTGCTTGCTTGGACCTCACAGCAGAATCATTTGGCAACAGCTAAGGAAAAGCCATTCCTGAGCTGATTCCAAGGGGTCCCCACAGTACTGACTGCCAACCTGGCTTCTCCCCCTTGCAACAGGATTCATATCAAACTAGTGGGGAGTAAATTATAAAAGAAGGCTCTTAGCAGTACTGCATTAAATGCTGATTCACTCCATCATTCATTTCAGCCATGTTTATTGGATGTCTCTGTGAAACACAATGTTAGATGTTGAGATTATAAACATAGAAGACCCAGAGTAACACCATGAATTACGCTGAGCAGTTATCTTTGTGAACGTTTGACATGATTCCATCTGAAAATGCCAGCTGCTTGGCCGTCCTGATTTGTTCTTCACAAATGTATTAGTGAAGCTGTTTCGATGGAAGAGAACTTCATCTGTTTAATTAGGGACAGCTGTTAGTAGCAAAACACACAGCTGAGGGCAAAACTACAGTTCACGCTTTGCTCAGCCAGAAAGCCAGGGCCAAAGGACTACAATGAACCAGAAAAAAGTAACTTGGTTAGTCTCTAATTGTGAGAGGTTTGTACTGGCTACATGACATCTGAGAGCCAAGCAGAGCTGTATGCTTCTGGCTCAAGTCATCTCCAGGCAACTACAGTAGCCTTTAAGTTCATTTTCTCATCCCTTCCAAGATCCTGTACGTAACATTGACAAGGTCTAACTTTTAAAATGCTCATCAGATTATCTCTCTCTTCTTTGAAATCCTCAGTGGCTTGGTATGAGCCCAGAACAAGGCCTCATTTCCTTTATATGGTTTTCAAGCCCCTCCATGAACTGGTGTGAATTGTCTTCATGGTCTCAGCCTTCAGTCCACCCCTGCTGAAACAAGTAGGCACTGCTCCTCTGCGATTGCCTTTCGGGTAACATTTCTTCAGCCTGAGATACCAGAGCATTCTTTCCATGTCCCACACAAGTGCCACCTTTCCCCTGAGACCCTTCCTGATAATTCCACTCGGGGAAATTCTGTATTCCTTTGCAAGCCCATCTCCTTTCTTTGATCGAAAGGCTGTGGGAGACAGAAGAGAAGCAGTCTACTGTAGCAGTGAAAAGGCTGGACTTGGAGCAGGCCGTCTGGGTTTGAGTCTGATCTCTGCCACCAGCCAAGCTGCCTGGGCTAACTTAATTTAACTCTGACCTCCAGCTTCTTTGGTTGTGATGGGAGGACAATAGGAGTCTCTGTTTTATGGGCTCACCACAGAGACAACAGCATCGATCTCACTGGATGGCACAATATCAAAGCATCTCAGACAGTACTTGGCACCTGGTAGATCCAGTATACTTCAAAGACTTATTATAGTATAATTGTTCTTTTCAATGTAGTTATCTCTCATACTAGTCCCTCTAGTCATGTTTCTGGGGGACAAAACCATGCCTCCCAGAACTATGGTAAAATGCAGTGGGAGAACGTATGGTATTGACTCTGTGGTTTGAACTATGAACTTACTCAAGATGTCATCTGTGCTCTGATGCTTATGTCTGACAAAATGCTAGTAGCTGGAGAAGTGACTAATTGCTGTTTGTGAAGACATCTACAAATGAATAGATGATAAACTTTCCAGTGGAAAGAAGCTTTACCCTGCAACAGGAAGTGGCTGTTATGGTTTCACTGTCTTTTCCTGGAAGCTCCTGGGAGTGAAAGCATGAATTACTTACAAGAATCCTGCAGCATAGGAATCTGACAGATTGTTTGTGCCTCCAGCTGAGGTGGTCACCACGCCTTCGAGCCAAATTTTCTTTCCTGGAGTGTATGTATTGACCACCTGTTCACACAACAAAAGCAGAAGGGGACAGATGAGGTTTTCAAAGCTATTCCCAGATGAGAAGCACTGTCACTCCCTAAAGGAAGTGTCTCTCATTCCCCGATCCCAAGTGGTAGTGATTTGTGCTTTATTTCATGGAGATGTGTATCTGCTACTTTCCTTTTACAGGAAGACCATGCGGAGAGAAGAGGTGGTCTGCTGTGGTGGCTGAAAGGCTGACTCTGGAGCAGACCGCCCGGAAGGCAGAGCGCGCTGCCACATACAAATAAAAGCATTAGTGTTCCCACATGGTCGTTTTTCTTCTTAAGTAAACCAAGTGATGGCATGATAGAACAAATTCGTGTTCTAGAGTGTAAGATGACTCTAGGGATGTGGCATCCCTCACTGGAAAAGGTGAACCACATCATGTTTCTCTGTGAACAAGTGCTAAGAAGCAATGCTTTTCAGGACCACATTACAACGCTTCTGTAATAAAGCACACCATCTATGTATCAGAAGTTAGGATCCATGAGAGGAGAGAAAAATGTTTTGGGGAAGTGTGTAATGAACATGGCATGTATATTGCATCATATTTTGAAGACAACTGAAATAAAAAAGAAAAATCCCTGACCCATTGGTCAGATCTGCACAGGGAACCACAGCTGCATGCCTTCCAAGCAGAGATACCCTGGAAAGCAATCAGACAGTTCTATATTGGGTAATACTAGTAGCTTCTGAAAGTATAGTCTGTGTCTCAAGCTTGTGTATAGCTAGTTCATTTTAGGAAATAATAACTAGCGGGAAAGGTGACCTATAGGACTGAAACAAGGAAAAGACAAAAGTAGGATATGTTTTTAAATTTGCAACCAGTTTTGGTAACCTGTACTCAACCTCAGAGGAATTTTGGCAAAAGCCTATATAATCCTCAAAATTGTCCAACTGTCCCTCAAGGTAACAAAATGGGGAGTAGTTATCTTGTGATATCTATTTCCTGATGGTCAAGAGTAACCTAATTAAGTTATTTCTCCCTTTATTTCATGTATAGCTCTGAGAGCTGAGCATATTCCCCAAATATTTGTTGCCTCTGTCTAGACAAACCTCAGAGAAGGAATAAGAAGCAAGTTCCCACTGAGTTACACTAGCATCAGACTCTAGCTGCTGCTACAACAGCTAGGACATGAAGAAAGACTGGAGGATGCCAGGATGCACAAGGGAGGCTGGTAAGGAATATAGTGCATGTAGATACCCACTAACTCCTCTCCTAGACATGCTCACTAAAGCCATTCTTCAGGTTTCTAAAGAGAAGAGTATGAAGAATCACCATGTCACTGTTAGTAGCAGGTGTTCATAGCTAGAGGATTGAAATACAAAATGTATTCAGTGCATAATATGAAATACTAGGCAGCACTTGGAGCAAAAATTTCAACATAAATTTAAAAGCAAAGATATGCTTTAAAGTTTCAGTGATAAGTTAAATAAAGAAAGTAACACAGTAAGATATGTGGTATGGTACAATTTGTGTAACCATTTATTATGCAATAAGGAACAAAGACATCTGTTTCAAGGATGGGTCAAACATATAATGAAGACACAAATAAAGAAAATAGACAGAACAGAAACAGGACTTTTGTGAACTGATGATAGGTTTGCTTTAAGTTGAGGTGGAATATACTATAGTACCTTAGGGCTCCCAGAAAGAATATATGAGGATGTATTTTATTATATATTTATATATATATACACACACACACACACACACACAAATATACAATATGAGATATATATCTATACATGTGACCAAACTCATGTTTGCAATCAGCAAGTGCATTTGGAGACCTCTTGTTCGCTGCCGGCCATCAAGATCTCCCTGTCACTTATATTGTATTGTTTTAATAAAATGCTGATTGGCCAGTATCCAGGCAGGAAGTATAGCTGGGGTGACCAGGCAGGAAGTAAAGGTGGGCGATGAGAACAGGAGAATTCTGGGAAGAGGAAAGAGTCAGTCTGCAGTTGACACAGAAGAAATCAGACATCTAGGAAGCAAGATAAGAACACCTTACTGATAAAAGGTACCAAGCCACATGGCTAACATAGACAAGAATTATGGGCTAATATAAGAGTTAATAAGAAGCCTGAGCTAATAGGCCAAACAGTTTATCATTAATGTAGACCTCTGTGTGTTTCTGAATGGCTGCGGACCTGCATGACAGAAACTTCTGTCAACAAGCAAGTGACTGCATTTCTTCCTAGGTATAGGTTCCTACAACTGTCCCACTCCCATTTAGGAGAGAATTTGCATTGTTTTATAACTCACTTAAAATTGGTATTGGCAAAGTTACTGAGTTTTTCAGAAAGAAAACTATAAAATATTATATAAATTACATGTTAGTAAGGGTTCTTTGTAGCCAAGAATGGAAGAATGAGAATTAATGGTGGAGGTCACATTGGCATGTTGTTAAAGGTTAGATAGCATATGCTTAGCAAGCACAAAGCAAGGGTTCAATTTCTATTTGTCCAAATAAAACAACACCTTCCCAACTATCTCTGTACACAGAAAGAAGAGTCATCAGGGAATACATCTTATTTACTGCAAGGTAATTCTATCACTCTTTTTAACACTTTTCAGAATGCCCATCCCAAAGGGAATTAGAAATCATAAAGCTAAGAAAGGAAGAAAATACATCTTAACTGGTTAAAAGAAGAATCACTTAATCAAGTTGAAAACTATATTATATATAATTTCTTAAAATACACTATATCTGTGCATATAATATCCCTTATAATTAATTGAAGCTGAAGAATGTATTTATGGTTTTACTTTTTTTTTCATCCTTTGACTTCCAGGATATTTACAATTTAACTTTGTTCCCAGAGACTGGAGAAAGAGGGTTTGAGTAAGCCAAACAAGTTGATAAAGCACAGATGAGTTCTAAAAATTGTTACGCTAAGCAAAAGAAACCCAACATAAAAGGTCATACATTATATGAATTTATATGAATCTATTTATTTAAAACAGCCAGAATATGTTCTAGAAAGTTCATAGAGGTGCAAAGTTGATTAGAAATTCTACAAGGTTGAAAAAGAGGAGGAAGTTTAAGGTAGGGGACAAGAGGGAGCGACTTACTAATGAGTATGAGATTTCTCTGTGAGTCTTGAATATGTGTTCAAATTAAAATGGCAATGATTTAAAAATTTTATGAATATACTGGAACCCATTGACTTTCATATTTTAAAAGGGTGAATGTTATGGTATGGAAATTATTTCTCCATATCTAAACATTTTCTAAGCATATATCTACCTATAGATATAGATATAGATCATCAGCAATAGCAGAGGTAGTATCTAAACATGTAGAAAATCATAACGTAGAAAGAAGAATGTACCCTTAGACTTTTGATATGTATTACAAGCTATCTTTGACTTATGGAAATCATTATCTTGGACTTAGTTAACATTTAAAAGCATGGATTTGGAATATATCAACTATAAGTCCCTTCTGATATATATTATAATGTTGATACATGTGTCTTAACATTCAGAGGTTAAGACTGTCTTTGATTATAACCTGTTGAACCCCATAAGCAATAGTAATAACTGGTCTAGAAAAGCATACTAACTGATGTAATAGTGACATGAACATCAGGGAAGTAACCAACCACTATCTAATTGCATCACAGTTGGCACCACTTCCAGGCCAAGAACCTACAGTAAGACAAATTATAATCTCCAGAGAACAGGTTATTACTATCATGCTGCTAAATAAACATAGTATTAAATTTATTTCAAATAATATCATTACACTCATAGAGCAATGCTTCTCTCAACTGTTATATGAGAAACTTCTATTTACAAAAGATGGTGATTAAAACAGAGAACCACAACTGACCAAAATGCAAGGAATATGAGACTGTAGAATGTTCAGCCCCTAAAGGAACAGATATTCCATATCTTCCCTTCACCAAGGCTTGGGGATCATTGTGGAAGAGTGCGAAGGAAAGAGTATAAGAGCCAGATGTGATAGATGACAAGAAATTAGATAGACAGGGCAGAGAGAGCATAGACTGGAAGTGGAAGGAGGCAATCATTAGCTTTTAGGAAAGGGAGAGACAACTTTTCCTATGAATATAGCCCTTGGTAATAATGTTGACAATGTTCCAGTGGAAGAACACACATCCAAGAATATGTGAGCAGCACAAATCGTTTTTGGTGGGTTTAAAATAAAGGACACTAAGTTGGGTGGGTAGAAAAGGTGGGTGGGTGGATTTGAGAGAAGTTGTGGGAAGGGAGAATACGATTACAATGCTTTGTACAACACTCTCAAAGAACTATTTTTTTTTTTAAAGAAAAGCATGTGTTTGATTATAGAAGTTACAATTAACCAGGCAGTGGGGGGGACAAATACAGTTTAAAAACATTTCTGAGATTATCTTCTCAGAAGCAAAGATCAGGATCGGTAGATTATATAATAGACTTTAATGTATAATATAATAGATTTCACCCAGAAGTGGTGAAATCACCTAGATAGAATATTTTTTTTAAAAATAGGGTATAAAGATTTAAGGATTTCATTAAAAAACACTGAGGCATTTTCAAATGCTTTAAATTAACACTTCAACAAATATTAACCACTTCCTAAATGCTAAGCAGACCTCTGGGACAGGTGTGTTGTCACTGGTCTACTGTCATCTTGCAAGGAGACTAACAATAAGTAAACAAGCAAATAGGAGGAATTCAGGTGATAAGAAGAGCCAGGAAGAAAACAAGACAATAAAACGCTAGGTAGGAGCTTGTCAGGAATGAGAAGGATGCTTTAGACAGTGGTCCATGAAGAGCACTCTGCAAGGCTGCATCTGAATTGAGACTTGGTTAAGAGGAAGCCAGGTCATTAATGTTTCCAAAGGAACAGCACAGAAAAAGATGTGAGGTGAAAACAGGACCATTGCCTGTAGTACTAAAGGAAGACCATCTGGAGTACAGTACATAAAGAGACGAAAGATTGGACAAACGAGGTCAGAGAAGAAAGGAGGGTGCTTTCATTCTGAGTGTGATGGAGGCTATTGGAGGGATTTAAGCAGGAGAGGGGTCTGATCTGACTTATGTCAGATCATTGTAGCTGCTATGAGGTCAAACACATGTCTTAAAAGGATTGTGAAACCTGTAACATGATATACAAATTAAAGGTTCTGTTATTTCTATGACCACTTTGAGCTTTAATGTCTTTATACATAGATGGACTAATACCTGACAGGATTGTACTAAGAATCCCAGCTGTTTGACAAAGAATAAATAACACGAGGCCAATGACAGGATAATCCTAAGCTAGTGGAATGGGATGTGGACCCAGCGGGTGAACACAGATTTATGGAAGCCCTTTAAGGTGATGCATGCATTCAGAGAACTAGTCCAGATATTCCTTCAGTTTGGCAGTGGGATTCTGAACAGTTCATGATGCTTACAGGAAGCTTTGAACTATGATCTGTTTGAAAGCAGGAAACCCAGTCATCTTTCCTTTTTTATATTTATTATTTTTCACTTGTGTGTGTGTGTGTGTGTGTGTGTGTGTATGTGTGTGGTTATGTGTATGAGGATGCAGATGCCTGTGGATGCCTCTGGCCTTTGATCTTCCTGGAGTCAGTTACAGGCAGAGGGAGCTCTTTGATGTGGCTGCTGGGAATTGAACTTGAGTCCTCTGGTCCAAGAGAAGTACTTGGTCTTAATTACTTAGCCAGCTCTCTACTACACCTTTCAATCTTGTTTTCTTAAGTGTTTAGTTTCTTTAAGAAACCTGCACAGAACTGGGGCTTCACTGAAGATAGGGCTCTAGTTGCACATAGGGCGTGATGTAATACCAGACCTGCCCTTGTATTAGCTCACAGTAAATGCACTCTTGAAGAAAACTATATGTCTTAAGAAAGGATGATTAAACAGGTCAATGAATCAAAAGCCATGTGCTGCTTGCAAATACAAATTCAGAGATTAGTAAAGATAGAGACGCACAAGGAAAATCTGTAAGAACACGTGAGATCTAAGCAAGAACACTGCTTATTTATTCGCTAAGCTTCGTTGTAGCAAGTCCTGGTTTCTGAGAGGAAAAGAGAAATCCTGACTCTTGCAGCATGTGACTTATATATGACACCCAACAAACTCTTAAAGGTAAACTATCATCCAACAAGATTTGAATGTCCAAGACCTTTATGAAGAACTGTTATGATGTTCTGACAGTGAAAATTCGAGGAGGGCCAAGTCCAGCTACTTTGTGAGCAAGTTCACAGTCAACACTTGGAAGTGGAGTGGTACACTGAACTTGGAGGGGTAATTTGCATGAGATGGTTTTATTTCTGTTTTGTTTTGTTTTTGTTTTTGTTTTTCGAGACAGGGTTTCTCTGTAGCTTTGGAGCCTGCCCTGGAACTAGTTCTTGTAGACCAGGTTGGTCTCGAACTCACAGAGATCTGCCTGCCTCTGCCTCCCGAGTGCTGGGATTAAAGGTGTGCGCCACCACCGCCCGGCGAGATGGTTTTATTTCAAAGAGTTCAAAGCATCCTCTTTTAAATGAAAATATGACGCCAGAAAATGTTTGAAATTATAAAAACTAGGTATACACGATCCTACAAAGTTCACTGATACAAAAAACAAAGTTAATCTTCATTTTCTTCTGAACGTAGGGAGAACTGAATGAAAAAAACTTTCCTTTTTGTTCTCAGAGCTGAGGATATAAAGCACATGGTCACCTTGCATGGTCACCTGGGTTCAGCCTCAGGTAGCTCTTCCCACAGCATTATGATTAGTAAGGTAGTATTCAGTGGTTGTTAAAGGCATGGGCTCTGGAGACAGAGTCCTGCATTTCACCCTGGCCTTACTGTATATTTACCATGTGACCTTGAATATTTAAAATTACTTCTTTGTGTTCTGGTGTAGAATAGAATGTCTACCTCAGTGTATTTATTCTTTAACTAACTGACATTTGTAAAAAGAACTTACTAACAGTTCCTGGTGTATAGTAAGCACTTAAGCCCAAAGATTTTTCTGGATTTCTCTCCTTGTTCAAGGTACCTGAATTTGTGTTTAAGAAGTTTAATATTGCCGGGCGGTGGTGGCGCACGCCTTTAATCCCAGCACTCAGGAGGCAGAGGCAGGCAGATCTCTGTGAGTTCGAGACCAGCCTGGTCTACAAGAGCTAGTTCCAGGACAGGCTCCAAAACCACAGAGAAACCCTGTCTTGAAAAACCAAAAAAAAAAAAAAAAAAGAAGTTTAATATCATCATTGATTGCTCTTTCCTCAGGTAAGTAACTTGGGTTAATGGATAATATCCCAGATAAATGTTAAGCACTAGGAAAGAGCAGTTTAGGATTTAAAATACACATGGATAATACAAACAAGCATAATTAGCATATATGTATATGGAGTTTAATGAGAAAATATCCAACCACTTTCAGCATAAGCATCCTATTATCCACAGGAATTAAAACTGCACAGTGAGGTAAAACTTGGATACAAACATTTAGGAATATGGTTGAAAGTTCAAGGAGTCAACAGGAATGAGCAAATATTTTCTATGCCTTTTCTGTTGAGGACATGGGAAATTTAGTGAATTGGAAGTCTTCCAAGAACAGAGAAGGCCAGCATGGTGAAGTGTGGTGGTGGTATGGATGCTGATGCTGGATGTTGGTTGAGCTTGGGAAGAAAATCAGCTTGGGCTGAAGAGGAGAAAAGCCAAACAAACAAAAAGAAAAAAAAAAAAACAACAGAAAAAGCAGATGGAACCAGCTGCAAAATTCCCTTAGAAAATGAAACTCTAAGAAACCAAGGGCTATAGTTCAACACTGTGGTTTTCTGAGTAAATATGATTCTCCCTGTGCTGGAAGAGAGAAAAGGAGAGGTCTCTGGGAAGTGAAGGGCTCCCGGTGAGAAATGATGTGCCAGTGAAGGTTACTCTAAGGGTAACTGGGGAGGAGGAAGGGGCCCATGTTACCTGAGTGCACATAGGAGGAGGCTGGTTGCCCAGCTCCCTTCCAGCTCTTTTGTTCTGCAAATCAGCCCTGGGGCCCATGTGGTCAAAGGAGCTCTGAGGCACCCAGAGAAAAGCCCCTTAAGTGGCCATCAGTTGCTCGCTTGTCTGTCTGCTAAAGGCAGAGAGGCAGAAGGGGTAGGCTTTCCGGATTCTGTCTTTTATATTTCAGAGACATGGACTTGGTGAGAATGTTTGGTTATGCGGACACACTGAGGTGGGGGGGCGGAGAGGGAGAGAGTAGAGAAGAGGTGTGAATGATGGGGGGCAGGGAGAGCACACTTAGGAAAACATTCTTGATTTTTCAAAAATAAAATAGGAACATAGCCATTTACGGGGCACATTTTCAAACCTCGTCTTCCTTTTCCTGTAGTTCCTTGATATCCTGCCTCTAAAGCTGTAATCTACATCTTTGAATAGACTCCTGAGGACCTGCTTCAGGCGTTGGCTGTGCGAGAGATGGTAGCATTGCTGCAGCAGACATGTTGTTTATGGTTATCCAAACCAACACCTTTCTTAATGAGAAAGGAAGCAATAAAACAGGAACAGTGGACAGGCCAGCTGGGCTAATCAGCCCTGGCAGGGGGCCCACCCTCCAAAAGAAGCTGGAGCCCATTAATTCTAGGATCTCATGGACTTGGGAGCCAACCTTCCCCTGAACTTCACAAGAGCAGTTGCTCTCTACCCGGAGCGAGCCTCCCGTACTGCTGGTCACAAAGGACTGCTTTTAGGAAGTCTTTTCTTCTCGGTCTTTCCAAACATCATCTAGTATTCGTGTGAGTGTGTGTGTGTGTGTGTGTGTGTGTGTGTGTTACCGTGTGCATATGGAGGTCAGAGGACAAGTTAAGGGAGTCAGTTCTCTCCTTTTCAACATGTTGGTTCTAGGGGCTGGACTCAGGTGCAAGTTTTGGTGGCAAGCGCCTTTACCCACTGAGTCATCTGGTTGGTCTCAGTAAGCTCCTTACACCCTACCTGTGTGCCTTCCTTGCATTTCAGGAGTCTGGACTCTTCACTGTTTGTGAGTGGTCAAGGCAAACTCTTGATATTGTTTGTTTTGTCCACTCTTTGTATGTAGTTATTGATTTGATGCTACCAACTTTACTGGAAGAGGAACGGATAAAGTTGACTCTTCTTCCTCTCTGTTCCTTTCTGAGTTTGGGCCTCACAATTTCTTTCCTTGTCTTCCTGCTGTTCTCCTCTTTTTTTTTCTAGACTAGCCTCCACTCTGCAGCCCTTTGTTAACTTTGGGATCCCTCCCCAGTTTCTCATTGCATTTCCAGCAGTGGGGAGCAACCATTTTTTGTTGTCCCTCACTGAGAGGTCTGTTTGATCAGCAGAGAGATGAACAATAAGTAGAACAATAAATAACTTGTATCTGATCTTACTGCAATTGGTGACTGTGGCCCACGGGTTAGGACACTGACTGCTTTATTTACGATGGTATTTACTACCATACATAACCAGCGTTTAGCTACCCATTCCATTCATTCCCTATGAATCCATGCAGGATGGTCTTACTGCTTTAGAAAAGTGTCTTATACTTTTGTTGCTTGTTTTCTTTCACCTGCCCCTCTCACCCATGCTTCCTGTTAGTTTTTCCCCCCAGGATTATTTAAAATTATTTTTTATGAAATAGTCCTCAACTCTAGGACGTTTCTTTTTTTTTTTTTTTAAGTTCTAAAGTTTTTTGAACCTATCTCTGATTTTGATCTTATTGCACAAAGTGTAACTTTATATATTTTTCTTTTTCCATGCCTCACGGATATCTTGATAATGATTTAGTCAGCAAATGAAGTTTTTTTTTTTTTTTTTTTTTTTTATTAAAAGACTACGTTTCAAAGAAGACGACTAACAACCTGCAGCCAGCAAGGGTAGACCCACACACCCGCAGCTCCAGTTTATAGCTGTTACCTTCTGATGGAATTTCGCTGCTTGAGGAGGAGCCACAAGACTTGCTTGCCTACACTGCCTCCATATTTAAAATGTCCTTCTTAAGTTAGATAAGCTGGGCTTTTCTGAGCTGAGTCACTCCAATATCTTAACACATTCCTCTTATTTATGCTGTCTGTTGTCTATGTAATTTCTTTTTATTCTCTTTCTGCTACAGAGTACCATATTTGCCCAGGTTTTTGGTATTTGAACAACTTCTTAGTCTGTTTCAGTGATATTTTTGGGATTTAAGATTTTACTCTCTCTTCTTATCCCAAATTAAAGAAAAAAAAAACAACTGAATGAAATTGAGACAACATATATTAAAATAAGAACACATAGACAGGATGAAGTCAGTTAGGAAGCAATGCACTTCGAGCATATGAAAGAAAACAAGGAAGAATGTTCTAGAGTCCTAAAGCAATGAGAAGTGATAGTGAAGATAAAACAGAAAGAAGTTACTGGCTGCCCCTATCCCCTCCTTTTCTCTGATTAACCAATATTTCAGGCTACTGAATGCTTTGCCACTCAAATGCCAGAAGCACTACAATCCTCTTCCTTCCATGCTGAAATGTTGCAAGATCTCAAGTTGCCACCTGTACTGAGGATGTTTTTGGCTCTAAATGGCTATTCCTCCAACTGCTCACAGGTGGCTTATCTTTCCACACTGTCACTTCCTCCCACTGTCCCTCTCTACAGAATATGAATGGAGTGAAATGCATCAAAGTCAAGTCTTGAAAAGCCTTGTTCCCTTCCACCATCACTTGTCTGACATCATGAAAGCTTTAAAATTCTCATCCAAATCTCACTTCCAAGGCAGTCACCTCATATCAACTAATTGTGGGGTTACACTGGTATCCTCTCACTAAGAATGCTGTTATTTTTCTTTGAAAACATTTCTAATCCTGGGTGGTTAGAGAGAAATTTTGCATAGGCTACAAAAGAAATGGTTAATAGATGTCAAATTCAGAATGGTGTAATGGATGACCATGGGTTTAGTGAAGTGGGTCTGAGTTTGAACTATCTTTTTACTACTTAGGAAGATCTGTAGCCTTGAGCAAGTTACAATAGATTAGTGAGGCATGACTGACATTTGCAACCAAAAGGTAACATGTTTTGTAAAATAATAATCTATCTTTCATAATTTAATGCTTTTGAAATCAGAGTGTTTACATAAGCATCATCAACTGAAACCTGCCTGCAGTTTTCCCCATTTGCTTCTAGCTGTTATTAAGCTAATGGTGTAGTCTATAAATACCTGTGTCTAAAAATCAAAGCCATTAAAGTTAATAAAGTGGCAAGGATGAAAACCTTGAAACCTGGGCTCTCTTCTGATCAGTGCCATTTGGACTAGTTCCTTCTATAATATCATTAGTGTCTCCTGTGAAGGGCAAAAGCTAATTTCTCTTAGGTCATGCATTTCCATTTGCATGGACGGATCACATGGCTCACACAGGCTCATTTACTTGGGGATCACAGAGCCTAAGCTGCTAAATCCTCACTTTCACAAGCAGCTGTCAGTGTCCTAGAAGGAACCCATTATGGTATTCACAGGCCAGTGTCTCTAAACTTTGCAAAGTGGCTTTGCTTTCTTTCTCTTAAAGAGGTCCCTATTGTATAAGACCTAAGCACCATACTATTTGGGTCACCCATGTCACTAATGTGGTGTACTTTGTATTTTCGGTCCTCAGTGTACTCTTTCTTTGATGTGCTTTCTTGGCTTGTGTTTCTGTTCCTCTTCACTGATATCTACTCTTGAGAAGGTATCTTCCATTTAACACTAATATCTTAGTGTGGAGTTCAACCAGGGTAGCTGTCATCTTGCTAGGTTGCTTAATATTTCACATAATATTCCTGAAATGAAATAAAAGAGTGTTTTCTAAAACAGAATATCAGGTCTTTGCAAGCAGATTGTACTGTTATTTGGGGTCCAAAGATAACTCCCCTTTAACTCTACACACATAAATGACACACTTCTGCCATGCCTGTGTATAGACATAACTCACAGGGGTCTCTGCATTAATTTCCTTATCCCCAGAACCACACTATGAAGTTAGCAGTTGACGAAACTTTCAATGTGAACAGCAAATGTTACTTCTTTGCTACTTTGATTCTATCTTGGTCATCCATCCCCAGTTCCTTTGTGTTTCCATCCCTCCGATATTTATTGAATATCTGCCAAATGCTACACACTGGGACAGTATAGAAAAGATTCAGCATTGTTAAATGATAGAATGAAATAAAGGCTGATTTCATAAACACTAATTTTTATGGTGATAACTACCATTCTTATCCTATTGATGTTTATATTTTCTAGTTTCTCTTACTAAAGAATAACATTATCATCATTACCCCTTTAATTGTGCTTGTATTTTGTCATTTTCAAAAGTAACTAAATTTGTTGATATATTAAAAAGTAGACAGACTAAAAAACTGAAAGTTTCACTGAGAACAAAATTTCCTTCTGTATGTTTATTAATTTACCAGAATTATTTATTTTCTACTTTACTTCCATGACCTTACATTTAAGATACATGAGAAGCAGCATAATATCATTGTATTTATTGAGACTTCAAAAGAGTTGACCTTTGTTGGAGAAGGGAGGCTGCTTGTTGGTTCTATTATTTAAATCTATTATTTAACTATATTATTTAAATCACTGCTTGGCCTATTAGCTCTAGCTTCTTATTGGCTAACTCTTACATGTTAATTAAACCATTTCTATTAATCTGTGTATGGCCACATGGCTGTGATTTACCGGTTAAAGTTCCGGCGTCTTTCTCCAGTGGGGCTACAAGGTGGCATCTGACTCTGCCTTCTTTCTCCTCTCATTCAGTTCTATCTTCCCTGCCTACCTAAGTTCTGCCCTGTTATAGATCCATAGCAGTCATTTATTCATTAACCAATAAAAGCAACACATAGACAGAAGGACCTCCCACACCAGACCTTTATACAATAACATAGTAGATGATTAAAGATTGTTATTAGCATCCATTGCCACTTAAATATCTAGTCTATCAAGACCTTCTCATAATCAATTTCTAAGTAAACTCATGCTTCAGATGTGGGAATGTCTTGTTAAACTTAACTCCCATACTTCTTTTTCCTTCAGTGGGCTCTAATGTGGGTATGCTCTGTAATCTCTAAGGCATCCTTGTCTCTTCTAGTTACAGCTTCCCTCTTGCCTTGACTCCTGCCTCCAGGGGATACCACTGGTGAATAAACGGATCTGCTAGGATCATCAGTCTGGCATGCAATTCCACATGTCCTTCCTTCCTAAGAAAAAAACTCCTGGTGTTTTCCTCTCAGGTAGCGGTAAATTACTGGAAGGACAAACTGTGTGTGTGGCTGTTTCAGAGATCTGTGCTTCATGTAATGTTTAGTATTTTAAACTCAAATTAATTACCTGAGAAAAATTGAGAGAAGCATAAAAATAAGAATGATAATGATCTTGGTATGGACCACATAAACCCTTCTTCTTACCCCCCCACATCTATCAGTGGCTCTCAAGTAGCTCCATAAGGAAACTGTATCAACTAGAGAAATCCATTTCCTTTAGGTGCTAACCTGCAGATCACTCCTCTGGAAGACTTCCCCTGGCTTCTCCTCTACACTTAAAGATGGACACATGCCATGATGAGTTCCCACATCGCACTATTACAGCCATCATTGCCCTTTATTATCAACATGCTTTATCAGCTGCTTCCCCACTGGACTAGACGGTCTATGAGGACCAGAACCACATTAGTTTTGCTCATCAGTGTATTCTCAGAAGTCTGGAAAACACTACAAATGGCACAAAGAGTTGATAAATGAATGGAGAAGGATAGAAAGGAAAGAGGAAGAAATTAAGCTTTTAAATATTGAAGAAGCCCACTTTAGTTTATTTAATAATCAAACTACAGTCAGATGGACAGTACTGGTGGAAATACTTTCCTCCTGACTGGGATTTCACCAACTCCTTCCTGTGCTGAAAATAATATAAAAGTGCTATTTCCTCTTCTGATTCCACCAGGAGATGAAGACACAAATCACAGAGTCCAAATGAGTTAAGCCAAAGTGGTTCTTCTTGGTTCTTACGTCATTGTTTTGGAGCTAGCCAAGTTCTACACACTATACCATCTGCATTATATCCTAAATGTCTCTCACTTTTCCCATTTGACCTTTCTCTGCATTGTGAGTCTCAATCTTTCCTTTGACTCACCTCCCAATACAGATGATTATTCTTGTTCTAATGGAAAGGAGCGTGTGCTCATCCAAAGGTATGGGTTGTCCAGACATTTCACTGGTTTTCAAACGTATCATATAGATTTTCATCTAACCTGATAATTCACTGAGTGCTGAGAAAACAGAATTCTTCTCTAAATGGCAGTCCAAATTTGGAAACCACAGCTGCTTTTAGCAATTGAGTCATTGCCTTTCAGGTGCCAAAAATATCACCTATTAAATTCTCCAGGGTTCAAAGACAGAGGAAAGAGAAAAAAGGCAAAGAACAAATGGAGGACAAAGATAGTATGGAGTATTTCTAGTCACAAAATTATTAAAATAAGTGTAATAACTAACAAAATAACAGCAATAGCAACTAGTGCTCAATATGAATTAACAGACCAGCTGTGTGTGACCTTCCTAACTTCCTTAAAAAGGAGGAAACGTAAATTCTTAGCATCTTCACTTTATAGGTAAAGAAATAAAGTCAAGATATTCTAGCTTTCAGTCCCAACTAAGGTGACAGCTGCCACCAGCTGAGTAAAAACGATTTCTGATTAATCTTATGCGACAAATCTTCCAGCTAAAAGTTTCAGCTACCATGGGGCAGAGAAACATTGCTATGCTCTGTCCCATCACATAATAAATGCTGCTCTTGCCATGAAGTTTTGAAGTGATTGCTTATACAGCCATAGAACACCAGAATAGAGGCTGTGACTTGAGCGGATCTCTCTGCTCTGGGTATGTTACATTCCTAATGGCCAAAAGGTGATGCCTGACCCTGCTGGTAAGCCTACCTCTCCCTTCCAGGAGTCTTCTACTTATAGGTCCTTTCTCCTAAGGGGATCCACTATTCTTTCCTGAAGTAGAAGGCCACTTCAAGGGCATCAGGCACATTTAAAAAGGATTGAATCTCAATTTTCCATAGGGTTTTTGTTCTTTATCTAAAACTCTTGGGACCCTATATAAACCAGGAAGTAAGCTTTGTTCTTTTGCTCCTTTAGTTCTGTGATGGTTAAGGGCTATCTATGTAGTGGTAAAGGGTGAAGTGGAGATAGAATCCTTCATCTCTGTCTTAACTTACACTCACCTGCTACCCTTAAAATCATGAATACAGTTAGCACAATATTATTACTAATAATGATCTTTTAATTAGTATCAAAGCTAGAAGAATACAAAATAGACTTGACTATCTTGCACATTGTTGTAATACAAACACTTAGAAGGCTGTCTGAAGCATATTGCAGGAGAGAATTAACTTACAAGTAAAGGAATAAAAGAAAATTTCTTCTAGAGAGCAACACTTAAATTAGCACAGTGTGTCTAGAAAATCGTAACAATTTTTAGGTTGATTTTTGTTTGTTTTTGAGGCTGGGTCTCATTAGTCAAGGCTGGCTTCCAACTCATGGTTCTCTTGCCTCAGCCTCCCAGGGCCTCGGTTATAGGCATGCACCACCATGATCAATAATAGGTTGATATTCTGTTGCACCAGGAAACGTGTTTCAACATAGTCAAATATTAAAGCTTAAAACTGAATTCCTTGAGGCCACATCTTATTCTATTTTGTATCTCCAGTATCTGGCACTTTGCCTAGTGCTAGCAATACTTTCCACTAACTGTTGTCAAACAGACTGGCAGAAATATTTCAGATCATTTAGTTCTTCTTGCTTAATAGAAGGCAGTTATAGAGAAAGGTTCTGGCCAATGTCCCTGGTCCTATGGTGATTACATTGGGATACAGAAACTCGGAGGTCTTGAGAGTTCTCAGGTTCTAACACTCTTCAAGAACAAGTGAACATGGAGGTTGTATGTTATTTGAGTATGACATTAGTATGAGAATATAAAAAAGGTTCAGATTTCCACTTTAGTTCTCAATGGTGCTTTTCTGTGACAGCTTCAAGTAGAATTTTCTTTCAGAGATAGTTTTAAACATGAACCATTCATTTGTCTACTTATTCATTCATCCAGCATTTACAGAGGGACTACTTGTTGAGAAGTGTTTTATCTGTTCAAAAGAATAGCTGAGTGAAAATTTCTGGAAAAGAACCTTACCAGACGGCAGAAGACATTGTATTTTGATGAGGTCCAGTGGAAATTGTAGACATTGGATCCTCATTATTTAGAATGAATGAATCTAGTATATCTCAAAATGTGACCCTATGACATGTAATACACAAAATCAGTAGACAGATGCCTATTCAAGGCAGAGCTCTCAGATCTACTCTAGCCACACTAAACCAGAGTTTCGGGAACAAGACTGGACACATTACTATGAGTAGCATTGGTTATCTTGATTGGCTCACTAACTAAAAGAGTCTGGCTGAAAAGACCTACATGCAATTGCTTAATATGATTTAGTTTCCTCTTCCTTTTTACAAAAGTCAACTCCTACATGTTAGTTCTAGGATACTAAGAACGATGGAAATATGGATCAGAATCATTAGCTCTAAAAACCAAGACTTCAATGAGCATGAACAATCTCCTTAAACTAGC
This sequence comes from Dicrostonyx torquatus, assembly GCA_028555095.1. Lineage (NCBI taxonomy): Eukaryota > Metazoa > Chordata > Mammalia > Rodentia > Cricetidae > Dicrostonyx > Dicrostonyx torquatus. The sequence goes on from JAQHUG010000175.1 coordinate 2,939,845, forward strand.
CCCAAGTGAATCCCCAGGAAAAGAAACAAGCAAACTTGCTATTGAAGAAGCCCTTTAAATAAAATTGAAGAGTTTCACTTAATTTTAAATGTAGGACAAAGTTGGATGGATGAAGAAAATGTCTATTTTTTTTGTTGTTTGTTTTAAAAAACTTTAATATGATTCCCATGTGGCGTTTTTATTCTTTGAATTTTACTTTTTGTTTTAATTAATTTATAACAACTGCACATATTCATAGGATACTGTGCACTATTTCAGTTTTTATAATGAGGATCTTCACCTCTTCGTTATTTCTTTACATTCAGAGCCTCTGAACTTCCTTCCAGGCACTGATGAATTATGTCACTGTGACTAGCTACCTTGCTATGCTGGAGATATGAATGCATTTCCCACCACTCACTGTGTTACGATTTTATCCCACTACTCTATTCTTTCCCCTCTCTTCTCTTCTAGCTTCTGTCATTTTTTAGTTTGAGTGAATTGTTTTGCCTTTTCCACAGGGAAGGGGACATGCAGTATTTGAGTATTTGTCTTTCTCCAGTTCCATCTACTTTGCTGAAAATGATAGAATTTCATTTTCATTGCATAAGAAACCTTACACTATTTCTTTATCCATTTGTCCACTGATAGACACCTTGGTTGATTCTCTATCCTAGTTATTTTCAACAGTGCTGCCGGAAGTCTGGAAGTGCAAGAAGCTCTTTGATATGATGGCATGCTTTGGATGTGTAGTTCTTTGCCTGTTTTTTGAGACATTTCTGCATTATTCTCTATGCGTGTGTATCAGTTCCTTACCCATGAAATCATCCATTAGAACAGCTCTAGATCTTGGTGTGACAAATATAAACTCTTCTAACTGAGAAAAACAATAATGACCCACAAGCATCACTGAAAAAAGGGGACGTGCCCATGTCCATCTGGAATCTTTTCCTACCCTGTTTCCCACAGCACTAAATTCCAGTTGAAACCTTGTGACCTTTTCCTTGTCATTCTTCCAAAGACATCAGCCCACAGATAATTTTACTCACTTTCTGAATTTTCCTAATCTGGTCAGAGAGTGTGTCTAAGAGACGAGTTTTCAGGAAGTCCATCACCTTGACCACCCGGCCATCAATGTAGCAACTGGAATGAAAATAAAATAAGAATCAGATAAAATCCTGACGTGGGGACTAGAAATATACTTCCCTTAGCAGACGTCTCTGACTCCTGAAGACACAGCCTAGGATTGTACCCGAGCTTTCATATCTGGATAGGTTTGGACTTGGTGCTTTTCTTTTCTTTCTTTCTTTCTTTTTTTTTGGTTTTTCAAGACAAGGTTTCCCTGTGGCTTTGGAGCCTGTCCTCTTGTAGACCAGGCTGGTCTCGAACTCACAGAGATCCGCCTGCCTCTGCCTCCCGAGTGCTGGGATTAAAGGCGTGCGCCACCACCGCCCGGCCTGCTTTTCAAGCAAATAATATACTTGCTATTTCCTCTGTTTCCAGTTCTATTGCCAGCTACCATGACTTTTTCCAGCCTTGCTCAGGTAAGCACCCATTTCTTGCTCTATGGGAATGGACAGATATTTCATAATCCAAATTGGGTAATTGGGAGGAAAGTTACTTTTTCTCTTGGGAAAAGGACTTAGCCTTTAATCTCATGGCTGTCTCTATCTTTACCTTAAAGCAATAAAGGCATGGGAGAGTTTCAAAGGAACACCCAAACATTTGCTAGGTTTCTACTTTTAAATAAGAAAATAAACAATAGAGCAAAATTCTGATGCAGTGCAGTAACTCTCAATGACCTTATTTGAATGAATGAGTGAGTAAATGGACAAACAAATGCGAAGAAAGCCACACATCGGCCCAAAAGCTCTCTCCTGAAATACAGGGCTGCTGCTCATTTGTTTTACTTTCAGTCTGGTTTTCATTAGTAGCTTAAGGGAATCATCAAGTTGTATTGACACTGTTGTGAACATTTGACCAAACAGGCCCATCCCACCTTATGCAGTCCTCTTTTCTGAACCACTTATTCTGAAAACTAAGCAGACACCAGCTCTGGGTTAGGTGACCTTCATTACCTAGAACCCTGTCTTACTACTATCTTGGTAAAATCTGGACTAAATAAAAATTTAAGTGCTTATGATTCCCATATGCCTAGCCTAATCCACTAAAGTCTCATTTGTTGATAACTAAAGATGATAGATTTTCTTTCATTTTAAATAAAAGATCTACCCACCAGTGCACACAGACCTCCATGAAAGCCCTTTTTAATGTGAATCCCCATTACAGCACATGCTACATGGGATGGGCAGGCTTAAAAAACCTGGTATTGTAAACAGGAGCTCCAGCTGAGGCTTCGAAGGGAAGGAGACAGGTCTTACTCAACCTCCTGTTGGTCCCTCTCACCACCATAAGATATTTTAAAGAACCCAATGTTTTAATGACTGACATGTTAAAACAAACAAACAAACAAACAAACACCCAGAGACGTTGGAGTTCAGATCCCTGATTTCTACAGACCTCAGTTTCAGCATATTTAAATTAAAATTTTTATCTATCTATCTATCTATCCACCTATCTACCTACCTACCTACCTACCCACTCACCCACTTGTCTACCTTCCACCTTATCTATCATCTATCTAGTTTTTATTTGCATGCTTGTTTTTGAGGCAAGGGCTCACTTTGTAGTCTAGGCTGGCCTAGAACCCACTACATAGCTCCGACTAGCCTTGAGCTATGACATTCCTCCTGTTTTAGCCAACTAAGTTCCAGAATTTCAGATGTGTGCCTCCATGTTTGGTAGTTTTCTTATTAATAAAGAGGGGTGACATATCTGCTCCCTGGGGTTAATTTCAAATCAAGGAGATTATGAACCTAAGATGCGTGGCACACAACATGCATACAACAGGCACATAGTTAGGCAAACAAAAGCTTTTCTTGTTTTCTAACCTTTCCAAGTTCAGACATAGGAGACTGGTTGGTAAAATTATGTATGAACACAGAATCCTAAAAAGTAGAAATGCTATCAGAGGATATGTACTTATATTTTATGTGTGGTTACTTACATAATGGAATAAAACAAAAATATGACATTTTACATCATCTCTTGTTCAAACTCAAGTTCAACAAACATTTATTATGTATAACATAGTTTCAGTTCTGGCCACTGCCTTAACATTTCATAACCTTTTCTTGCTAGTATTTCATTATTACCATCTTTATTTTTTTAAACAAGTTGAGCTTGATCATGCATTACATGAAAAATGGGCATACAGGAAAGGGATCGTTAAAATTAAAGTCAAGCAAGCTGTGCACTGCTGTTCTAATACACAGCTGAAGAAATGACCACGTCCACGCCGACAAGTCCTATGACAAACAGAACGCTCTAATTGTTCTCATCATAGTCACACAAAAATACTGTAGTTTCTCCTTTTTTCTATATTTATTTCCCAGTAACTATGAGAACAATTGTTGTTTATAATTTGCTGGCAACACATATAGTTTAATAGTTATTGAGATAAAAATGCCAGACATCATTTTTCAGTTCTCCACAAATATTTAGACTAACCCATCTGATCTATGGTCCCTTCATTATTTTCCTCTTTTCTTTTATTCCTTTGTACAAGTTACATAGAACTTAGAGTTAAAAACCCTGGCTCAATATGCTTTGCCATTTACTACCCATGTGATATTTGATCCAGCCACATTTTTCCAATTTGGCATAAGAAGTGATGGATTTAATTCTAACATTTTCATATACATGTATCTGGGTTTCTCTTTCTATAAGATGAGTTAAAAAATTCAAGCCTGGAACCGGCAAGATGGCTCAGTGGGCAAAGAAGCTTGCCACAAAAGCCTGATGACCTCAGTTTGCTTCATGAGGCCTACCTCTGACTTCCACATGTATGTGCTCTTCCTCTCACTCCCCTACTCCCCACCCCCACGTGTGTGTGTCTCTCTCTTTCACACACACTCACATGAAATAAATAAAAATGTAACAAAAATTAAAAACTTAAGCCTCTATTATTTTTACAGGGTTGCTATGGTGAACAAATAAGGAAAAATACTTGACCCAGAGCCTAGCACATCGAAGATATCCAATAGCCAAATAGACTCTGTCAGGTTACCTCAAGTTTCAAGGTAGCAGAGATTTGACTGGAAGGCTGTGGGCTGGGATTAAAGGAAGCCTCTTTTGCGAGACGAACACCCTTGTCCACTACTAGGTTTGAAGGAGGAAAATAAGTATCAGTAAAGGCGAACTCTGGACTCCTTGCCAGTGGGAGAGGCAGAAATAGGCCCTCTATTACTGTTCACTCAGTGACCGATATTCTCTGTGTCTGGACCCAGAAACAGCACTTTTCCTCCTTCATTTGGCATAGGAGCAGGCGCTCCACTAGAAACTTTAACCTAAGCATTTTGAGCCCATTATTGACCCCATTTTAAACCTAACAAGCTGGATCCAATTATTCTCAGTTGTTCCATGGCTACTACCTAAAAATTGAATTTGAACTGGTGTGGGAAGAGCTATAGGCAGAGAAACTAGTGGACAAAGTTACCTTGACCCTTGACAGTGTGGGCAAGAAATGATGTGGCTCCAAACAAGGGAGGCCATAGAAGGAATGCAAGTGACAGGCTGCGATGAAAGCACTCATAGTATTTCTTTATGGGGTGACAAACCAAGGCATGGAGTGAACGATGAGCATAAGCTAAAGAGAGAAAGAGGATGCCTGGGAGAACTTTATGCTGAGGACATTTTGGCATTAGAGTTGGGCCACAGCTTGTCAAGAGAGATGAAGGATGCAGTATGAGATATTAAACACACACAGAACGTTAAGGAGGATATGGAGAGCAGATAGTTAGAGATAGCAGAAAATTGAGATGGGCAATGTTGACCTGGTCTCTTCTTCAGCTTAAAAGTCATGAGTAAAACTATGGCGACAAATGAGGTTGCTAACAAATAAGGGAAGGTCATAGAATGTCAAAGACCCTTTAAAGTACTTCTCAAATATGGCCCTGGGCATTGCCTGTACCTTTGACCCAAGGAAGGAACCAAACCCTTTTACTACCCTAAACAAAACAGTACCTTTCTAACAACCTCAGTCTGAGTCTAATTTATATTTGGATGTCAAAGAACTCCTCATATTAGACTGAGAATTTCAGCAATTTTCATTTGCAACTTAAATTCACTTTTGTTTTAAGCTATTGAAACAGGAACTTTGGTCACTAAAATTTGGGACCATTCTGGAGAGGAAACAGAAATCAATTAATAACAGAGCATGAAGTGAATAACCCTGAAACCTCTTTTATTATACTTTATTTTCTAATGTTAGACAGGATCTCATTTTAATCAAGTCTAGTCTAGAATAATTCACTGTATATCATAAGTTGGCCTCAATTCACAAAGAACCTCCTGTCTCAGCCAATTGAAGACACTTGGGTACCAGCAACATCTCTCCATAGTATCATAGTTACAGACAATATATAGACATAATATAGACACAAATGTGGGTGTGAAAGAAGCAAAGCAGTCGTGCTCATCAATAGGTTACCGAATCATGATGATGAGGGTCATTTATTTATTACTCACTAAGCTACAGCCCCAGCTCTAAAGATACTGATTTCTAAGAAAGACTGGGTAAAAGGAAACCAGTCTAGATTGTGATAATTTTTCAGTGATTTGGGGGCAACTCTCTTCCTTTCTGTCTTTTGCCCTCAGAAGATCATGATGATTCTTAGCTACCCATCAGTCTCCACAGAGTTACTTAATTTAGCGATGGCAGCAGAGGATTCTGAAGACAGATATGTCAAAAAGAAAGCAACTGGTGGTGGGAGAGCAAAGAAACTCTTAATTAGAGAAACTCTAGAAACTTCTGTATAAATCCCAGCAGGGTGATTTTAGAATCCCCTACAGTAACGCTTTTATAAACCCCAAATTCTCTGAGGTCACACAAAGGAATGAGTCACTCAGTTGATGGGTGCAGCCAGGAAGACTGTGCTGAAATAACCTTTTCATAACTATTGCAACAGTTGAAACATTCAGGCACGGTCAAAACAGTTTGTCTTGCTTGATGGCAGCTCTTGTCATTCTTGTCTCTAGACTACCAGGTCACAACAATCACAGCAAGAATGGCTGGCTATTAAAAGCAAATGGATCCTCTTATGAATTTATTCACTAATTTTCTTATATATTTAAATAAAAGCTAAGATTTTATTTACTATATAATATTTTATTTTTAAAAGCATTATCTTTTTATTATAAGATAAACAAATGCAAATTAAAAAATAAGCACAAACAAAATAGAAGTATAAAATGAGGAGTCACTTAAGAGACCAACACTGTGAACCATTGTTCACATTTTGATAAACATCCTTCCAGAGTTTCTCATAGTTAGTGCACATGAAATTTCCTATAATGTACTGAGTAAAATCTATTCTAGATCCTATTGAACTAGCATATAAATTTAAACTTGCCTTATCTAATATACCCATCATCTCACAGAGATATTGTTCAGAACATCCTGCTTTGATTTTCCCTCTAGCCTGACCATGTATGGAGAGATACCCTGCCACCCAGCTGCAGCTCCAGTGTCTTTTCCGCCTACCTCTTTCCCCATCGTCAAGATTCAGTTTTAGGGTTGTGCTACAATTAGCCACTTATGCCCATTAGCTTCTTACAACGTTTAATGAAGAGAGTTTGTTGGCTCCAGGGGCAGCTGGTTTTGTTTACCTGTCCCTTTACTTTAAGAGGAAAAACCTTTGCTCCTTATTATCTGACCCCTTCTTTTATTTCACATAATTGCATTAGGGCTGATTTCCCAATGCTCAGGAATTTCCGGACCTTTTTTTGCTGCCTGCTGCTTTCAAGGAGGAGGGGTAGTCTACTCAGAATTTTAGCACCCAGCCTGCTGACTGGGCAGGTAATTCCATAAAAGTGGAGCCTTTCCCTCCAAATGGGGAGAAGCTTAAAAAAAAAATCATTAGAACAATCCTGTTGACCTGTGAAATCTAGTTTGACCCCTGGAAGCCACAATGGAGAAGGCTGATTGGAGACCGTATAGAGCTGTATAAGTGTGCTTATCCCTCCTCCCCAGGGCCTCACTCTAGGGCTCCTGCAGAGGCACCTCTTTGCACTTGCCATAGGGTTTAATTTGTTTTTTTTGGGGTTTTTGAGGCGGCACCATTCCTCATCTTCTTTGCAGTGTGTCAAACTTCCTATCTTGTGTCTAAAATTACTTAAGGCAGGAAAGCTGGAAAGAAGAGAATACTGCTACAAAGAAAGACTCTAGGCAATAAAATGCTTTTTGAGCTTTCTTAAACTTGTTTGAATCATTCCATGCATAAATTATTCAACAGAGTAAAATATTACAGTTAAGGGATTTAAGTTTGTACTATGAAAAGAAAATAAAGCAAATTAGAATTTGTTTTATTTGCACAAGGTTAGGATTATGGACATCCCACTAGCACACAATAAAGACTCAAAAAATATACTCAACAAAATAATGAGTGATTGCATGATTCAATCCATGGCAAGCCAAAGACATAGATCTGAGGGTGAAGGGTCTCAGGGCTAAGCACCCCATTCCTAATCTGTCCCTCTCAGTTAACTCCTTGCAGATTTTGGATCCTGAGCTGAAAGTGTAGTGGAGAGACACTGTGTCTTGGCAGAGGCTCAAACAGCTGGACCTTGATCTCAGCAGTGCTGGGGAGAGTATGCAGGAAGCTGAAAAAGGAACGGGTGGGAAAGTCCTACATATTCTAGCTATGGGAGTGGGCTCTGAAGAGGCCAGCTCCAGGGATTTGCAGTTATAGCAGGCAATGGCACTGAGCTTGAGGACAGGAAGGCATCCAGGTGTTTTATGTCTGAAAACTGATTGTGGGGTCATCCTTGCAATGAGATTAAATGTGCAAAATATAAAATTAGGTTCAAAAGTAAATATTTATATAGAATGACAAAATAAATGATGACAAGCCCCCAGAAACTTGAAGATCTATCTTCTTTCTGTCTCTATTCTTACCCCTTTCCCCATTTCCTCTAGTTCCCATTCTCCTGCTCTTCAGGCAATTTACATAAATTATATAAAATATAATTTTATATAATATTATTATATAATATTTATATAAAATAAAAATGTATACACAGAAATACTTCCTGATAGCACCCTTTAGAAAAGCCTAGCAATGCTAAATAACTCCTAGAAGTCAAAGAAACCAATTCTAGAAAAGGTTAGTAGTTAGAACCATTAACTTACTGGTAAACCTAACAGTGGGGTATCAGTAGGAGGAATGGCAGGGCCTAAGATGCCAGAACATACCATCGACATGCAGTAGTTTTAAAAGGTCTCTTTATTCTTGAGAATTTCATATATGTATGCAATGAAATATAATCCCTACCATGTGTTGGCCCCTGCATGCTGCAATATCAACCTACCAACCAAGGTTTGCTCACTGGCAAAATAGTGTTATAGGTGTAATAACTGATTTCTGGCAGGAGGTGACAGCACCTACCATGGAAACTTAGATACTAGAATATGGATAGAATTTTCATTTTCATGTATTGGAATAACTAATATTTTGAAAAATATAACAACAGAACTAATACAATCCCCATCAAAATTCCAATGACATTCTTCACACTGAAAAAATAAAAAATTTCATACAGAAATCCACAATATCTCAAAAAGGTAAAGTAATTTTAAGCAAAAGTAATAATGCTATATATCAGAATTATCTGACCTCAAATTATACTATAGAACCACAGTGATAGACGACATGGAACTGGTGCAAAAACAGACATGCAAAACAATGAAATAGCAGACAGAGGACCCAGAAGTAAACTTATATAGCTGTAGACATCTAAATTTTGACAAAGATGTGAAAACATACATTAGAGAAAAGCTAGCCCCCTCAACAAATAGTGTTGGGGAAACTAGACATTCACTTGCTGAAGAATGAAATTAAAAACCTATCTTTAACTCTGGGGGAAAAAATCAACTTAAAATGGATCAAGAACTTTAGTATAAGGTGTTGAAATATCTAGAAAAGCATAAAGAAAATACTTTAAGATGTAGGCAGATGCAAGAACTTTCAGGAAAGGAAGTAACTCTAAGAACTAACTAGTCAGATTACATAAAAGTAAAAAGATTCTTCATAACAAAGGAAATAATCACCAGCGTGAAGGGGTCGCCTATAGGATGGGAGAAAGCTTTCCTTGCTGTTCCCCAAGAGGGTTTAATGGTTGAATGCAAAGAACTACGTGAGGCCAAGATAGGAACAGCTGGTAAAGCAGCTGCCATACAAGCCTGAGGCCCTGCTTTTGGATACTGAGCACCCCACAATAAAACTGGGTGTAGTGGTGCATGCCTGTGGAGGCAGAAACAAGAAGATTTCTGAAGTGTGCTGCCAACTAGTCTTGCTAATCTGGTGAGCTCCAGGATCAGGGAGAAATCTTGTCTCCAAAGATAAGGTGGAGAGGGATAGAGGAGAATACTGCGGCAATTTCTGGCCTCCACAGGCATTTGCACACAACACACACACAATAAACAATAACTACAAAAATAAAATACTATCTTTCTCCTGAAAAACCCCTTCCAGTCAATAAATGGACTGATGAACTGTGTGGCAGCTCTTGAATTAAGAAACACAAATGACAAATACATTTTTAACGAAGTGTTTAGTATTTTCTTAGACAATAATAAATGCCAATTAAAACGACTTTGATAGTCTATCTCATCCCAATAGGAATGGCTAACATCAAGAAGACAAAGAACAAAAAAATGTAGGAAGGATGTAGGGAAAGAAGAATCCTTATTTGTTGCTTAGACATGTAATTGGGTACAGTCATCATTGAAATCATTTTGGAGATTCTTTCAAAAAGTTAATATTAGAGAAAACACATGACCCAGTTTTACTACTCCTAGGCATATAGTGGAAACACCCTAAGTCTTGCCTAGAGATGCTTGTATACTCATGTTTACTACTGCTCTATTTATAATAGCCAAGAAATAGAGGCAGCCTAGATGAATGGATCAAGAAAATGTGGTATATAGCACAGTAGAATTTTACTGAGTTATAAAGAAAAATGAAATCATGATATTTACCAGTAAGCAAAATAAAACAGACTCATAAAGACAAATACTGCAATTTTTTTCCTTTTACAGGATTCCTAGATTTTAATTTATATGTATGCATTGTGCTTGTGTGTGTGAGTGTGTAAATGTCATGTAAGTAGAAAAACAACCATGAAAAGAGAAAAAGGAGATCTTGTTAGAGGGGCGGGGAAGTGGAATACAAGTGATCTGAAAGTTGGGGCTGCAGGACAGAAGGGAACCAATAGGAAGGCATTTAGACAGAACACAGGAGAGAGATTTGGAGGCCAAACAGGAACCAAACATTATAAAAATGCCTAAATGAAACCAATTGCTTTGCATGCCAACTTAAAAATTAAAACATAACATAAAACAAAATAAAAACCAAAGTTAAATGAAAATTACATATATGTAATATCACCATATTCATGTAGTTTTATATAAATTAAAGCTATGTGATTTGTATAACTTTTCAAACATGCAAACAATACTATATGTGGTTTAGAGATTCACATGTGCATAGTAAAAACATTAAATGTGTGCTAGATGTATGCAATCTGAGATTATTCAGTTATATGGGAAAATAGTGAGGCCAAACTGGGAAACAAGTACACTTTTCTTTTATATTTAAATGATTTGTTTCACATAAAATATCATAAGTAAAACAAAAATAAAAGTGATGCTTATCAATCATAAATGGTGGATAATAAGAACTAATATCTTATTCTGCTTCCATTTTTTTATTTTATTAAGGTTACTATAACAAGAAATCTTATCTTCCTTTGTCCTCAGAAAGAGTGAAAAATGATTTCTTTTTGAGAAAATGTGCACACGAGAACTTTTAAAAAAATAAAGAAAATAAGGAGAAATATCCTGGCCAACACAAACAGAAACCATCCAGGAAAACAAGCCCGCGGACAAAGGTGGAGAAGTGAGTGGACGGCAGGATGCAGCATCCTTTTTCTGGGAGACTACATGGGATGAAACTTGCCTGAGTTTATGAGGCTACAAGTGGGAAAATCAGTCTTCATTCATTTAAAATACGGCTGTATCGCTACTGAAACTAAACTGCATTACCTGCTATGGATTTCTTCTCAGTTCACAGGGCAAATCATGTGTAATTGTCTGAATGAAGACAGACCATGCTCTGGTGAGGCAACCAAATTGCATTTCAGTGGGCAGGGAAATAGTCATGGCTTGTGAGTAGAGGGGTTCATCCTGGAGGGGTTCTTGGCAGTTTTTTTCAGTGCGAATTTAGTCTCAAAGTTTAATGACAGCATTAAAGCTTTATAAAGTATATAAAGGTACTAAGGTGATGCCTGAGTTTCTTTTTCTAGTTGTGGTATTTCTACCTTAGAACCAGAAGGGACTATATGACTTTGAGGGTCTTCTCATCTATAGTCATGCAGAGCCTGAGACAAAATTGTTGGTTTGTCATAAAAATCATCACTAAGCTTCCTTCCAATACTTCTGGAAAAAAAGAACCAAGTTCTACCTCTAAATCTAGCCCACTACCACTAAAGAGCAGATATTGTTGGGTACCACAATCTCTCCTGTCACAGGAGTGCCATTGGCAAAGGGAGCCCATTGAAACACAGAGTCAACGGTTGGCAATGGATGTGTCTCAGCACTTCAGCTTCCTAGTGAGGTGCCTGTGTTATATGGATGAGGTTCCAGCCTGACGATTTTGGCACGTTGTACTTCCTTATAATAAATGGTAATGTAACCAAAAACCCCAAGACAGCGCTACTATAGGGTTGTGACATCAGACACTTGAAATAATTTTCACAAGCAAGCCCTATCTTCTGTCCATCCAGAACCCACTGTGCTTGATAAGCACCTTTTTGTTTATAGTTTCACTGATTCTTAGAACCTTCCCGAATGAAGATCTGTTCTTCAGCTCTCTTCCAGAGGAGAAGCTGATGCAAGCTAAGAGTAAGAAGGACTGGCACTAGAGGCTGAAGCTCATCTCAAGACCTCTACCTTGAATTTAAAATGATTAACATTCTTTGGTCCCTCCTCTCACAGACACAGCTTTTCTACCTGATTTGTGAATATGTCTGGCACAGAACACTATCCACTAGAACAAGAATCAACAGCATAAGATGAAATGTAGCTGAAGCAGTGAAGGTAATGGGCAATGATTATATCCTCCAAAGGAAGCAAAAAGGAAGGATGTTATGGCAGCATGATGAAACCTGGATTAACGAAGTCTCCAAGAATTTTGGTCTAGAAGAGAAAAACACAGTTCAGTGATTTCCAAATCTGCATTTTATCAGAATTGCCTAGGACTACTTTCAGCTTATTTAGTTTTAGTTTGCAAATAGCTAATAAATTCACATTGCTCAGAAATCAAAAGGAAAGGGTCTATGGTGAGAAGTTTCCCTTCTACCTCCATGTGTTTGTGACCTCATTTTCCCCTTTCTTGCTTTAGTTAGTACTAAATCTGCCTAGGGAGATCACACAGCCCAAAAGATGAATCTTGAAAGATTAAAAAAAAAGAAAATTTTGATATAAAGAATAAACCTAGAAAAGCTACAAAACAGATTTTACCTGCTCAAACATGAAACAAAAAAATCATCTTTGGCTGGTTTGTGTACAATGCCAAGTCCATACTTGTGTTAGTGCAGATATGTTACCTTTGAAAGTTTATGTGTTTTCAAAGTGAGGAGAACAGATACCAATGTAAATGGGTGGCCCAGGTGATCCAGCCTCTCAGAGTGCCTCTGTTGCAGTTTCCTTAGAGTTCTGCATCCAGAACAGATTCAAGGCTGCTGGATGAGATGGTCCAGCCTCAGACTATTCCAGCCAGGACTTCAAGTAAGTCTTGCACTTTCCCATAACACAGAGACTGGACAACAAATAATATAGCTAGCGCTCCCAGGACTTGACCATTACCTCAATTTTCTCAGGTTCCCTAAAGATGCAGTTATCCACAAACAACAGGAAGCAGTTTAGAGAATACAATACTCACATTCCCAAGAGGTGGGATGGGTGTTTTTTGGTTGTTTAGTGGGTTATGGATGTTTGTCATTGTCTAGGGAGTAATATGGGAATATAGAATCAAAAAACAATTATTAATCTCAAATATTTTATTTTGGTATGGATTTTGTGTACTGATACAAATTTAAAATTATTTTATCATAGCATACTGTATATATGTTTCTATTCTTGTTTAAGGGATTTTTGTATATCGATACAAAATTAATGTTATTTTTGTTACAACAGACTGTATATCTGTTTGTACTCTTGTTTAAAGCATTGTATCTATGCAGTTCGTTTAAGAATGTAAGGTAATGTTCTACTCCTTGACAGTTATTATTATAAACAATTTAGGATATTTAAAACATACAGGTTAGTAGTTAGTTAGCTATACCAATCAAACATGTAGTTATGTAAGGTATGTTTTCAATAACATACAGAGATATATTGTAGTAGATGGTCTTCAAACACTTCAAAGACCTACAGAACATGAAATTTGAAATACTTTATTAACATAGGGCTTTTCATTGACAGTGAGTGAGACACATTTGCTCATGGCAGCACCAATTTACTTCAGAAGATAATAGGCACTGAGGAACATTCCAAATGAAATTTGCTTTCAATATGGCAAAGGTAGCCATTTGGGCAAGAAACTATCCTTGCCTTGACTGCGGATAGTGTAGCATTCAAACTGGACAAGCAAGACACAAAGGAAAGTGACTGCTAAACTTTTCAAAACAAGGTAGGACAGTCCTTCAAAATTCCTGCTTCACAGAAGAATCTGCCAGATATTCTAAGCAAGTAGACTGAAGAAGGATGCTCCAGGGTTGAGAGGAACATTGTGACTGATCAGGCAGCTAAATGTCTCTCTCATTTCTATAGTTTTGGAAGTTGCTTGCTCTTCACTTTCTGTTTACTCAGGTAATATTATATCCTTTTGGGGTCTTTGATGGAGTTAAAGACTAGATAGTTATAGTTACAGTTTTCTTTATTTATAATAAAAAAGTAAATTAGGTACAGAGCTTTGGACTTATCAAGATAAGATAGGTAATAGAGTGATTTCTCCAAATTTGCAAAATGCAAAGGGACTGGATATTGAAAATGCAATTCTTACCTGATAACTGTTCTTACTGTATATAGTTTTGCTATGTTAAAGTAAAAACCTTTCTTTTTTATTTAAACAAAAAGGGAAAAGTTGTGGAATATTTGTTTATCCAGGCGAAGATGTGTTATATTTCCTTATGCTGCATTTGTTTTACTATGCAAAAATTGATTGTGTTAATTAAATAAAATTAATGTGTGCTCAGAGAGATGGGACTAGCAACTAGTTGACAGAAAGTAACAGGGAGGAGCATAATGTGGGATTTTTAGTTGGAGAGTGACTTCTGGGATGTCAGCTAAGAAAGAAAGCCTGTTGCTACTCTAGCTCTCTGAGCTTGCCAGGTGTTCACCCTAGCCTTTGAATCTCAAGTTTTATTAAAACAATAGGTACTTAGTTAAAGCTGCCATTAGCAGCAGCAACAGAGACATTTTCTACCAGCTTAGTAGCTGGGCTGCCAGGTGTTTAAGGTGCAACCACTGTGAGGATGGTAAAACGACAAATCGAGGAGCTGGTTCTTGGAGAAGATAAAATTGACAGGCTCTTGGTCCAACAAACCGAAAGGAAGAAAGAGATGATCCAAATTAATAGAATCAGAAATCAACAGTAGAAACATACTAGACACTAAAGAATTCAGAATATTATAAGGGAATACTTAAAAACATATACTAGAATAATTTGAAAAATCTAAAAGAAATGGATGTGTTTTATGCTGTGGTTAGGAAAGTTATCTTATTAGAACAAAATGTCCTGTAACAGAGAATTCAGTGGCTCTTTACAATCTGTTCACTAAATATTTGGTAAACAGATTTTGCATTTTTCCTTGTTAATTAAAATTCTTAGTATAATTGTACAAAAAATGCTCGTCCACAGATGTTTCCAGAACTTTTGGGAAGGAAACTATGCTATCTAGTAACATTCCATGAATCTGTGAGTAGAGGATTCATAAAATCTGGGTAGACCATGATATTATACACTGTCTCTTTCCCATGTCTTGAACCCAAATTCAAGCAAATAGCAGTTCCAGTAAGAACATATGATCAAAATGAAGTTGGTTTGCAGGCAGTTATATTTTTCTTTGTGTCATATCCAATTCTTTCAATAATGTTTATTTTTTGTACTAGTCATGAATTAAATATTGACCAAAGCAAAGAAGAAGGGACTATGAAGGACTCTTCTTTGTCTCAACACCCATAAGTCTTTCTTGTCTCTCTTAAACACAAATTAATTTATAGTTTTATGGAGGCTTTATATGCTCTAGTTAAAAGGGATTTTGAAAAAGAGTAAGTATGGGGACTGGGGATTAGCTATGTTCAGTATGAAGGCAAGAGGAAGGATGCTCAATCTTGGTCTTCAACACAGGGTTCTTGTAAACTCAAAAGGGAATCACTGAGGCCTTGACTGTGATAGAAAAAACAGATCTGGGAATCTGATCTGAAGAGGTTTCTTGTGAACTTTTAGGTGGTAGCTTGTTCATTCTTGAGGCTGAATCAGTTGGTTTCCTTCACATTGAGTGCAGCTGGTGGTGATGCTCCTGTGTGTTCCTTCCCTGAGGAGAGTCTCTGTGACCGCCACACACAAACCCCAGCTTGTTATGAAATTAAACATCTCCCATGCTGTAGGAAATCATTACTCTGTCACAAAGTTCATGTTTAATTTTCCCAAAGGAGGGGTGTTTTCCAGATCCTATTGGCTCCGTGATACCCCCTTCCAAGCCTATTAGGCTAACCCCAGATTTACAGAATTACCCACAAAGCATGAGAAATGCTAATGGTAAAAGCACTGACAATGCTTGGCCACACTTTTCATGTGATTCACATTAAAGCATCATGAGAAAGTTGAACATGCACTGGAAAAACCATACTAATTACACACAGTGTAAGTGAATTTTAGAAATTGCAGAAAATTTGAATTCCTTGACGTCTGTGAAGGAACTTTACCAGAAGCGTTTGTTTGTTGTTGGTGGTTCTTTTACTTACTGCTAATTCTGTTTCCTTTCACTTGTATAAAATGAAGTGGGAAGGGAAAAACAAAGGAGGAAAGACAGGAAGCAGCATCCATGTTCTCACCAAAATGCCACAATTATGCTGCCGTGTAATGGAAATGTTCAGGGAACTGACTTCCCAGAAAGAGTCATGTAATTCTAGATAATAATGAAATTATTTTCTGTAATTCTCAAAACCATTCAATATAAATTCTAATGACATTACATTTTGCTCTTTCTTTGTTGAACTCTTAGGAGCTTTTGTTCCTCAAGTAAAGAGTTGTAAGTTGTAGAGAAAAGGGTGGGGTAATGGTGGACACAGACAGTGGTGCAAGTGTATAAGACTTATGGCTCCAGCTGCCATCCGTTTGGGAGCGAGGATAAGGATGCTTGGTCACTTCTCATCAGAGGGAGGGAAAGGAGACACTTTGCCAAAGGA
Organism: Dicrostonyx torquatus; assembly: GCA_028555095.1. NCBI lineage: Eukaryota > Metazoa > Chordata > Mammalia > Rodentia > Cricetidae > Dicrostonyx > Dicrostonyx torquatus. Next base: position 2,956,415 of record JAQHUG010000175.1, read on the forward strand.
GAACAAATGTCTGTCAGGGTGTCTCACAGAATATATTCAGCCTTTATTGAAGGACAGTAGCTGGGCTTACTCTTGATTCTTCATCAACACATCAATCATTCATAAGCTTAAGAAGAAAACAACTAAACTGCCTCTGATATCCCACAAGTGTGCTCAATTTTCATTTGAAAACCCAAATGCATTGCTTCTTGCTTTATCCAAGAAAAAATTAAATGTAACTACCAATATAAACTTGCATTTAGATTAAATTACAAAAGCTTTCTTCACAAAATTTATCTGAGGTGAGAAAGTGGAATATTCTACTAAAGCTGAGATTTTTGAGATGACTTTGAAATCTGCATGGTTTTCCCTGGGAATACCAGGTGCAGTTTGCTCTTGGAAATCAGGGTTTTGACAGTTGTAATGATGGCTTGATAGGATCCTGAGTTCCAGTCACCTGCAAGGTAGCCATGTTCTGTAATCCTAAACTTCAAACTTCCAAATGAGTATAATTAACATTGCATGTAATCTGAGAAATACAATCAGACATGCTTACTGCACAGAGAGCCCTAAAGTCAAACATCCATGCTGAGGTAATACAGCGCTTAAAGGGATCAAATGACACCAGAGACAAAGGTATCCAGTTGCTGTGGCAACTGATCCGAAGTGGAGTCCAGCTGTTCCCAGTCTGTTTTCCCAACATCAGAGACTATTCACTCAAGGCAAACCATAAAAATACCTCCTAGCTCATAAAAAAGACATTTTCTGTTTTGTACGCCAGCTTGCTCATCTCTTCAGGCTAAGGCCTGCCTATCCCACTTATTCTTGTCTCTTGCTCAACAGAACAAGCCTATGGGAGAATTCTGACAACAGTTATACTTAGGTTCCCAAATATAACAGAGAGATAAGTTTCTTCAGAAGCCAAGGAAGCATGTGATTTCTCCACCCTTAGTCACACAGAAACTCAGCTATAACCTTCCAGGTTACTCTTACTGACCAGGTGCTTAAACTTAGCCTGTCTGTCTGGGCAATGCTTTCAAAGTGAAAATTCCAGTGGGATTGGAATGGTTACTTATTTTTCTAGAAAACAGGTTATGAAGTTTGTCTCTTCAAAATAACTAGTGAGGGAATGGTGTAATAGAATGAGCATAGGCTCTTCTCTGTGAAAAAAATATTTATTTATTTTTAATTTTTATTTTTATTTAAATGGCTAGACCATCATCTTCTCTCTGGGATTCCTCAGACAAGATGAATACTCTTTTGAATCTAGAGGAAACTGGGATTGATGAGCTCTATTTTGTTAGTGCAACACTCCTGGGACTTATGTGAGTGCATAAAACATTTGAGTGTATTATTAAAATGCACATTGTAATGTATAGGGACTGGAGTGGGAATGGTGATATTAATGCTGCTGGTTTGGAGTTCCCTTTAACACAAGGTAGTAGGGCTTTCCAGGTTTACATTTATGAGAAGCTGCAACAATACTGCTCCCATATTGCCAGTTTGGGATGCATTTCTAATCCTGATGATTTGTACCAGGAGTGGGGTGTTCCTGTGACAAATCTGACCATTTTCTTTATGAATAATTGTAGAAGGAATTTGGAACTTTGCTCTAAAAAAAGTCATTGAGTATTCAGAGCTTACTGAACTTTTGTGGAAACATGAAAAATTAATGATGAGAGTAGTGTATGATGGAGGTCTAGTTCATGAAGTTTCAGAGGGAAATTTGAGAGTCCCTTCAAAACTCTTATCAGAGTCATTCCTGTGGTGTTTTATATTATGAATATGTGGTTTCTGGTTAGTTGGGGATAAAGAATCATCTGTGGGTCATCAAGAGACTAAAACCACTGAGACAAAACTTTTTTCTTTATTGGGACATATGATGTGGTCATCTGAGACTGAGAAATTAGCTTCCATTAAGAACAGACCAGCATTATAGAGGTGAAATCTGAGGGAGTATTTCCTCAGAGTTAGCATACACACTTGTGGTCCAAAGTGGGCTAAGGATGCATCTCATGCTGACAGCTCAGCTTGGTAATGTGCAAGAATCTTCCAGGTGGTACTGCTTTTGGTGTTATGAGAGCTGTAGGATTGCAGGGTTCATTGAGAGAAATTGAGGTATGGCACCATTAGAAGTTAAAAGATGCAGCATTATTATCAGTGGAAAACCCAGGATTGAAGGGGTCAGGGAGGTTTGACACCATGTGGCAGAGTTCCTGAATGGAGGCTGGAATGCCATGGGTCAAGGTGCAGCCTATGGTGACCCCAGCATACTGGAGATA